>CM062816.1:1753940885-1754263385 GCA_031772625.1 Pinus tabuliformis | reverse complement strand
CTTGTGGATGAGCTTAGGATTGCAAGAAAACAGGTGAGCAAGCTTAAAAAATCAATTTGGGCGAGTTTCAGGAAAATTTGAGGTACTTTGGCCCAAGTGCAACACAGTGTTCCTGAGCGCAACCTCGGGCCTCCAAACACAGCGCAATGTTACTAATCACAGAGCCAGTAATTTTTTACCAATTTTTCCTATGAAATCGAGTTTTTCTTGCTTTTGGGAGGGAGAGTTTGATGTACAATGATGAATGAGAGGTAAATAAGACAAGTTTGGGGATTTTTAGTTTATATAGGAAAATTAATTTCCCTTTTGAAAAGAAATGGGACCCACAAACCTTTGAAAAAATGATTTTTCACTTTTGAAAATAAAGTCACCTTAGAAGGCTGAAACCTGGGCTGTATTTTCACTTTTTGAGCACTGGAACTTCTTCTTCTGGAGCCTTTCAAACTGAAATCATGATGAACTTGTGAAAACTCAACAAGTTAATGTCAAAGAGTTGTTTTTCATGCTTTATTCGCTGCTAGATTTACATATGGCAATGATGGACCTTGGAAACCCTAATGACCTAATGAAAGACCTAAAACTGAATGGAATGATGATGATGATTGATATAAAGAGAACTTGTTTTTATTATGACACCTTCATGTGAATGAGATAGGTGACCAGCATAAGTGAATTTTAAAAAGACTGAACTCATTCCTTGACCAATTATACAGTGGCCAAATTTTACTGTGTAAACCTAGTGACATGATAAAATTTGATTTTGAGTCTCCTGTCAAGCTTAGTAAAAGCACAATTGATCCTGGTGACAGGAAAACAAGAATGACACTAACATTGGCTCTAGCTGGGAATGGCAGCTCCTTGGAGGTGTCAAGAACACCGTAAACCAAGTAGCCTTATTCATTGGGGAATGGAGTCAACATGCCGAAAAATAGACTTTGAATTAAAATTGACTGACTTTTTGACATGACAATGATTGAAAAAGTAAAATAAAAACAAAAACAGTAGCTGACCAAAGAAGCCTTAGGGCCTTCTCTTCGGGCTTCAAACTCTTATGATAGCCACTTAGATTGTTGGAAAATAAAGGACACACTGGTATATACAATTATGGTGAAATTTCAGTTCTCTTTCAAACATAGTAGTGCTCAAGAAGCCTATCATTGATCGCTCCTCCTGAATAGTATTCTCCATTCATTTCTTCCAATAAGAAAGCATTCTTTCCTCTGAAAGTAGAAATTCATTAAGGTCCCTTCCAAAAGTTTTCAAATTTTCCATGTTTGCCTTTTTCTTCATTTCTAGCATCCCACCGAAAAGTTATATCTCCTAAATTGAAATTGTCTTCCTTGGTCTTGTGATCATAAATCTTTTTAATCTTCTCCTGAAGTTTAGATGTGTTTTAAGAACCTCTTCTCTTGCCCGCTGTAAATGAATCATCTGATTTATCCTTCTTTGCATATCATTAGTTTCACTGTCCAATTCCTGTAGATTTTTCATGACCGGGACAGTGAGAGATGAAGGAAAAACTGTGTCAATATGATACACCAATTGAAGAGGAGACATACCTATTGATTTCTTAGTGCTGACCCTGTCCGCCCATAAGACATTTATGAGATTTTTATGCCAGTTCTTCTTGTTCACTTCTAAAACCTTCTTGATGATTTTAGGTAGAGGAGGAATGACCTGTTGTAGAGTTTTATGAACCCAACGTTTTGGACTACCAAGTGAGTCCATCATCAGGGGAAGGATGCGTCAATAGATTTTTTTTGATGATGTTGGCCAAAGATTTATTAGAGGATTCAGACAAACAATTCCCTTGTGGATGATAAGCAGTAGAATGCCCTAATACAATATGGTATTTGGCACAGAACTCCACCATTCTTTTTGACTTGAAGGCAACAACATTACCAGTAATTAGTTTCTATGGGCAGCCAAATCTGGACAAGATATAAGACTCAATAAATTGAATGATAGCATAATCAGTAGCTTGCCTAGTTGGGATTGCCTCAATCCACTTTTTGAAGTAGCCTATGGCTGTCAAAATCCATTTATGTTGTGCTGATGATGAAGGATGGATTTCGCCAATGAAATCAAGACCCCACTACTGGAAAGGACCCGAAATTGAGATGGGCTACAAGGGTAATGGCAAAAGCTTTCTCTTTCCTTGGAAAATCTGACATTCATGACAACTCATCATTGTACATCAGAAAAGAGAGTAGGCCAATAGAAGCCAACTCTCAATGTATTGTTTGTTGTAGTCTTCCAGAAATGATGACCACCACAATCTCATTTATGAAAATCTTTCATGACATCCTTAGCTTCATTTTCTACCAAACAATTTAGAAGCACACCACCAGGATCTTTCCAATATAAAACACCATCCAAAATACAATATTTTGAAGCCTTCAATTTTAAGGATCTAGCTTTACCTTTGGGAAATTCCGGTGGAGGATTTAAGTGTTGCAAGACATAGACAATGTCGGAATACCAAGGAGAAGAAATGAACATATCAGACACTTGTAAGAATGGATCATCTTCTTCTTCTTCTTCTTCTTCAGAAAGTACAGCAATCAAATTGATGTCTAGTGCATGTAAATTTGATTCAGCCATAAGTTTAGCCAAACCTTGTCCCTTGATGAGCTTTATGGTTTTATCTCCAAATCATACTCCAACATAATTGTAATCCATTTTCCCCTTCTTCCCTCAGGATCTATCTACACAACAATTTCTTTACTGCTACTGTAGGAACATAAGCAATGGTGTGAGAATGCAGAATATAAACTCGAAAATCCTTTAGAGCTTTCACCAAAGCCAAGGCCTACTTCTCAATGATATTAGTGTTGCATCTATTATAGTGCGACTAAAAAATGCTATGGCTGCTCATTTTTCTAATCTTTCTTTTGCATTATGACTACTACTAATGTATGATCAAAGGCAAAAGAAAAGATGATGAAATCTGAAGTGTAATCTGGACTAATCAAAATAGGGGCAGTAGATAATGCAAACTTTACTACATGAATTGATTTCTTAGCCTCTAAAGACCACTTTACCTCACTGTCCTTCTTCAGCATGTCTGTCATCTCTTTCAAATGCTTAGCTAGATTGGGGATGAATCTTCTCAGAAAATTGATTTTCCCATTAAGAGATTGAATCTCTTTCTTGTTCCTTGGGAAATCTAATTTCTAAATGGCTTGCACTCTTGCAATACCAATGTAAATGCGATCCTTAGAGATGATGTGTCCCAATATCTTACCTTGTTCCGTGGTGAATAAGCTCTTCTTTGGGTTGAGTGAAATGCCAAATTTTCTGCATTCCTGAAAACAATTCTCAAATGATGTAAATGATCTTCATCAGATTTTGAAAACACTCTAAGATAATTTAAGTATATAACTAAGAATACATATTTTTCATTTGCGAAAGCTATGTCCATAGCCTCCTGAAAACTAGCTCCTGCATTCTTTAATCCAAAAGGCATCTTGGTGTACATGAATGTACCCCATGGTGTTGTAAAGGTTGTCTAGAGTTGATCATCTTTATGCACAAAAATTTGATTGTACTCGGAATATCCATCTAGCAGTGACATCCTAGAGGACCCAACTACCATACCTACTTCAAACATTCTTTTCACTTCCTTTTCAATCAGAGGGAGAAGCATAGGATTGATTCTCCTCAGTTTCTTCTTGAAGGGCTTTTGGTTTGGTTTTAAGGGAATGGTTTGTTGGATTACTGAGGTGTCATAGGACTTCAAGTCCTCATAACTCCAAGAAAATACATCTTGGAATTCTTTGAATAAATCAACATATTTAGGCTTTTGATCAGGTGGAAATTTTTTGGATAATTTGATCATTTTGGGCTTCTCTGCTGTTCTGATGTTATGTTCCTCTACAACAGCATTTAGGGGTTGCATTTTTGGCTTCTTGGGAACATCATTAGCATCAAACATATCTTCTAACGGAGTGAGGCCAGCAGGGAGAAGGTTATCTTTCAGATCAACGATTTCGGCCTCTGTTTCGGCTGTTTCCTCCCAATGCATCTGTTTCAGCTTTTCTATGTTTGTATTATCAAAAACAGTTGGTTTCAACATTCGTTTGGCTGTTATAGGTGTTACAGCCTGCTGACTTTCATTTGTTTGCTGTTGTTTATCCATCATAGCATCCATGTCAATGTTAATATTTGAAAACTCATGCTCAAGAGTGAGGAAATTGTTAATCTGGGCATCATTTTCGAACACTTGCCAATCTTTAACATTATTTGGGACAGCAGGCCTATGTTTTATCTCAGCAGTGAAATGGTGATTTTTCTCAAAGGGGAGCTTGCATGTACTAGCAAAAGTGGCTAGGCTGTGTGCATGAATGTTATGCTCTCTTGAAATCTTGGCAAGCTTGGATTTAGTGAATGCATTGAGTATACTAGTGGCAGCAGTCCTATACGCCCTCATTCTATTGTCATTGGTAACAAATTTACCTTTCATCTGTTGTATGATTAAATTGGAGTCACCCAAAATGGACACTTTTGCAGCTCCTCTAGCTTTGAGCAGTTTATGGCCTAGGAGGAGAGCCTCATACTCTGCCATGTTATTGGTGCATTTGAAATTTAGTCTGTAGGCATGGCCTTCTGCATGATTGTTATGTGTATTGTGAATCCGGACACCTTCCCCTGCTCCTAACTTGTTGACAGAGCCATCAAACTCTAAATACCATGTGATTTCTTGCTTGTGGTTAGTGTCAAGATTTGAATTCTTGCAGTAGACAGCAGTATCATAGCCTTGTTTAAAATCAAAAGACTCACCAGACTTAGTCTGAAATTGATTAAAGTCATGCTCATCTTGGTCTTGTTGATTTAGGAAAATTTGTTGCTCAGCCCTTGAACCCACTAAGTTCATGTGAGTGTCCTCTGTGGGCTCACTAGATGTAGATGCTTCTGCATAATTTTCATGAAAAGGGGGTCTTATATCATGGTCTGGGCTAGACCTACCAGTGTTTGTGTTCTGCATTTTCCTAAAATTTTGGGTTCCTTATGGTATTGGACTATTGTCCTTCCCATGATGATTTCCTCTCAACACTTTCTACTCTGTCTCCCAGCCTTTGCATGCCACTGATAATAGCATCAAGTTTCTGATCTAAGGCTGAGGGTTCTTCTTTGAAGGTGGTTCTTCTCTCCATTCTAGCTATGTTTCTTTTGGAAATTAGGTTAGCCTCTACGCTAACAGCAACATTTTGCATGTCTGCAAGGGTTTGAGGGGCTCTTTCTTTTAACTGGTATGCCATATCCGGGTTGAATCCATCAGGGAATTTATACAAGGCAAGGTCAGGTGGAGGTCTTAGGTTCTGTGGTATTGCATTATAGACATTGTTGAATCTTGCACAGTAATCCAGGACAGACTCTTGAGGGCCTCTTTTTATTGTATCGTATTCAGCTAGTATGTGCAAGGGGTCTTTCTTTTTCTCCCATCTGTTGGTAAAGGATTGATAAAGCTCATCCGGAGTGGTTATAGAATTTGCAGCAAGTGATTTGAACCAAATTCTTACATCACCTGTTAAACTTTGAACAAATATTTTCATTCTCACACTATCATCATCTATTTCGTAGTTCTCAAAATAGTCTTGCATCTTCTTGGTATGCTGAAGGGCTGTGCAAGTACCAGTTCCATCAAAATATGTGATTTTAGTTTGATAATCCTGAGGCATAGCCTCAGGATTTGCAGATAATTGCACGAGTGCATATCTATTAGCCATATTCACAGGGACAACTGGAACAACAACAACAACAGTAGTGGTAATGGGAGTATGTGCAGTGAATGGAGGTGTGGAAGGAGCACTTTGGGAAGTAGATGATGAACAAGAGGAAGCAGGGGTTGAACGAAATAAAACTTTGACAGGGGTTGGAACACTGCTTGGGTGAACTGCTTCAGGACTATTATCAGCAAAATCTTCTCTTTGTTCTTGCTTCCTAAGGATCTTTGGGATTAAGTTCGGATTTTCAAAAGCAGCCGGGGGATTTGGGTCTGGATTTGTCCTTGTATAACGAGAAATCTTTTTGGGAGCCAGATTCTGAATTTGTTTTGGTATTTTCTGTGAATGTTTTTGGAATTAGCGAGGAACTGATCAAATTTTTGGAACAGCTATCTGCAGTTTAAAACTAACATGAAGATTGACTGAAGCAACATTTATTTACTCCTGTAAATGCAAAGCAAGAACAGTTTCAAAGGCTTCCTGGCCGACATTCAGACTTCATCTGTAGTTTTAAGGAATAGACAACACTTGAACAACTGATTTTTGTTCCCATGGAGTTTTCCAACTTGATTTGTGAAATTAACTGAGGATGTTCCCCAGTGGAGTCGCCATTATGTTATCACTCAGGTTGTCCTTCTGGTCAGCTCAAAAGGATACGGCCGAGGTAACCACAGACCAATCTTTGGACTGCAGGTTCTAGCCCACCTGCAATCAGAGAGGGCTCTCTCTTTCTGATTTAGCTTTGTTGATAAGGTTTTTAGGCTAGTTATTGAGTTCAAGGGGTTTTGTTTTGTTTTTGGTGGGAAGGATGATGCTTTCAAGTAAAGAGGCAGAGATAGCATGAAAGTTTTAGAACCATTGGGCGTGGAGTCAAGGAGTAGGACTGCTGGTGCATTTTCTTGGTCACAAGAGGGAATTATGGAGCAAGACAGCTGCATATGAAACAATCATTCAAGGTAAAAGAGATGGATTAAAGGCTAAGGAATGAGGGGCAATTAATAATCTCTCATTCAGGTTAGCAGAAGGAAGATAAATGAGCCCTATCTAGGAGCAACTAAGAATTCCTAGATAATAGTCATTCATATGTGAAATAGATTAAACATGAGCCATAAAGGAATTCATATTTATGCCTAAATCAAGAGGAAAACATTAAGAAGCCACATAAACTGAGCATAGAGCGCAACTAAGAAAATTCTAAACCAATCCTTCGTTCTGCAACTTGAGCATATATGAAATTGAAATAACATAGGTAAGGAACACTTATTGATTCATACTGCAGCATAAGAATTCCACATTCAATTCTTCAAACCATTAGACACAGAGCAGACAGTCATTCCTCCAAAGCTTTTCAGCAATCTTTGATTAAGTAAAACATCTCAGACACAGTGCGAGTCTCTAATGAAGATTATCAACCAACCAACCCTTTTTACAATGCAGAGGGTCGTATAAATAGGGAAAATTATCCAAAATTGATCTATTACAGCCGACCTAAACAGGTCTAAAAGAAAATGATTACTTTAACCTAATCTTATCCAGAAATAAATGCATGAAAATATCTTTGAGCTGCGCTGAGAGCAGCTGTATCAAACTGAGTTAATGTCTGTCCTGGGTGGCTTGGTGCAGTCTTTCTGTAATAACTATGATTTGTCTTTTATCTCCACCTCTAACTTGATTCTGCTGATGTTCGGTGCCATTAATGTGCACTAATCCCGACCAGATAAGTTTTTAAATGGCCTTAACTTCTCTGCTGACTTTGATGGAGGCTTTTAATTTTCACCTGCTTTGATGTTGCTGAACTGATACTCTTTACCGCTTCATCTTTCCTCTGATACACTTTGGCACTGAACCTGGCCTCTTTAATGTCTTCTGAGTGCTTTAGACTGTCCTATCGACCTTTTATGGCTGCTACTCGGCCCTCTGTTGCTTTAAAAATTGTGTTTGCCCCTTTCTGTATGCCTCGCGAAGAAATTCTGGTCATTTTGCGCCTTTTGGGCCTGCTGGAGGCCGAGCGGTGAGGGGCTTTCCATTTCGGCCTATTTCCCATAGCCATGCGTGATTAGCGCTAGGCGCTAATCGCGCATGAAAAACTGCCTCAAATTCTGATTCCGGGCTTCCTAGGCTGCGATTTGCGCCTTTTGCACTTTTTGACGGTGACGTCAGCATGTCGTCAGCATGACGTCAGCGGTGGGTCCCAGTACAGCAGTGACGTGGCAGGGTGACATCAGTAGTACGGCCGGGTGATGTGGCGGTATGGCAGAGGAGGTGACGTGGTAGTACGGTGGCAGCTATGTGGCAAGGACACGGTGGCAGGAGGTCGACGCGGGATGGTGACATGGTAGGGTGACATCACGCTGACGCAGGAGGGGGGAGAGTGGTATTAGATTTCGGGCGCACCGCCTTTCCGCGTAGGTGGTTTCGGCAGAGGGGGCTCCGCCACAGCCGAGAGGGCGATGCGTGGCGGGAGTACGGCGGGAAAACCGCCGATCTCCCGGGAGTTAACCCTCGGCGACTTCGGAGATGAGAAGACCCGCCCACCGTAGATCTGTGGCACAGGCGATCGGACGGCTAGCGGAACAGATGAGGCGGCAGCGGGATAATGGACAGGGCCCGTGCAAATATTCAAATTTGTATAATGCCGCGGGAGGGGGGGGGTTAGACTTTGGTTTAGTGGGTTTTTTGTGGGTTTTTCAGGGTTTGAGCGCCGGGATCATAATTTAATCAAATATTTTTTAAACTAAGCCCGAACCTGTGATCGTGAGGGGTTAAAAGGGATGAAACATTATGGGTAAAGGGGTGAGAAAAAGGTTATTTAACTTAACCAGATGTCAAGCTAATCCCAGGGTTAGGACGCGGTAGGCTAATGCTTAGTCCCAGATGAACTCGGCATTTCCCAAACTGATATTTATAGGGCTAAAATGCCAGGGGATGGGAATATGTACATAGGGAGATTTATTAACATATTTTTAGTAGGGGAAGGGGGAACAGATAGGGAGCTACATAGTAAGAATTAGTAGTTAATATGGAAGTGTGAAGAAAGCGCTAAGTATGTGAATCTTTAGGCTATTAGGGGGGATAGAACTTGTATAAGAGATATCAACACTCGTAAGTAAAGCAGATCTCTACTTAGGCAAATGTTTTATGAAACATGATGAAACTAAGAGGCTCAAGCAGATCTTGACCTCTTCAGGGAAGTTAGTGAGTGATTTAGGGAATTAGAAGAAGGGGGAGTTAGACATGCCTCGCTTGACCTGCTCCAAATGAAAAACTGCCTTACAATTGTGATCTGTAGTAAAATATCACTTTGAAACACAAAATTGATCATAAATCAACATTCTGCAACCTCAAAACTACCTACCCAGCCTACTTACCTAACATTTTTTCTTCTTTTGGTTTGGGTGCACTTAGACTTGCAGACCCTGCTTTACAATTTTTCTTTTGACTGCCCTCCCTTCTAAATCTGCACTTATTTCTGCCAAGGGCCCAGATTAAGCAGTTGGGCTCCTTTGATTCTCTACCTATCTACAAATTTTCCAAGATTAAGCTATTTGGACAGATATTCATTCTCTATTTCTAAAGCAAGAAATTGAAACCTAGGGAAGCCAAGATTAAGCTGTTTGGACTTCCCTTAACAGAACATTCTTCAAAAAATGGTTAAGTCATCAAAATTGGAATACAACAGTGGCATTTAGACTGGCACACTTTCATGGCCTCTTCTTTGACCTCTTTATGGAAATATGGAGCATTGCAGCATGCAAAGTTTGACATATTTGGCATGTAAAAATGTTAATCATGAAAGATGAACACCTGTTGCAACAGGAGGCTAACACCATCTTTGGTAGGGGATAATTATCTTTCAAGGATGCTTTGTTTAAATTTCTAAAATCAATGTAAAGATGAATCTCCTTGGTCTTTTTCCTTAATGGCACTAGATTAGACATCCATTTAGAAAGGATACCAGACTTATAAAGCCTATTTACCTCTTTTTCAATTGATTGTAGCAGCTTAGGATTAATCCTTCTTAGTTTCTGGCAAAATGGCTTTTGATTGGGCTTGATAGGAATGGTATGCTGAAAGATACTCTTGTCATAAACCTTCAAATTTGAATAGTCCCAAGCAAATACATCAAAAAATTCTATCATTAAGGCTATGTACTTACATTTTGTTTCAGGAGATAAGGACCTTGATAGTTTGACCATCTTAGGACTGTCAGCTGCACCAATATTTACATCTTCAACTCCTTTTTATGTGGGAACCATGGTGGGACTTTTGGTAGCATCATCCCAATCAAACAACTTTTCCAAAGGCACCAAGCCTCTTGGAATGTTGTTGTCCTTCAACGGCAATATTTCAATCTCAGCTGATTGGATGTCTTGATCATTCATATTGGATGTGTCATCAATGTGAGAATTTTGAAATTCTCCTTCCAATTGCAGAAAATTGTCAATCTGTTTATCATCCCAAAACACTTGCCAAAATCTCATATTATCTGGGACAACTGGGTGATGTTTGACATGGATGGAGTACTTCTGATTAGGATGAATAGGAATATTCACCATACTAGCTGCAATAGCAAGTGAGTCAGCTATAACATTCTGAGTTCTAGGAATAAGAGACAAAGTATATTCTGAAAAAGTCTTGAGGATGTCAAGTACAACATTATGATAAGCTCTCATTCTTGGATGCTTGGCCTAGTATTCCCCTTTAACTTGTTTGATTACTAATTCAGAGTCACCATAAACATAAATTTTCTTTGCTCCCAACTTCTTCATAATTTTGAGGCCAACAATCAATGCTTCATACTCCACCTCATTGTTTGAGCACTCAAAAGCCAACTTGTAAGAACTCATTCTTACATTTTGAGGAATTTTATTTGAATAATGTAGTGGGCCATGTATCTAGACACCAATCCCAACTCCTTCTCTCCCCAATGCACCACCGAACTCCATGGTCCAAAGACCATTTTCTTCATCTAGAAAAAAGGATCTCTGAAGGATGGAATGTTTTATCTTTAGGAAGATGATCAGTTGTCTCAAGACTCTCTGTTTTCTACACTATCTTTTCTATCTCCTCAAGAGGATTCAATGGCTAAAAACATTCTCATTCATATTTTTCCCTTAAGCCATGATAACTTTCTATGTGCTGCTTATGACCTTGGGAACTTCTGAAATTTATACAAACTAACTTTCATCATCAATAAAATTCATATCACTATATAAAATGAAAGAATCAAGATCAGTATGGACATCATGTATAGGATGATTGACTGGCTTCTCATTACTGCTGATCATGAATTTCTTCTTATTTTCTCTATAAATTTTCTGAGATGACAAAAAACAGGGATAGTGGCATATGAAAAGTCAAGCTGTAGAGTGCCATTTAGTTTTACTCCCCAAGACCTAGAAAGCAACATGCCAAACGTGGGAGGAATATCAGCCACCACCACATCCATAAGCACATTCTTGGCCAGAATTTGGTCCAAGGATACTACCAAGTCTTTAATAAGGCTAAGCCATTTGTCTCTACCCAAAACAAAGGAATAAAGGTCATGATAAGGTCGGGTGATACTTAGTCCTAGTTTGTCCATGATGACTTTAGGCATAAGATTACGTGAGGCACCAGAATCTAGCATGGTGTTATGGAGGATAAATTCATGAAGCTTAAGACTCAGATAAAAAGGAGGGATTTCACTATATTCAAGAGTTCCTTCTAAGGCTATACCAAAAAGGATTGCTGGCTCATCATCAACCACATTAAATGTATCTGACATCTGGTCTACCTTAAGAATTTTTGCAATCTGAAATTTATATTTATCATTCTTCACTAATTCAGTGAGAGGAATAGAAACTTTCAACTTAGAAATTTCATTTTCCAAACTAAAAAGATTAGATTGCTTTTCTACCTTCTTTGCAGTGATATCCTTCTTTTCTATCTGTCCTTTAGCTTGAGATTCCTTCTTGTGACTTTCAGTTTGAAAGTCCTTGTCCTTTCTCACATTAATAGTCGAGGGCTCATTTATTTTGTCCTAGTTTAGTATGACAATTTCTTTTATTTATTCTGACTTGTAGTAGTTGCTTCCTTGCTTGGTGTGTCTTTTTGTACATTTTTCCTCTTTTAATTCAAAGTAATAGGTACATTTCTTTTCCTCAAGTTTTACTACTTTTGGAGATGACTAAGGGAATTCTGATATCCTCTTTGGTATTCTTTAGTTTGAATAGCCCATAGATCATCACTTGCAAGCACAATTTGATGATCACTTGCTATGAATGAATCTTAAAAACACTGATCTTCTTTTGTTAGAAAGGTAGGCAGCTCATCTTCTTCAAAGTGATTTGCTTCTACAATCTCTTCTTCATCTTCATCTTGTCCTTTCAGTGTAATTTTGCTGAAATGGAGATCTTACTTGACCTTGGGGATCTTGCTTTTGCTGCTCTTTCTATCTATTTCTGAACTGTTGTTGTTTCTAGCCACGAAAGTTTAGATTCCTCACTAATGGCTCCATGTGTCGATCAGTTATGGATATTCTATCCATCATTCTATCCATGGTTTTGATCAGAGAGTCAAGCTTTACATTCGAAGATGATGAAGGTTCTTCTTTAAACACAACTTTCTTCTCAGCCCTCTCAGGCTTTGATTTAGACTTCTTGATAAGAAGATTGGCTTCAACACACTACATTTCGTTGCATTTCTTCAAGAGTAGTAGGGTCTCTCTCTCTAAGATGATATTCCATGTTTGGGTCAAAGGCATCGGGATAATGGAGAAGCGCTAGACTAGGTGGAGGCTTCATATCATCGGGAATATAATTGTATACCAAATTAAATCTTGTAAATTCTTGAACTGTCTAATTTTCATTTCTTTTCATTGGGTTATACTCAGCAAATATTTGTAATGGATTTTTATTCTATTTCCAACAAGCTAGGAACAACTCAATAAACCTCTGTGATTTATTGACAGAATTAGTAGTTAGGCTGCAAAACCACTTCTTCACATCCCCTGAAAAGCTCTAAGCTATGATTCTCATCTTAGCATCATCATCATCAATTTCTTCTAGGTCAATAAAATCTATCAATTTATCAACATGATGCTGAGTTGTGATTTCTGAACTCCCATCAAATAGAGGAAGTCTTTGACCATAGTTCTAAGGTAAAGCAACAAGTTGAGCAGGTAGTATGAGGGTTGCAAATCGTGCCATGACTGCTGGAGGTGATGGGGGTACTAAAATGGGCTGTGTAGGTAAGGATGATGATACTGATGGAGGTGGTGGGAGAAAGGATGAGGTGTTTGAGGTACTTGGAGATGCAGTGGATGTATTTGGGTGTGTAGTGGAGGATGAGACAACAGTTAAGTATTCAAGATGACACTGAATGTAGGATTTTTCAGTGTAATTTGGAGCTGGTTAGCAAGACTTTGAAGTTTGTCAAAATTCAATCACAACTCGTGATCAAGTCTAGTAGATAGGGATTCTGAAGAATGAGATTGGGATTCAAATTGAATAGGTTTGGATATTACTTCAGAAACGCAAGACTCAGATTTTGACCTTGAAAGGGAAAAATCTAACTGAGTATAAAAAAAAAGCTACTCAAAAGCAAATAGATTTCTAGGTAGAGAAGTTGTTCTTTTAATTTTTTGAACTGCACTTTTAGTGACAGGTAATTTAAGTTTTCTGAGCAGTTTTCCAGGATCTTCAACAATAAAAGTTGGATTTGGGTCAATATTTGACTTGGTATATCTTTTAGAAGCCAAAATTTTGTCTCACCTTAGGATTGATGAAATTTGTAAAATAAACCTATGTTTGGATACTGGAAACTGTCAATTACAGAACCAATTCTCTTGAAATTTCTAAGATATATTCCAGGAATGATTTACCAATCATCACCGGCACAGTGCCAAAAATGTTAGTCCCTTACAATTTCCTAGGCTGAGGAGGAGATCGAGAAGGGTAACCTCAAACCATTTCAACTCAGTAGCTAACCCTACTAAGAAAGAGAGGGTTATCTCAAAGTTTTTTATCAGTGAAATGACTTTATAGCAACAAGTTTTAGGCTAGATATGTATGATTGTTTGTGTGTTGGTGAATTTTAGATTTTAGGGTTTGTTGGACTAGGGTTTAGAGCAAATGATTAAGTCTAGGCTTTAGGAGTGCAGAAGCAAATATAGAAAGGAGCTAGGTAATAGAATGTCATGGTGTACTTGGAATATTGTTAATGTAGTATAGAATAGAAAGTTTAGAAGAGACTAATGATCATAAGCATATATGAGTTCATTAGCTTTTAGAAGACATAAGCACAACTACGAAAACCATATAAACAAAGCTTGAAATCAAGAATTCTGTCTATTTGACTACAAGGTATCCATAGAAAGAATACAAAACATGTGGATGAAGATGATTTAACCATTAGAAAACAGATAGAAAGAAGAACAAACACCATGAACTCACTGGGCTAGAGTTCCTTAAAAATAGATGCAATTGTCTCTGTATTAGCTGAGAAGATCATTACATGCAAGCCTCCTCCACAAAAGTCCAACCCTTCTCTCTGAAAGATAAATGATACATATAGACTCACTTAGACCACTTTCTCACCTTTAGGAGTTGAATTCCTAGGTGGTGGAACTGACTCCAATATTCTCTCAACCAATAGGTGAGAATGAGAAGGTGAAATGAGGGAGAAATGTATTTGTGAAAGGGAAAAACAAAGTTTTTAGTAAAAGTGTCCAAAACACATAGGAATGAGCTAGGGTTTCACTTTTAGTGAGGTAATTTTATGTTCTGATTTTGGTTTAGTGTTTCATATAGCATAGTAAACATGTGTAGAGGTGTAAGATACAATTTTACATGTTTAAATTCAAGAAAACCAAATGACCATTGTCAAGCCTATCATCATTTTATAAGAAATTCACAAGAAAGCCTAATTGAAGAAATCTTTGGCTTGAATTCATCTTGAAAAACAAAAATGTGAGTAATATGGTGTACTTACTTGTGGATGATCTTAGGATTGCAAGAAAACAAGCGAGCAAGATTAGAAAATCAATTTGGGTGAGTTTCGGGTAAATTTGAGGTACTCTGGCCCAAGCACAACACAGTGTTCCTGAGCGCAGTACCCAAGCATAGTGCAGTGTTCCTGAGTGCAATGTCGGGCCTCCAAGCGTAGCACAATGTTCCTGAGCACATCATCGGTAAATTTTGGACAATTTTGCCTATGAAATTGATTTTTTCTCACTTTTAGGGGGGAGAGCTCGATGTACAATGATGAATGAGAGGTAAATAAGACAAGTTTGGGGCATTTTAGTTTATATAGGAAAATTAATTTCCCTTTTGAAAAGAATTGGGACCCATAAACCTTTGAAAAGCTGATGTTTCACTTTTGAAAACAGAGTCAGCTTAGAAGGATGAAACCTGGGTTGTATTTTCACTTTTTGAGTACTGTAACTTCTTCTTTTGGGGCTTGTCAAACTGAAATCATGATGAACTTGTGAAAACTTAGCAAGTTAATGTCAAAGAGTTATTTTTCATGCTCTATTCACTGCTGGATTTACATATGGTAATGATGGACCTTGGAAACCCTAATGACCTAATGAAAGACCTGAAAGTGAATGGAATGATGATGATGATTGATATAAAGAGAAATTTATTTTATTATGACACCTTCATGTGAATGAGATAGGTGACCAACAGAAGTGAATTTTCAAAAGACTAAACTCATTCCTAGACCAACTAAACAGTGACCAAATTTTACCGTGTAAACCTAGTGACATGATAAAATTTGATTTTGAGACTCCTGACAAGCTTAATAAAAGCATAATTGATTCTAGTGATAGGAAAACAAGATTGACACTAATAGGGTATACATATTTTGGAAAAATAGGCCAACTAACCTCTAAGATGGGTCAAATGAATATATCTTCTTGTGCCCTAGTTGGCAAGCCTTATACTCAAACTTATAATGTTCCTGTTCCCACCTATGAGGTCAGTTCTATTCAGTCCACATTGACCAAGAAACCTCAACAACTAGGATGTAAGAAGAAAAGGAAAAAATTCTAAAACTTCAAACGAGGAATGAGGAACATTGAAAGCCCAAGAGAACACTAGGAGTGGCACCAAAGAGAAGAAAATGAAGAACCATTTTCCTTTAAATATTTGAGGGGAAGACCATCTTACTCATGAGTTCCCTTTGATGGATAATATTCACTGATACTTTTTGTAGCAACCTGCTTCTCGTCACACAAATGACTTGATGAATATTTTTCTATCCCAACAAAAACACATGATTGCTGACCCTCCACCACCTTATAATGGGGGTAGTGAGAGTGTTAAGTCCCTCTAATACTATTGTATCCCCATTATTGTTATTTTTAATGTAGCCCATTATTTTTATTGTTAATGTTTCCCTTATATTATTATTTTTGAGTCCTATAGAAGGCCACTATTGTTATTGTTGTTCGCTTACATTATTTATGTTATGTAGGCTTTGATTATATTGTGACCCCTTAGACTCCTATAATATAGAAAGGAGGTATTGTCATTTGTATCATCCAAAAATGATTCATTTATGTGATGTAAAGGAGGTTCTCCCCTCTAAGAGGATAATTCTCAAGTCATTGATCTATGTTTTCTTCTGTTTTGTGAAATGGTTTCATAACATTTGGTATCAAAGCTTTGGATGCTAGGGTTTTGCTACTTCAAAAAAGTCATCTTGGAATTTTCGCTATACATTTTTTCTACAAGGCTTCGGAAGCTGGAATTTTGACCATGTGGAGCTGAACTCTTGGAGAAATGTTTATAAAACTTTAGATGTTGTTTCACTATATGTTGTGAGATATGGCCTGAATAAGTTATGGTGTTTGGAGGCTCCAGAATTCAATCTCAAACAGGTGACCTAGGAAAAATAATCATAACTTTCTCTCCGAGCATCGAATGTGAATTTCATAAAAATCCACTAAAATTTCATAGAATGTAGTTTTTCTTGTTTCATTTTCAAGGCCGAAGGTTGAAACATTGACACATGGAATTCTTTACAAGCTATCCATACAAAACCAGTCTATAATTAGGTCAGCGTGGGAGAATGGGCATAAATTTTTCTTGAAGAAAGAAATATTAGTCATACTTGTGGAATTGGAAACAAGACTCAGAGGGATACCACAAGACCAAATTTCATACCATAGAGATACAACAATGTCAATATCAAACTCCTAAAAAGCAAGAAAAATGCGTGTTTTTTTTAAATTTTGTAAAACTTTCGTTTGAAAAATCAATTTGAAGTGATTCAAAACGAATGGTGAATAATAAATATCGTTGTTTGATTCCAAAATTTCTCAAAACAAAAAAGTAGACAAACCTATTAAGCAACTTGAAAGATCTACTATGACGCATGAAGAAGAGGAAGAAACGTAACATGATATATCAAAATTACAAGACCAAGTGCAACAAATTTCACTCTCGCAAAGAATAACCAAAAATGAACTAGAAGCTAAGATGGATGGTTTAGAAGAAAAAATAAAAGGAAACATGGAAGACTTGAAGGATGGTTTAAAAGAAGATATGGGAGTTTTTAAAGTAGACATGGATGTGATGAATGTCAAATTGGAAGAGTTGAAAAAGTTGTTGCAAGAAAGGCTTCCTAGTGGTGATGAGGTAATCCATGAAAATCATGATGAAAAGAAAGGAATATGAATTATGATTTTAGAGAATCCAGTGTTGGGTTTAAGACCCATGACATTCCCATTATTGACATGAGGAAGTTTTATGGAAAGTATTCGATAACATGGATACTATAGATGGAGCAATTCTTTGATCTACATGATGTGCCAAACACGCAAAATCTACGCATTACATCTTTATATTTAGAACAAAACCAATTTGTTTGGTATCAATGCCTTTGTTCTCGTAAGTCAATTGTCACTTGGACAATTTTGTAGAAGAATTGGTAGTACATTATGAGGATACAAAGAACAATACCTTCTTTAGCCAATTAATTAATCTCAAACAAAAGGGTTCAATGGCAGAGCAAATTGAGGACTTCCAAAGGTTGAATATCAAGGTAAATGATATTCCAAAGGAGCATAGGATTGACGTCTTCATAGGGACTTTAAAGGATAACATCCAACATGAGGTTCACCTTTGGGAACCTGACTCATTGGTGAAAGCATTCAAGGTGGCAAGAAAAGTTGAAAGAAAAATTATGGCAACAAGGAAGTCTACCACTCACAACTATAAAGATGGAAGTGTTGCTGCTCCTAGCCTCCCATAACCTACAAGTTTGACACCAAAACAACTGAACATAAAAAGAGAGAAATGTCTTGTTATGGTTATGAAAGCAAATGCACCAAGGGTCATAAGTGTGCTGAGAAGAAATTACTTTACATAGATTGTGAAGAGGAGGAAGAGAAGGAACAAGAAACATCATAAGAATAGGATCTACACCAAGAACCAACCCCCAAAAAAGAATAAATGAATCCAACCATATCTTATAATTCATTAGAAGGAATTACCACTCCTCATACTCTTAATATAGAAGGATATATCAAGAAAAAAAAGGTAATAGTGTTGATAGTTTCAATCCTGCCATATCTTATAATTCATTGGAAGGAATTACCACTCCTAAAACTCTTAATATAAAAGGATATATATATATATATATATATATATATATATATATATATATATATATATATATATATATATAAGGTAATAGTGTTGATAGTTTCTGGCAGTACCCATAATTTTATTCATTGTAAGATAGCCAAGGAATTGAATTGATTTATATATCCAACACCAGAGTGTCAAGTAATGGTTGCAAATGGAGGAACCATAAATTTCTAATGGAAGTGTCATAATATCAATCTAATCATGGGGGGAATATGTATTGAATAGTCCAATTCTTTCCATTCCAATGGGTGGTGTTGATGTTGTATTAATATTCCAATGGTTACAATCATTGGGTATGGTAGCTTTTAATTTTCAAGAACTTTTTTTGACATTTTCCTAGGAAGGAAAGGAAATTGAATTAAGGGGAATTATAGGGAAACGGGGGAAGATAATCATCTCTAATGGCATAACAAACTTTTGAAGAAAGAAAAATGAGGCATAATTGCAAAATTATGCTCACTAGATGTTCAAACATCAAAATGATGTGTTTCTCCAGATCTCCAAAGAATATTGGACAATCGTTCAAAGGTATTTGAGACTCCCAAAGGCCACCCCCCTATTAGTGATCATGATCATGCTATTCACTTTATTACATGATGTGTTCCTCCAAACATTAGGCCTTATAGATATCCTTATGCCTAAAAGAGTGAAAATGAACGCATGATTGCAAAAATTCTAGAGGTTGATATAATTCAACCTATCTAAAGTGCTTTCTCTACTCCAGTGGTATTGGTGCACAAAAAGGATGGATCATGGTGTATGTGTCTAGATTATAGGGAGCTCAACAAGCTCACTATTAAAGATAAATTTCCCATTCTTGTCATTAATGAATTGTTGGATGAATTACATGGAGCAATTAACTTCACCAAGCTATATCTTCATTCTGGATATCATCAAATTAGAATGAATAATAAAGACATTATGAAAACAACATTTAAAGCTCATGAAAGTCATTATGATTTTTTGGTCATGCCTTTTGTCCTTACTAATTCACCTTCCATATTTCAAGGTTTGATGAATTCCATTTTCAAACCCTTAGAAATTTTTCTTAGTATCTTTTGATTATATACTAATCTATAACAATTCTTGGAAGGATCATGTTCAACATGTTAACAGGGTGCTCAAAATATTGGAGAAATAATTATATGCAAAAACCTCCAAATGTTTCTTTGGAGTACAAGAGATGGAATATTTGGGTCATATTTTATCTCATGAGGGTGTTAAGGTAGATCCTAAAAAAAATTAAATCCATTAAGGAATGAAAAGTCCCCACAACCCTAAAGCAACTTCAAGGATTTCTTGGGTTGACGGGGTATTATCGCAAGTTTTTTTTAAGAATTATGGGAGAATCAAAATGTCTCTAACAACATCGTTGAACAAATATGCATTTTTTTGTACTCTAGAAGCAACTAAGGCCTTTTTACATCTTAAAGAGGAAATGTGATGCCTCGGGAAATGGAATTGGTGTTGTTTTAATGCAGGAAGGAAGACCCATTTCTTTTGAAAGTTGTCCAATCAAGGGAAATTATTTACACACACCTATTTATAAGAAGGAAATGTTGGCAATACTACATCCACTAAATAAATGGTGAGCTTACCTAATGGGAATACACTCCAAGGTGAAAACAGATGATGCTAGTCCTAAATACTTTTTGGAACAAAGATTATCTCTTGAAGAGAAACAAAAATGGGTCACAAAGATGTTGGGTTACGACTTTGAAATCATCTATAAAAAAGGCAAGAAAAATTTTATTGTAGATGCACTCTCAAGAAAGGAGGATGCAGAAGAATTTCTCTATGCCATTTCTATTATCCAACCTGATTAGATAATTGAAACAATGAATGAATGCAAGAATGAAGAACATGTGTGGGAACTCATTCAAAAGTTGCAGAAAGATTCGAGTACATATGATACATTTATTTGGTAAAATGATTCATTATGGTACAAAAATATTTTATAGCTATGTAAGAATCCTCAACTCAAACAAAATATTCTTTTGGAATTGCACATCTCCCCCTTAGGAGGGCATTGAAGATTTTAAAAAACTTGCCACAGGGTCAAGAAGGAATTTTTTTGGGATGGCCTTAAATCTGATATTTAGAATTTTGTGGCAGAATGTTTTGTTAGCTAACAAAATAAAGTGTAGATAATTAATACTTCAGATTTGCTACAACCTTTAGCCATTCCAAGTCAACGTTGGGAGGGGGTCTCAGTGGCTTTTATCATAGGTTTACCCAAGTCCAAAGGAAAGAGTGTCATCATGGTGGTAGTTGATCAACTTACTAATCATGAACACTTTTGTGCATTATCTCATCCTATTAAAGCCAATACATTTGCTGCTGCATTTATGGAAACAATTCAAAAGCTACACGGAAACTGAAAGATTATTTTAAGTGACAAAGATCCCATTTTCAATGGAGATTTTTGGATGAAATTATTTTCTTGTCTTGGTACTCAATTAGTTGATAGCTTATCTTATCATCATCAATCTGACAGACAAAATAATATAGTGAACAAATGTTTGGAAGGATATTTTTGTTGCTTTGTATCTAATAAACAAACATAATGGGTCAAATGGTTACCTCTGGCTTGATGGAGGTATAACACTTCCTTCCATAGTGCAGCAAAAATGACCTCGTTTACGACACTTTATGGATATAATAAACCGTCCATCACATCATCTTTAAGAGAAAATTATAAGGTTCAAGTAGTGGAAGACATTAAGCATCAACAACGCATTCTCCAACTCTTAAAGGATAACCTCACTATGGCACATAATCAAATGAAACAACAAGCGCATAAACATCACAATGAAAGAAGGTTTGATGTAGGATACTTGGTATTTTTATAGCTACAACCATACAAACAAATGTCCCTCAAACAAGCTAAGAAGGATAATACATTATCACCCAAGTACTATGGTCCTTACAAGGTGTTGTAAAATATTGGAACTATGGCATACAAATTGGAGTTTCTTGCAACTTCTTGAGTACATACAATTTTCCATGTTTCATTCTTAAAGAAGGTTATCGATGAAAAGCTTCTAGTTCAAACAATATTTCCAAACCTTGACGAAGAAGGAAAAATCATGTTCGAGCCCAAAGTAGTCACAAAAACATGAACCTAATAGCCACACAATCGATCAATTTTAGAGTATCACATTAAGTGGAAGAACGTACCTACAAAAGATTCCACATGGGAGGATGAAAATTTTATATAGAAGCATCCAAAACTTCTCAAGCATTTAAGACAAGACCTTTTTTGAAGGAGAGGGGCATGTTAGGTCCCTATAATACTAGTGTAACCCCTTATTGTTATTGTTAGTGTATCCCCCTTACTGTAATTGTTAATGTTTCCCCCATATTGTTAATGTTGTGCCCCATAGAAACCCACTATTGTTATTGTTGTGTCTTTACATTATTATTGTTATGTAGACTCTTATTATATTGTGACCCCGTAGAATCTTATATATAGAAAGGAGGTCTTGTCACTTGTATCATCCAAGAATTTTTCATTTTTGTGATGTAAATGAGGTTGCCCCCTCGAAGAGGATAATTCTCAAGTTGTTGATCTATCATTTCTTATGTTTTGTTAACTGGTTGCATAACAGGGAGAAACACATATTCTAATGCCTCTTCTTCTGTGAAAGATATATTTATGGTTAATTCAGAGATATATGTCATGACCATAGTGCATTATTATGAGAATATTGAGAGTGGAACTTCCACCTCAGAGTTTGTGACGTAACCACCACCTAATGGCCTTCTTCATTTTGACAATCCATCACTAAAAATTGTGTCACACCCACCTGAGGGTGCACTTCAAAAGAATATGAATAATGCTAATGCGAGGGCCACTCACAACTATAGTATTTTCAAGGATCTAGCCCAAGCTCTGACTATTATGTCCACACTAGAAGTTTTGCAAAGTTTCCTGATCCAACAAAAGGTGTTTTTATTTGCTATTGGTGGGGTGGATTCCTTGAATTGAAATATCATGAGATTTGATCTTCATTATGGAAACCTCATCTTCCACATCATCTGGCATTTTAAATTATGGTCCATGTTTTCAGAAAATGTGTTCACAGGATGATTTTGGATGGGGGACATTGACTTGCATTATGTCATCAAAGTGTTAGAATGCTCATGGTTCCCTAAATTTGTCTACACCTAGATCTACATTAAAATGTTTTTATGGGCATACCTTGAAAACTCAAGTGGTGTCTTCCACTTTACTTACCAGGATAGGGGAAAAAATCATCTCTGTTGAGGTCAAGGTCATCGATGCACCACTTGATTATAACCACCTACTTGGTCTAAGATGGTTTTATGTTATGAATGTTCTTATGTATTTAGTATTTCAAGTCATGATGTTCCTCCATCAGGGAAAGATAATCACCATTGAATAGTTTGAATTTTGCAAGGATGATCTTCAATTTCATGATAGTCATTCGGTCCCCTTTGTCGGTGATTCTAGTACTCTTGCTAAGAGCATTAGAGTGGTGATGTTCAAATACTTCTCTTTTATGGGAACATTTCCCCTGCTTCCACCTAAATTTTCATAGTCAACTAACACCATCAACATGGTCACAACCATCTCGTGTCACTCTAATGTATCTACTAATCCTTGGCTTGATCCTTCTCTTGGGGATGATGTCATGTTTGGTTAAATGGTGTTTGCTGAAACTAAGTCGAGTTCTTCCCATGATGTAGAACTTGATTCTTACTCCATTTCCTATGATTCTAATGGGTCCATTGATCCTTGGATCAATCCTTTTCTTTAGGGCCTTTGCATTTTTAGAGAACTAATGATGGGTTGTGATACTTAGCCTAAAATGTCGAATTATAAATATTCCTACCTAGGATTCCAAGTTTTCATAGTGCAAACCTATGAAAGCACACATAAATAGATCTTAACCCTACATGGAAGGGATAAAAGAAATGAGATATGATGCTTTGAGAAGAATATCAGTATTTAGGTGACCTCTCTTGTAGGTCATACTTTGGTCATTTAAATATTATATTATTTTGTAAATATATTCTTGATGATGGGTTGTGATACTTAGCTTGAAACATCAAATTATGAATATTCTTTTGTAGGATTCTGACTTTTTACAATGAAAACTTGTGAAAACACAAAAAAATTAATATATACTCTTCACCCTCATGAGTTTTCACTCATTCTTGTTCTTGTTCCTTAATGCTATGATGCCATTCGATGCTGACATCTTGGAAGATATCATAATATTTGAAATATTGTGGGAGGATCCATCTCATCTTTTATTATTTTCCCCATGGTCAAAACTATGGAATGGTGACTTACACACCTTTAATTCTTTGCGAGATGTTTATGGGGTGAAAGAACCTAATATCAGCCCTAATGTGCTCTTCGAATAGACTTTTTATGAAACCAACTCACAAAAAGATAGAAAATATAGATCAACGACTTCAAAATTAGCCTCTTAGAGGGGGCAAACTCCTTTACATTACATAAATGAACAATTCTTGGTAGATACAAATGACAAGGCCTCCTTTCTATATGTAGGAGTCCAAGGGGTCCCAATACAATTAGATCCTACATAACAATAATATTATAGGGGAACAACAATAAAAATAGTGGGCTTTTATGGGGCGTAATAATAACAACATGGGGACTATATGGGCACAATAATACAATAAGGGGGTTGTACTAATAAAAATAAGGGGTTACACTAGTAGTATAGGGACCTAACATGCCCCTCTCCTTCAAAAAGTGTTGTCCTTAATGCTTGAGTAGTTTTGGATGCTTCTATATAAAATTCTCATCCTCCCATGTGGAATATTTAGCGGGTAAGTTCTTCCCCTTGATGAGATACTCTAAAATTGATCAATTCCATAGCTGTTGATTTCTTTTTTTTTGTGACTGCTTCTGGTTCCAATATGATTTCTCCTTCCTCGTCATGTTCTGGAAATATTGTTTGAACTGGAACCTTCTCACCTATAACCTTCTTTAAGCATGAAACATGGAAAACTTGGTACAGTCGGGAAAATGCAGGAAGCTCCAATTTGTATGCCATAGTACCAATCTTTTATAACACCTTGTATGGACCATAATACTTTGCTGATAATTTATTATCCTTCTTAGCTAATGTTTGAGGGAAATTTTTTTGTATGGTTGTAGTCGTAGAAATACCGAGTCACCTACATCAAAACTTATTTTGCTGCAAGGTTGATCTGCATATTGTTTCATTCTATTATGCACCAAACCGAGGTTATCATTTAAGAGTTTAAGAACTTCTTGTTGATGCTCAATGTGATATTCCACTGCTTGAACCTTAGAATTTTCTTTTAAAGTTGATGTGATGGAGGGTGGAATTTCCATAAATGGGGTCATTTTTGTTGCAGTATGGAAGGAAGTGTTATACCACCATTCAGCCAAAGGCAACCACTTGACCCATTGTGTCTATCTATCGTATATACAGAAATGAAGATATCCTTCCAAAAATTTGTTCACTAACTCAGTTTGCCCATCAGATTGAGGATGATAAGATGAGCTATGAGCTAACTGAGTACCCATATATTATACCTCTTGTACTCCAAACAAACATTTGGAGCTTTTTGCATATAATTGTTCTCCTCCAATAGTTTAAGCACCCTATCAACAGGTTGAACATGATCCTTCCAAGACTTGCTATTGATTAGTATATCATCAAAAAATACTAAAACAAATTTTCTAAGCAAGGGTTTGAAAATGGAATTCATCAAACCTTGAAATGTAGAAGGTGCATTGGTAAGGCCAAAAGGCATGACCAAAAATTCATAATGACCCTCATGAGTTATAAATGTTGTTTTTGGAATGTCTTCAATCTTCATTATGATTTGATGATATCTTTAACGAAGTTCCAACTTGGTGAAGTAAATTTCTCCATGTAATTCATCCAATAATTCATCAATGACATGAATGGGAAATTTATCTTTAATACTAAGCTTGTTGAGCTCCCGATAATCTGGACACATGTGCCATGATCCATCCTTCTTGTGTACCAGTACCACTGGAGTAGAGAAATAACTTTGAATAGGTTGAATTATACCAACTGTTGAAAATGGCAACAAGAAATGCTAAAAATAGAAGTGCAAAAAATAGCACTGCTAAAAATAGCAGTTTGAGTACCAGTGCTGGATTGACAAACAGGGAATGAAAAATGGAAGTGCTAAAAATAACATTGCTATTTTTAGTAGTTCAGTGTGGATTCCTATTTTAGTCAGTCCCTAGACTAGAACTAGGAAGTAAAATTTGAATTTGATATTAACAGCAGTTTGTAAATGAATTAATTAATTCAGTTTGAGTTAATTAGTTAAGGAATTATGAACTTGAAGTCTATGTGAGGACATGCAACAATTTCTCCTTTGATTGAGGAAGTTATCCCTTGATTAAAGGAGATAAGGATGAGTTCTATATTGAGTGTGATCAGTTGACTTAGTTTAACTTAGTCAAGTCTAGTTAGATTAATTTAACAGTTTGTTAAATTAATGAGAGTTCAGTTAGTTAATGCTTTCATGCATGTAACTACTGTATTTCATATAACTGAGTATTCACTCATGCATAACTCATGCATGTCAGTTCAGACAGAGACCCAGTTGAGATTAGATGGAGGGACAATGTACTATCAGTTGCTAGGATATTCCTTGTGAATATTCCTTGCATGCAGAAGGAATATTATTCCTTATGGATTGCGTAGTTGGACCTAAGGTTACAGTAGGTATGATGTGGCCAATTCACACATGTTATGACATTGGAACCTAATCAAAGTTGCGAAAGGAAATAGGAGATTGGAGGACTTGTGGAGCCTGTATATACAGGCCTAGATAGTCCATGAGCTACATCATCAGAGTACAGAGAGAGCAGGATAGCTTTTGAGCTGATTTTTTTTTGTATGTTGTTGAGGATTTCCACTTGATTGATAATATAGAGATGGGGTTTTAGGTTGGTGCTTTCCCCAGGTTATATCTTCTGTGTTATAGTTGATTACTTCTCATTCTTAGTTATATCTATTCATGCTTGATGTTTCTCATGTTCAATTAAGCTTCCACAATGTTTATTGTAGATGTAGATCTAGTATTATGCTTTAGTATATTGCATATATCAGTTTGATCTGTAGGTGAAATTTCTACATGATATTAGTGAGCTAGCTAATTTGTAGAGAAAATTCTACACCAACCTCTAGCATTTCTGCAACCATACGTGCAATTTCACTCTTTTGGGCATATGGATATCTGTAAGGCATGATATTTGGGGGAAAACTTCCTCAAATCAAATGAATAGCATGATCATGATCAAGAATAGGTGGGAGGCCTTTGGGAGTCTCAAATACCTTGGAATGACTGTCCAAAATGTTTTGGAGATCTAGATAAATAGATGATTTCGATGTGGGAACCTCTAGTGAACATAATTGTGCAAGTACGCCCCATTGTTCTTTCTTTAGAATATTTGTCATGCTGTTAGAGATGATTGTATTTCTTGGTTTCCCTTCGATACCCCTTAATTCAACTTCCTTTCCTTCCCAAAAAAATTCAAGAAATGTTCTTGAAAATTAAAAGCTATCATACCCAAAGATTGTATCCATTGGACTCCTAGTACAAAATTTTCACCACCCATTGGAATGGAAAGCATTGGGCTATTCAAGACATATTCTCCCATGGTTAGCTTGATATTATGGAACTTTCCAGATAAATTTATGGTTCCTCCATTTGCAACCATTACTTGACACTCTCGTGCTAGACATAGGAAGTAATTCAATTCTTTGGCTATCTTATAATGAACAAAATTATGGGTACTACCTGAATCAATCAACACTATTACCTTTTTCTTCTTGATATGCCCTTCTATATTGAGAGTTTGAGGAGTGGTAATTCCTGTCAATGCCTTACAAGATATGGTCAGACTCGTTTCTTCTTTCTCTGGGATTGGTTCCTGGTTTATATCCTCTTCTTTTGACGTTTATTGTTGCTTTTCTTGCTCCTCTTCCTCATCTATGTAAATCAATTTCTTCTTGGCACACTTATGACCTTTAGTGTATTTTCTATCACAATTGTAACAAAGCCCTTTTTCTCTTTTTTCTTCCAATTTTTGTGGTGTCAACCTTGTAGGTGGTGAAAGGCTAGGAGAAACAACACTTCCATCTTTATAGTTGTGAGTGGTAAGATTCCTTGTTGCCATAATTTTTCTTTCCATTTTTCTTGCCGATCTGAATGCCTTCTCAAATGAATTAGTTTCCCAAAGGTGAACCTCATGTTGGATGTTATCCTTTAAAGTCCCTATGAACACATAAATCCTATGCTCCTCTAGAATATATTTTACCCTTATATTCAATTTTTGGAAGTCCTCAATGTGCTCCATCATTGAACCCTTTTGTTTGAGATTTATGAATTGGCTAAAAAAGGTGTTTCTTTTTGTATCCTCATATTGTGTTATCATTTCCTCTGTGAAAATTGACCAAGTGATAAGTGGTTTATGAGAACAAAGCCATTTATATCATAAAAATTGATTCAGTTCTAAATATAAAGATGCAATACGTACCTTTTGTAACAGTTGCACATCATGTAGATCAAAATATTTCTGCATCTGTAGTATCCATGTTATGGGGTCCTGGCCATCAAACTTCCTCATATCGATATTTGGAATATGGTGAGTCTTCAATCCAATGTTATATTCTATGAAATAATGATTAACATTTATTTTTTTCTCATCATGAGTTTCCTCTACTACCTTTTTGTCATTAGAAGGCCTTTCTTGTATCAACTTTGTCCCACCTTCCTTCAAACCTTCCATGTCTTCAAATCTTCCATGCATTTCTTCAAATTTTCTTCCCTACCTTTGATATTAGTTTCCATGGCACATATAAAAATATTTATCTTTGCTTCAATCACATTTTTCAAATCATCCATCCAATTTTGCTTACTAGGTGTTTCTATTTTCTTGATTCGAGTCATTATTGTTCTTGCTTTTAGGAGCTCAATATTTAAACGACTGTAACTCTGTAATTTCAGATCTTCAAGTTATGAAATTTTGGCCCATTATATCCCTCTAAGTCCTGTTTCTAACCCCACCAATTTGATCAATATTGGTTTCTTCAATAAATATTTATGCCAAATCTCCTACAATGACCCGATTATAGATTGGTTCAGTAGAGCGAACTTGTATGACCTGCAACATGTCACTGTTTCGACCTTTGGACCTAAACAAAATATATAGAAAATTACATTCCATCCTATTTCTATAACTTTCGATGAAATTTAAAAATTATGCTAAGAGAGAACGTTATGACGATTTTCCCAAGGTCACCTGTTTCGAATGTAATTGGTTAGTCTGCAAAACCCTAAATTTCTTGGACCGTATCTCCGAACATATAGTGAAACAAGATCTAAAATTTGGGCCTGAGCTTCACCAAGATATTGGCTCAAATGGGTTTTAATTTCATAGTCTGAACCTTCGTAGAAAACAAATTATAGCTAAAATTCCATGATGACCTATTTGAGATGCAATTCTGGAGCTTGTAAAAACCATAACTTCCTCAGATCATATATCTGAAAATATTGCAAGACAAGATCGAGGTTTAGACTGATTTCGACTCAAATGTATTTTTGGTGTAGCTTCTGAAACTGCATAGAGAAAAAGTTATAGCGAAAATTCCACAATGACCTGTTTGGAGCAGCGAAACCCTAGAATCCAAAGATCTGATACCAAATGTTATGAAACCATCTCACAAAAAGATAGAAAATATAGATAAACAATAACAACAATAACAAAGTGGGCTTCTATGGGGCATAATAATAACAACATGAGGACTATAGGGGCGCAATAATACAATAAAGGGGTTGTACTAATAACAATAAGGGGTTACACTAGTAGTATAGGAACCTAACAAGACTTTTGCAAACATTCCCCTTGATCTTCCCATTTGAATTTCCATAAAACTTGGGGTTGTGGGTGGCTTAATGCTTAGAGAGGATTCCCCTCGTGACGAGATCACTCTTTACACCACTATTTATCCCGTCATATATGGCATCCTCCTTCTTTCATATGAAATGATGCTTAGTATTCTCTTGACAGTGTTGGAAATCCGTCAACTAAGGGGAGCTCCCCGATATGAAGTCCAAATAAGACCTCACACTATTTGGTGTAGGAGTCCCATCCTATATAAAAGCCTGGTTTTAGAATCCTTAAATATTTTCCTTGGCTCAAGCTATTAGTGCAAGAGAGTGATCCAATGGTATCTTCAAAAAACAAGTTAAGTGTGCCTAGTGAGTGTGTAGCGCAACTGTGTCTAGGTTCTCTTAATACAAAAGGGGGGAGACAAGTGAGCCTCTAAGTGAGAGGTAATAATACCACCCAGGAAGAGACACACATGAACCAAAAGGACTTGTCTAGCATCTAGCAGAATAGTCCATAACAAACATGACAATCATTACAACCAAAAAACAAGGGAAGGTCCGTCTAAAATACAATGGAATAGTCAACGATAGATGTGACGGTCATTATAACCAATAAGTAAAGAATTTTTTTTTTAGTATCTCGTAGAATAGTCTACAAGGATGGGACAACAATAACAACCATTACAACACATTCTAAACAATATAAGCACTAAAACAACTGAAATAGTTCAACTATCTTAGTACATGTGAAAGCAAAAATGAAATAAAAATGCCCATAAAATAGTCATATAAACATTCATAAGTCATGCATGAAGAATGTATTGGCCTTCAATAGATTTTGTGATTAAGGAAAATTTCCAAGACACATATTTATATCGTACATCACTAGCCCCAGTAGTGGGACATTGGAGCCACTCCTTGCTCCTCAAAGAACTAGTTGGTCTCTCTAATACCTTACGGGAGGAGCCATCTAGCTCCTTGAGTGTCATCTAGTATGTCCTCCTTCTTCATCTCCTCCTTTATCATATTTCCATAGTGTAAGATAGTACCTGCGTCTACAACTCACTCATGATGAGACGACATCAGTCTCAAACCCCTAGCCTAAGATAGATCACCTAGATTCATGAACTTAGTTGGGACTAAGTGACAGGTCAGGGGACAAGGTCGAGTGACTACGTGATTACGCAATTCAAGCAGCCAAGGATCAAGCTTGATCACTAAGACTACATAGTGCGCATCTTATGCCAGACTGAAGGAAATTTCTACACAGTCCTCACTGAGGGAAAAATTTATGCAGTGCCCACTAAGGGACAAAATTGCGCAGTTCATGCAAGCAGTGGCTGCTGCAGGATGGGGCCCCGGGAGTACAAACTGTGTAGTTGTTGATAGTGTTGGACTCACCAATATCAGGGGATCTCCCTAATGTGAAGTCCCAACTAGACCTCACACCATTTGGTGTAAGAGTCCCATCCAGTATGATGGCCTCATTTCCATTATCTTAAATGTTTTCCTTAGATCTTTCTTGTCAGCACGAGAGAGTGATTTGCTTTATCTTCTAATAATGAGGTTTGCATGCCTGGTGAATGAGCGTATTACTTGTGTCAAGGTTCTTTCACAATAGAGAGAGAGGGTGGGAGTGAGTCTCAGGTCATATGGGAGGAAGTCCCAACCCTGTCAGAGACACACAACACAACATGACATGCATAACTTCGGGAAGAGTAATCCACATGGATGTGGCAATCACAACACACAAAGGAAGGTAGCATGTACAACACCCAACATGCATTCCATGCGAGTGTGATGGTCATTATAGAAGGTTTCGTAAAAGGTTTAGTTTTATGTTTGGGAGGTAACCAACACAGGAAGGACAACATTAACAACACTTCTTCATAAATATTTGTATTAGAATATTTGAATGGGTTCAATTGTTTAACACAGGTTAAAGCAACATGTATTACAAGTGTTCAGGATTAGTTATTACAAACAGTTACAACATGTTGGCTTATTAGGGCCTGACCCATGTTTGGAAGTGTTTTAGGCAAGCAAATCCCGCACTACCGGCCCTTTCAGCAACAATCTACGAAGCACGGATTGAAGTCTCACCTGAGGTAGTATGGGAGGGTGTTAGAACCAGGTTTCTGCATGCTAAGGATGTCTCGATGAGGTCTGGAGGGGTCGTAAACTGATCTACGCACTTGCGCTACTCTGCACAACTGACTGGCCCTTGCGTAGCTCTACAACGAGGCACTTCTTAGATTCCTTATTATTATTATGTTTATTATAGATTTGATCTAATTCTTAAGGTCTTTAATCAGGCATTCAACAGTTATAACCAGCGCGTGCAACCATAAATTTTAAAGTCATGCATAAAACCATAACGTAAGAATAAACATATAGATCTGCGACCAGATGCACAATAATTCAAAAACACTTATCTTTATTGATCCTCTGTTCAGCACAATCTAATTCCACCCCACGCACACAGCTGCAGGGGTCCATGCACACAGCTACAGACTCTACCTAGCCTCTGTGCACACAACTGCAGAGCCTACTCTTACTACTACCAAACCTGACTCAGACTTACAAACTCAGAGCGAAAAACCCATTGCCTTCACATCTGATCAAGAATTACCAAAAACTAACTTCTACCCTTGGAGCCTCGCTCTATTTATACATTCTCATGGTCCGTGGACCATGGGCAGGCTGACTTGCTTTCTATTATTTTACATTATTTTCGGGTGTATAACCCTTTGACTTGACCCATTACAATTCGCACTCCACGCACTTTGCGGAGCCTTTACCATATTATTACCCAAAATTATGGGCTTTCAGCCCCAGAACCGTTATGCAGGGGATCTGCTACCCAACAGGTCCCCAACACAATCCTCGTGACTTGTTTCGAGTCACTGGGCTGGTGCGTTGATCTTCGTGTGGAGGTAATCCAACAACTTCTGCCCTTTGCTTACATCTACAACACATTATTTCGCCATCTGTTGTACTGTTGTGTGTGAGCCATCGATGCATCATTATCAGTTTCACTTGCTTTTCTGAGTTCGTATACTACCTGCATGTGTGCTAGTGTTCCCTCGATGTTGGTAGTGACCGCGAATGCCTCATCAAGCCAAGGCTGGATGCGTTCTTTAAGCATATCTTCTTTCTGTCGAGCGGCGTTGACTTGTGCCTTGAGAGCCTGGGCCTCCCTCATCTTGGCCAATTGCTGAGTAATGGCAACCCTCTACGTGGTCCCTCAAACATTTTGATAAGCTTGTTGTAACTCCCATACTCCTGTCTCTACCTGCTGCAGCATTGGGTCTTCTTGCAGTGCTGTGAGTGTAAGAGGAGACTGATCCAACAATCCCATGCAATCCTGTATAATGCACTCTATCACTTCCAATCCTACTTGAAGGGCACGGTGGTGCTGCTCTCTGACTTCCAATGGTGTAGGGGGCTGCGCTTTCAGCCTTAGCTCCACGATCTGCAAGTTCAATTCCCACTGAGCTTTCGTAGCCTCCTCTTGGGCCTTACAAAATCTTGTGGCCAGGTGATGAATCTTTTCAGCTGCTGGGAGTTCTGCTGGCACAACCAGTTCTGGTACATTGTTACAGACCTCCACCACGGCCTGTTCCAATTCTTGGTTATGTGCGACCAAGTCATCACATTGTAGACTGAACTACTCCATATTTCTCTTTTGCTCCATTAAGACCTAGAGGGTGTGGCCTTCCCTGGCGCGGAGCTCACCAGTTACCCCATCCTGCAGCTAGTATAGGGTCTCTCTAGGAAGGGCGGCCAAATTCAACCCCCAACTCCTCATGTCACCTTCGACTTCTGCTAGGATGGTGCCTGCTGGTAACACTAAAGTGTTCATTATGTGGGGGAGCACCATTTGCTTATCTGCGGATGTATCGTACGCTAGGTTCGATATAATCCCTCCTGGGGGTTGCACCTATAATGCCTGCAACTGCACTTTGAGTGCCCCCAACACAGTGGTTTGCTCCATCATCAATTCCTTCACAGCACCCTTAGTGATATCATGAACTGGTTCACTGCTGGCAGGAAGATCTCCCTCCAAAGTCGTTGCTATCTTTGTCTTTTTGCGTGCAAGTGGCTACTCCTGGACGCACGACCTCTTAAGTTGAGTCGATGTTGTGTTTAGGTCCATGCATTCCTATGTCTCCACTTCTCCTTGTATGTCCTACTCCATGGACACTTACTGAGTCTCCACAATCTCTTCGGTGGGCGCAGTGATGGGTTCTGCTACTGCCTTGGTCGCCTCCCGCTACGTGGACACTTTCTGTTCCTGGTGCATTCTTTGCGCCAACTTTGTGATGCGCAACATGATTTCCTTCTTCTGCTGCTGAGCTGCAATCTTTTCTAATTCGTCCAAGTCTGGAGCACACCACTTTGGAGGCCATGCTGCCATTACCTTGGAAATTGCATCATCCGTTGCAATGAATGAAAGCTTTACCATGTTCGAGTTGGATCCTTTCACGCTTGAATATATAGATTATGTATATCCACCTTGAACTCGGCTGCGCTTTGCAAACTGTTGTATACTATCGGGGATAACTACAATTTACGGTTGATCCATGTCTGGATACTTGCCTCCATAAATATCCAAAACACTTTGATCTCATGAATCCTCGTGGTGTCTTTTGTAGCCCGGAGTGAGTTATACTGTACGGCTTCAGGTAGGTTCTTCTCAATGTTGGGAAATTGGCTGCCCTTCGACAGCTCTCCTCCAACCAGTAGGATTGATAGGAGCAACCATGCATAATGGAAAGTGTTACCTTGCTCTTGGGCTTCGCTACAATTCATCAAAAATTTGTCGCAGAGAAATTGCACCCAGTTGAACTAAACCCCTTCTGCACATTTCTCCGCGAGCGCAATGACAAAGGCTGGCACCTCATCTGTGCAACATTTCCTCATGAGCTTATCAACTAGTAACTGGGTGGCGACATGCACCCCTCAATATTTGATGCTTGCTATTACATACCCTCGCTTTTTCTTTTCCAGCTTATATTTAGCCTTCATGGCTTCTATAAGGCCCACGTCGCTACTCGTTCCTGCTATGGCTGTAGGATCATTTCCTTTAGTAGGCAGATGGGAAATTCAGTGTATTAAATCGGCTGTGATGGGATTCGGTTCCTCTAACCAGAGATACCCATCATGTACTAGACATAGTAATTGTCGGATAACAAAAATTGTGATGGTCGCGTGGTGATAGTGGGGTATCCACCTCAGATTGAGTAATCTCGCCTTCTCCACACCCCGTAACCACTTCTGTTGTAGTAATTTCTCCATGGCCAATTGGGGGAACTTCTCATTGTCCATGAGATCCCAATCTTCAAACATGATATTTGGTACCTGACCCAACGACAGATCATCAAACCTTATTTCATCCGGAAGAAGCGGGGTCTGGAGTGTACTCTTCGTGGCCTCCAGGAACTTCGGTATCTTTTTCCCTTTCCACAGAGAGATATATGTTGGTAACGTTATTGCCGAAGGTACTTGGGAAACATTTTCCTCTTCCACATCCTGTGCTTCAATCTGCGCGATCATGGCTTGTAAATCTTCCTCTTCCTCCTCGAGTTTAGTGGTGATTGTTTTGCCGTTTTTTGCCATTGACAATTTACTAAATCGTGGTGATACTCAGACTAGCCCCATAGTCTGCTTGTCTTTCTGGGGTCGCGATGTGCATGGGGACTGTGGAGCCTCTTGGGTAGTGGCCGCCTCTCCTGGATCGTCCTGGGCCAGACCGTGAACCTTACTCTGGTTCTAGCAGCTGACATGGTTTCTATCTTGGATTCGCTCCATTACATACTCATGGGTGGCTAGGTAGCTGGGTGATTGCTTCTTTGCACTAGCTCAAATCTCAAATATCCAATTGTTGCTTTGGGGCTACCCCAAGGGGTTTTATATAAACGTTTGAATTTAAATTTAACCATTCCCTCCACTTTTGAGTCATTAATATCTCTTGGCATTAGATATTTTCATATCTAGTTTTGAATTCCTGTCTTAATGGCCTGCCGTCCGCTCCTCTCTACCATAAATCAGACTTCTTGTCGTGAATAGTGACGTCAACTATCACCTCCTAGCCTTCCCATGTGGCAGTGCAACCTGTTATGCGCGACCGCAATCTTGATGACTAACTGGCCCTGCGCAGAACCTCCTTTCCGCACAGCTCTCCTGCAGATTTGTTTATAGTCCCACGCCTTCTTTAAACTGCTTGGAGTGTTGAGACTGTGCTTTCCTCAGATAGTCAGGTGGTCGCACTCCACGTGCGAGACTTCCGCTTCCCTGCTAGCCCGGGTTGCGGGCACCCTTCGAGTACCCTTTTATCCTGTAGCGCTTCGCATTCTACTCTCCCCTGTTCAGTGAGGTGCAGTTGTAGCCATGATAGCAGGGTCATAGCTTGTTCCAATGCAATAGTAGGGTCGGCCAGGCCTGGTCCCCTTATTCTTAGTTCCACGCAGCCCACTTGTGCAACTTCAGTGTTCATTTTGCTGCTTTCTTCATCCAATATCATGCTTTTCCTCCTCAGCTGCGCCCATTCTTCATCGAGTTCATGAAGTTTCAGGCTCTCACGCCGAATGGATTCTTGTAACTGCCAAATTCCTTTAACCCAGTCCTCGCATCCTATCTGAACTGCGGGGGCTGCAGTTTGGGGAGTTTCCTCTATCCTCTTGGTTTCATCTTGTCTCATCAATGATAAGATCACCTTCGCACTCCTCTTTTTTCTTATGGTCCTATAGGCCCATCGAACCCTTGGTACACGCAGATTCCCATTGGTTTGTTTTATCTGGTGAACTTTGTTCATGATCCCACCTGTTTTTCTGATTGCTTTGTCGTGAATGGCTGGCAGAATGTGTCACTTTCCCTACTATTGTGGCAGATTCTGATTTTTGATTCTTAGTTGGGGAGGCAGTTGCACAACATACATATTCATCCTTTTTTGCTAGTGGACTCTCAAACCACTTTGTCCTCCAAACCATACATGCGTCCATCTTCTACATTCGCGCCAGTTCCACCTAGTCTTCTAACATGTACTCCACCCTTGTGCAGTTGTCGCGTGCAGTGCCCCTATTTTCACACCATGTTGCTTTCATTCCAGTATCACCTTTTCATAGCGGTCTACGGATTCCTCCATGTTTTTTGCGCCCCCATCTGTTGGTGGTTCCCTTGCTTCGGTCGTCATGTGTCGTAGTGATCTAACCATCATATTACAATTCAACATTGTTACTTCATGTAATCAGTTCTGCCATCGCTCTATTTCTTCATCTGAATCCAACATGTAGGAACTGTCGCACTCCCATGAGATTTTCCCATCCAGTGTTAGATTCACCCAATCCTAGTCTTGCACCGTTATCTAGTAAATGTAGTCTAGTTCATCATCATTGTCCTCGTCGTGCACAGGTTTGGTGTAGCGTGCTCCTTCGGTTGGATCTAGCAGAACTATTACACGTAGAGACTTTTTCTTGAATATCATTTTTATTCTCTTTATGCTAATGACTCCATTCATGTCTGTGGCCCTGTCTATTCCTAACAATGTGGGGTAAGGGTTAGTGTCATCCACAATTTCTATTACCTCAAAATCCATTTGTGTGCTCGCGCCTTCTATGTCCACTGTGACTCCATGCAATCTCCCCATGGGCAAGATCTTCTGTTGGTTCGCCATCCATAATTGAATAGGAGACCATTGTAATGTGGGCCTGCCCATGTGTTCCCATGTCTATTTAGGTAGCACATTCGCATCCAAACCCAAGTCTAGGATGACCTGATCCATCTCAAAGTCACCAATCTGTGTTGTCAATCGCATTTCCCGTCTGGTGCGCAAAGCATGCTTTCCTAGTTTTTGGACCATGCGTGGTTCGCCTAATCCTATGCATCTAGTTATTAGCTCTTGTAATCCCTTAACTACTTTATTGTCCCGTAGTAGCTTCATGCATGTCTCTAAAAAGGTAGTTATCATAGAAGGATCCATTTCTGGCTCAGTTTGATCCTTACTACCTGAAGTAGAGGCCTCAACGAAGCTCTTCTTAGCTTCCTTAGACGTTTCCTTCCCGCGTTCCAACTCAAACTCAAGTTCTTTTGTAGGCAGTAGTACCCCTTTCTCATGCATCTGAGCGATCAGCATAGGATAGTATACCATCTCATGATGAAACTGCTCACAGTATGGACAAGATATTCTGGTCGGGTTTGTACAGTCATGCGCGTAGTGCCCAGGTCCCCCATAATTGTAGCACTGTCCACGCCCTCGTCCAGGTCCCATTCCTCCTTGCCCTTGGAACCCACTGCACACTATTGCTACGGCTGGATCCCAACCTCGCGCCTTAGTCTGCATCCTGTAGGTAGGTGTTCGATCGATAAACAATTCATATCTCCATCAATTTCATTCATTGTGGCCCACTGATCTACAAAAATTGCAAAATAGCTGCTGGGGGGCCTGTGTAAACTTTTGTAATAGATGACAGTTGTCTGTCATGTGCTTTCCTCCCACCTAACATATTGTGCACCAGAGCGCAGGCGCCACACTTGGCCCCACTTGTGCCTCTGGTCTCGACGAAATTGGACCCCCCCCCGCAAAATATTTCGCAAATACCAGACAATGATCCTTATCGTGACCTTGGTTTTTACATTTTATGCACCACATTTCTTCTCACACTTCTGGCCGAGGTGCCCTATCTTGTTTCAAACTCCGCATCTCCAAGCATAGGTTTTGTAGTTGCGTGTGGATCTGTTGGACTCCCAACCCAGGATCCTATATTGGGGTTTCATGCAACCTCATTTCTATTTCCAGTGCTTCTGCCTGGGTTGAAAGCATCTGCTCTGATAGCGCCATCCTCAGATGTGGTGTCAAAGATGCCACAAACCACGCATGGTGCTGCGCATTTGTCAGTGTCATGTTAGCCTCACGGATCGTGCTCTTTAGTCTCTAATCTAGATCCCAAGGGGTTTCGTCTGGAAGAATCACGATCTCCTTGAACCCAATGATTGACTACATCTGTGATTTCGACCAACTAAATTCCTTGTTTAATGTGATCTGAATTTCCATGATTCCGACATTTGGATGATCATTCGAATGATTGATATACCAAGTCAGTGTGCGATCCTGCAGCACACTTAGCAAGGTGGCCTTTTTAATGTTATCATCTGTAACTTTGTGTGCTTCCCATATTGTTCTTACTACGAACCAAAATTGTTCTGGGTCTTCTCTCCCTACTCCTCTCAATACAGGCAACTTGATTGCGCTCACCAAGCTAAACCGTTGGTTTGGTGGAGGTGGTGTGGGCGAAGATGGGGGTGAAGGAGGTGACATGAGTGGTGGTGTTAGTGGAGATGATAGCTATGGAATGCATTGCCTTATCAAACTGACCACGCTCCTTGGAGAAGCCCAAGTGCACTCTTCCTCATCCTCTCGTGGAGGCAAAATTAATGGACTATTTCCTAACTCTTCAACACCTTTGTAGGCCCTCCCGCTCCACGTTGTTCCACTCATTAATGGATTCACATCACTCGTTTTTCAGATAACAACATCTTAATCCAGGTATTCAGGGATTTGATGTACCTACCTCACAGTCCCTTGAGGAAATGCCACTCAACCTCACTGTAGCTCATGGTTGTGTCTATTGCGAACTCAGTGATAAACCCTCCTATTATCCAATCCAGCCAATGATCTACTGCTTGTGCAATTTTATCTTCAGATGCTTCTAGCCTGCGCACCAACTCTAGAGTCCACACTAACGGTTGATCGAGTTTGCACCTTCCTTGACTATCAGCTAGCCTCGTGATCCACTCATACAGTTCTGACAAGAAGGACACGAAGAAGATCTCATGAATTTTCGTGTATATGTAGTGATCCAGCCACCTCTTCTCAGATATCTATGGAGTTTTGTTTTCCTATACCACGAACTTGTGAAGCTTCTAATCCAACCAATCTTTAATCTCTTTCTTCATAGGGTTCTTGTGTTCCGACATCAGACATCCTTTAGGCAGATCCCAATCCCGAAAATGGAACCATTTTTTGGCTTATTGGGGCCTGACCCAGGTTCGGAAGTGTTTTAGCCAAGCAAATCCAACACTACCAGCCCTTTTAGAAACAACCCATGGAGCGAGGACTAAAGTATCGCTTGAGGTAGTATGGGAGGGTGTTGGAACTAGGTTTCCTCACCCTAGGGATGTCTTGATGAGGTCTGGAGGGATCGCGAACTGATCTACACACTCGTACTACTCTACACAGCTGTCTGGCCCTCACGTAGCTCTGCGATGGGGCACTTCCTAGATTCCTTATTATTATTACGTTTATTATAGATTTGATCTAATTCTTAAGGTCTTTAATCAAGCATTCAACAATTATAACCAACACATGCAATCATAAATCTTAAAGTCATGCATAAAACCATAACATAAGAATAAACATATAGATTTGTGACCAGATGCACAATAATTAAAAAACACTTATCTTTATTGATCTTCTGTTTAGTATAATCCAATTCCACCCTACACACTCATCTGCAGGGGTACACGCACACAGTTGTGGACTCTACCAAGCCTCTATGCACACAACTGTAGAGCCTACTCTTAGTACTACCAAACCTGACTCAGACTTAAAAACTCAGAGTGAACAACCCATTACCTTCAGATCTGATCAAGAATTACCAAAAACTGACTTCTACCCTTAGAGCCTCTCTCTATTTATACATTCTCATGGTTCGCGGACCATGGGCACGCTGACTCACTTTCTATTATTTTACATTATTTTCAGGCAGACAACCCTTTGACTTGACCCATTACTATTCACGCTCTATGCACTTCGCGAGCCTTTACCATACTATTACCCAAAATTGTGGGCTTTCAGCCCCAAAACCATTACGCAGGGGATCTGCTTCCCAACACAACACATGTGAGAAAACGTGTTGGCCTCTGAGCAGACTTCTGAATTAAGCGAAAGTTCAAAGACACATTGATACACAATGCATCACTAACCTCGTGGGTGGGGCGTTGAAGCCACGACTCACTCCTCAAAGAAAATATTATAGACTCTCAAGGCTATGTGGGAGGATCCAAGGTGAAAATTCCTTTGCATGTACAAATGAGGGGGTATTTATAGCCAAGAGTGAAACTAGCCCTTGTGATTGTTTGACTTCCCTCATGACTGTTTGATATTCATGACTTTTTAGATTACATGACTCTTCAGATTATGAGTGGGCCTCTTGGACTTCGACTTTACATTACATTCATTGACAACAAAATGACCCATAATAGTGATGTGGCTGACATGATTCATGACACGACTCGACATGACAGTGCTGGTATGTTCATGCTACCGCTGGTGTGCATGTTGAGTGATGGATGTCTTCTTGGTGTATTGCAGCTTCACCTCTGCAAGGCAAGGTGTGCGAAGTCCTTGATGGTCATTGGGTTCACTTGATCTTGTATGTGTCCATTTCTCCTTTGTTTTTACTTTGGTATGCTTGACATGTTTGTCCGTTCATGAAAATATGTCCTCACATGTTTCGTCATTTGTCTGTTTGCGAAACTGTCTCTTTGAATGTTTCTTCATTCGTGAAATTGTCTCTTCACATGTATTCTCCATTCGTGAAACTGTCTCTTCGCATGTAACTTTTGTTTGTTCGCAAAACTGTCTCTTCGCATGTTTCGTCTATTCACAAAACTATCTCTTCACATGTTTCGTTTGTTCATGAAACTATCTCTTTTCATGTATTACCCATTCACGAAGCTATCTCTTCACATGTTTCATTCATTCATGAAACTATCTCTTCACATGTTTTGTCTGTTCGCGAACACACCCCTTTGCATGTACTCTCCTTATTTATCCCATTCGTTGTCATGTCATGTTCGTTCATGTACCTGTATCTGCAATCACTAATGATGAGATGACATCAAATCCATAAACATCCTAGTCTACCATGATGCATGATCGTTCACTTTTGGATGCATGTGACTGGGAGAGAGGAAAAGGTTGTGAAACTGCACAATGTAAGTTTCGAGTTAGGATGTGAGCTCCATGCACTATTGGTGAAATTGGGTAGAGGTAACTAGGAGACTGAGATGGACAATTTGGATTGGTAGTGACTAACAGTGGGATCTAGCTCAGCTAGAGGGAAGATTTGCACAATTTATGGGGTGAAGTATTTTGTGCAGCAGGGGGCCTTGGTAGCAAAAATTGTGCAAATCCTGGAGGGAGAAGGTTACGGGCTTCAAGAGGATTGGCATCAAAAACTGCGCGATTCCTAAGGGCGCTGGCAGCGGGCTGCATGGATTTTATGGAGACAAAAGCTGTGAAATTGCTTGGAGGTTGACCTATTGACCACCTTTGCACAGTTTCTGAGCTGAGCGGGATGTTGGGCTACTGAGGGGCTTGCTCAGAAATATGTGTAGTTTTTTGGGTGAGCAACCAGTAATATTACTGGTGACTGGCTAGAAAAACTGTGCAATCCTAGAGGGGAGACAAGCATAGACATTTGTTAAATGTTCGGCCTATGTTTGCAGTTTTCGTAGTCAATGGAGCGGGCAGGGTCTGCAACTTCTGCGCAATTTTTGAGGGGAGTGAGTCCCGAGGTGACTGTTAGATCAAACTCTTCTGTTGACCAACAGGAGAGTTGGATGATCAGTTTGCAGTCAACGTAGATTGAAATGGCTTAATGGACACTTCTGCGTTGTTCTGGGTGATAGTCGGTCGAGTCGATTGCAAGGTGGAGGTCCGGTTGTTAGAGGGTGATTCAATAGTCAAAACTTCAATAAAATGACTAAAGTGTGGGACAGAGTGAATTTGTGCATACGCGAACATTGCGAACACACACTCAACATAACTTGATGACAAGATGCCTCAAACCATCAAGACAACATATGCTCAACATCACTGACCGATGGTGTGAGTGACAAGCGCGACACTTGTGATAGATCATTGAATAACTGTGATGACGCTTGCACGATAGTGCATACAACGTTATGTGTGAGTGCGATAGATGTGTACATGGCTAACACAACTCAAACACAACCTTAAACATCACCAAAACAAGGTCACAAGCATGACATAGCAATCAACATGCAGAAGATGACAATTGGTTGAACAAGTGAAAAAGAAGCATGACATGTAGGAGAAATAGAGGATATGACTTTTTGTGTTTTCACACATGCATGTGACTGAGGACATGATGATATATGACAATGACAAGAAGTCCTGCAAACTCAACTAAGAGGTGTACTTTGGAAAATGTTCCTTACTTACCATACTTATCCCCAAGATGATCATGCATCTCGCGGAGTTTGCATGTGGTCCTAATATTTTCCATTACCTGGTTCCATGGTCCTTCTCCTACACTCCTTGGAAGTGATTTTAGCATGTCGCCTTTTCCTGTAGTCATTGAGAGGTAGATCTGTGTGATTTCAACGGATAATGACTGTTGTTGGAATGAGGCCCTGGGAGGTCTGTCTACATAGTTTCTGCATGCAAGACAAATAAGAAAACTTCAACAATACTGCACAGTTTTGAGGCTCAAGGCACTGCTGTGGGACATGGGTCCTGGGAGGACGCCTCTATGCAATTTCTAAGTGAAGTGAAGGTTGGGGCCTCTGTGGGATACGAGGTTTCAACAAGCAAGGGAGTTTAGTGTATATGCACATTATGGGGTTTCAACAGATAAGGGAGGAAGCTTAATGGTTGCAGAAGCAAAGGCATAGTTTTGGGAAGATGGATGAGGCTAGGCTGCTTGGGAAAATGGCTAAGTTTAGGATCATTGAAACATATGAAAAAATTGATAGGACTTGACTGTGGTCACACATGGACACTTAGTGACACAACATAGACCATCCATAATACATAATACATACATTGTTTGATGCAACAACCTTCGTGACGTGAGTGTGAAACATGTCTATGTGATAACAATCACTCATACACACACAATTTCCTCGAAGCAAGACAACATTACATTTACATGAAAAACAACAAACCCTATGCCCAAATGATGACACATGCTGCATGAAGATAAGAACACAGAAAACTCTTAATATCAAGGAGAGGAGCTTGAAATCATCAGCTTACCAACAAAGAACCAAGGATAATGGATTACAGGATCTGAGGTAGGCTCCAAAATTTGCATGTGAGCCAAAATTTTGGAGGGTGGTTGTACCCACTACAACACTTGGCGACACACTGGTAGAACTCCAGCTCTCTGAATGGACCTTGTTTCATGAAAAGTGAGTCTAATCCTTATGGAAGTATTGTTCGATTCTTTGATCATCGTGGTTTCCACACTAGCTTGATTGAAAGATGTAGTACCTACATTCTCTTGATCGGTCATCACACATTCCAAGCTAAGTCAACTTAGTTGTTTCAATTGGGGATGAGGGGTATATTGGTGCACATGTAATTTGACAGTCAAAGTTTAAGTTTCATCTGGTGTTGCTCCACTTCCAGTAGGCCTAGAAAGTACCCCATCAGAGTCACGCAAGAACACAAGCATCGCTCCACTGCCACCGAGCCTAGTTAGTACCCCAGTGGAGTTAATTGAATCACCTCTCTATGCTGGAAGCCTTTCTCTTCTTTCACATTATTCATTTTTTTCAATTTTTCATTTTTCATTTTTCAAAGAACTGTGCATAGGCACTTATTTATTTTAGAGGCGGATGAGGGATATTGACTTATTGAGATCAGAAGAGGTTGTTCCTTTAGAGAAGTATGTTATGTATACCTCTGAAATACTTGTTATGGTTTCCCCCCTCACATTACTCTACTTGACTGAGTTGAAAAGGGTTAACCCAAAGCAACCGACTAGAGTTTGTGGTGCTAGTTAGAGCACAAGCATTGTGTTTTGACCAAGACTCACTCTGAATAGAACATATTTTTCATCAAGGCATCATAAAATGAAGAAAATGAGTTCTTCATAAGAGATAGGACAATAGATAACTAAATTTTGATAGTTGTACAAGTCCTCTTAGTTTGTGCAGCAGCGGGCCTTGGCAGCAAAAACTAGGCAATTCCTAGAGGGAGCAGGTTGCGAGCTTTAGGAGGCTTGGTAGAAAAAGCTACATAATTCCTGGAGGGAGATGGAAGTGGGCTGTGGAGTTTGTTGGAGACCAAAACTACACAATTGCTGGGAGGCTGACATACTGAACACCTCTGCACAGTTTCTGATTTGAGCGGGATGCTGGGCTATAGAGGGGCTTGCTCAGAAATCTGCCAAGTTTTCTGGGTGAGAGCTGGTCGGCTTACTAGTGACTTGTTGGAAAAACTACATAATCATGGAGGGGAGACAAGGACAGACATTTGGTATTTTTCTGGCCTGTCTACGCAGTTTTCTCAGTCAGTAGAGTAGGCAAGGTCTATAGCTTCTACACAATTTTTTAGGGGAGTGAGTCCCGAGGTGACTGCCCGGTCAAACTCTTTGGTTGACCAGTATGAGAGTTGGATGATCAACTTGTAGGCAGAGCAAATTGAAATGGATTTTTGAACACTTCTGCGTTGTTCTGGATGAGAGTCAGTCAAGTCGATGTCAAGGTGGAGGTCCAATTGTTAGAGGGTGATCCAGTCATCAGAACTTCAAGAAAATGACTAAGTGTGTGAGTGAGCGAATTTTTGCATACGCAGACATTGCGAACACACACTCAACATAAATTGATGACAAGACAATGCTTGCACGATAGTTCATACACCACTATGTGTGAGTGTGATAGATGTGTACATGGTGACCACAAATCAAACACAACATTCAACATCACCAGAATGAGGTAATAAGCATGACATACAAATCAACATGCGGAAGACGACAATTGGTTGAACAAGTGAAAAAGAAGCATGACATGTAGGAGAAACACAGGAGATGACTTTTCATGTTTTCACACATGCATGTTACTAAGGACAGGATGATATGACAATGACAAGAAGATCTACAAACTCAACTAAGAGGCATACTTCAGAAGATTTTATTTACTTACCATACTTACCCTCAAGATGATCATGCATATGGTAGTGTTTGCATGCGGTCCTGATATTTTCCATTACCCAATTCCTTGGTCCTTTTCCACAACTCCTTGAAAGTGATTTCATCATGTCACCTTTTCCTGTAGTCATTAAGAGGTAGATCTATGCGATTTCAATAGGCAATGATTGTTGTTGGAATGAGGCCCTGGGAGGTTCGTCTGGGCTATTTCTGCATGAAAGAAAAACAAGACAACTTTGACAATACTGCACAGTTTTGAGTCTCAAGCCATTGCTGTAGGATAGGGGTCCTAGGAGGACACCTCTAAGCAATTTTTGAGTGCAGTGCATGCTGGGGCCTCTGTGGGTTGTGGGGTTTCAAGAAGCAAGGGAGGTTAGTGTTTATGCACACTGCACTATTTCAACAGACAAGGGAGGAATCTTGATGGTTGTAGAAGCAAAGCGCATAGTTCCAAGAACCTGGATAAGGCCAGGTTGCTTGAGAAAATGGATAAGTGTGGGATCAGTGAAACATATGAAAAAATTGATAGGACTTGATTGTGATCACACACAAGCACTTAGTGACACAAAATAGACCATCTAGAATACATAAGACATACTTTGTTTGATGCAATAACCTTCGTTACGTGAGTGTATGAGGTGAGTGTGAAACATGTCTATGTGATGAGAATCACTCATACCACACAATTTCGTTTAAGCAAGACAACATTTCTTTACATTACAAACAACAACCCCTATGCACAAATATGACAAAAGCTACATGAACGTGAGAAGACAGACAACTCTTAAGGTCAAGGAGAGGAGCTTGAAATCATCCACTAAACAACAAGCGACCAAGGGTAATTGATTGCAAGATCCAAGGTAGGTTTTGAAATTTTCATGTGAGCCAAAATTTTAGAGGGTGTTTGTAGATGCTACAATAGTAGTTTCAGGAGCGAAGGTGGACCAGGCAGCTGAGAGGCTTGAGGGAAAAAATTGTGCAATTTATGGAGGTAGTGAGTTCCAACTAAGGGAAGGACACTAGAGGAAGCATCTGCGTGATTTTGGATGGAAAGAGAGGCTAGGATTTCTGCGCATTGTGTAGTTCTAGCATGCAAGGAAAAAGATTGAGGGTTGCAGATGCGAAGTGCATAGTTTAGGAAGGCTGGATGAGGCTAGGTTGCTAGGAATCCTCCAGAATTTGGCTAAGTATGGGATTAGTGGAACCGATGTCAACAATGATTGAACTTGACTATGACCACACAATTGGACACTTAGTGATACAACATATAATATCCAAAACATATGAAAACTTACTTCCATTAATGCAACAACCTTTCTGGAAACTTACAACAAGTGTAGTTCCATGGATAGACTTTGTGAGGATAATGATGGCACTTGTGTAATAATGTGTGAAACTTCAGAATGAGTGAAAAACATGTCTATATGATGAGAACTACTCATTTTCAAAAAGATTTAATCTTGGAGCAAACAAAAAATCCTCTTTGCATGACAAGAAATAATTCCTATGCCGAAGTTGACACTTTCTATATAAAGGTAAAAGTGTAAACGAATCTTGAGATCCAAGAAGGGAGCTTGAAATCCCTAGTTGAAAAATGAGTGACTAAGGCATGACCAATCACATGATCCACAGTAGGCTCCAAATTTGAGTGTAATCCAAGATTTTGGAGGGTGTTGCAGTCACTACAATGCTTGATGACAAACTGGTAGAATCCAACTTCTCTGCTTTGGTTAACTCCTTTCATCCAATGCCTTGGTTCTTTAGGAAGTATTCATTTATCGTGCATATTATTTAGCCTTCCCACTTTCCCCATGAATAGGCATGGTCCCATTTATACCTTCTCAATTGAACATAACATAAGATAGTGTGATCATAATGTTTCGAGTTGGGAAGGGTAGTGTAGCTCATGAGCTTAATATTTTTAGAGTATAATTTTTCATCTTTGGTGTTGCTCCACTTCCAGCAGGCCTAGACAGAACCCTGATAAATTTTCACAAGAACACAAAAATTGTTTCGTTGCCAGTGAGCCAAGACAGTACCCCAACGAAGTTACTTGCTTGACCTATCTGTGCAAGAAGCCTTTCTCTTCTTTCGTCTTTATTTAAAGAGAATTGTGCATTAGCACTTATTTACTTTGGCACAAAAAGGGATCCCAACTTATGGAGAGCATAAGAGGTTGTTTCTTCATATAAATATATAGAGACCTCCGATTTAGGATTGCTCGTTTAGATTTTTCCCCTTCTTCGTTTCTATTAGTTGGATAAGATTGAGAACACCAAAGCAGAAAAACTGAGTATAGGCATGAGGTTTTTGGACTCATCATGTGTTATAGACATTTTTGTGCCTTACAGCTATAAGCATGAAATGTCCATAATCCAAGGGATCCAAAGTCCCTAAACATGTTGTTCCTACCCCTAGAGGAACAAGGCTAACAAACCATAGCAATTCACAGAAGTTTTCCACCAGAAACTGCTCAAAAACAAGTCAATTCAGAATCAATTCAGAGGCTCCACTAGCTGCCTGCGTTTAAATGCAGAGGCTACACTGGATAGTTGCATTGCAACGCAGGTGGAAGCACTACCAGGGTGCGCTGAGCGGGAAATGACAAATGGCAGGGTCCCTTGTGCGAGGTGTAAAGACTGTGGAAGCTTCTAGAATCTTCCTCCATGACATTTGCCTTGATGAGTTCGACTAAGTGATGAGTAAGAGGCTCTTAGTCTCCAAGTGGAAGCAAGAACTGACAGACGGAGAGGACACTAGTCAGATCTCAAGCTGACTCATCCTCTCTCCAAACATCTATATATGGATCTCTCCTCCATGAGATCCAGGAGGCTGGAATTTTGTTATTGCAAAGAATTGTTGTTGGTTTGAGATTGGAATCATTGGGTGCTTATGCTTTGAAGGGAGGTGAAGAAAGGATTTCATTCACTGGGAGGTAGATGCTGGATTGGAACTCTCTTGGTTGTATCTCCTCCTGAACCTTGTTATTCATCAATAAAGCTATCTTGGTTTCTCCTATATACTGATGTATCTTTGATGTATGATTGCATTAGTATGTTTAGTTTATTTCTAATCCTGAACTAGTTATGAATATGAATCTATGTCTTTATGTAGTGTTCCCTTCTTGTGATCTTGCAGGAACCTGTTGAAGCTGGGCGAGCGAGAAGGCAAGTAGCTGGGAACTCTCAAAGAGAAGAGAAACCGGATCGAGGGACAAACGGAAGACACCGGTTAGTCCATCCATCTCTCTTCATTCTTAATTCATAAACGAAGAATACTAGAATAACTGTTTCTGTTTGTTGCTAAGGCACTGTCACACCTTAGGTGGATAGGATCATCCTGCATAGGCATTTTTCCCCACAACAAATTGGTGACTCCGCTGGGGAGATCTGTTTAGTAATTTTATTTGTGTCTCTATCATTGTTTGTTTCATAGACTCAAGAGCAGCAATCGAACTGCATCTGCTATTTTCAGATGCAAAGTAGACAGCTGCTGCTTTGATCCAATCACTGGATTTATCTATGATCTGAACAATGGACTCACAAATGATTTGATGATCCTTTGTGATATATCTTAGCCCTCCTTCAAATCATCCCTTTGATTGTACCTTTCTTGTTGCTTTTATTTGGCCTGAAACCGTAGATTAATCAGCAAACCATGACCCAGAACCCAGAGAAGAACTCTCGTTTCTCCTCCAGTGCAGGCTCTGTGAAGAGACTCTACATTTCAACGCAGTTCGCGTGAAGGCTACCTGCGTTGCAATTCAGTTTCTCTGTTATACAGGTGCACTGATCCAGCTTAGGCCTTGTGCAGCTCGGGTTCTCTGCTCTGTTTTGCCTTGTTTTGATCTCTGATTTCTACAGCCTGTAACCAGCATAGGTACCTGTTTGATAACTCCTTTTCTCTGCTTAAATTCCGCCTCCTTTTGTACAAAAAGACTGTGAGTGTTTTTATGTGTTTGTGGCGTCATTTACAGTTTTCCTTTGTAAGAGTGAAATAGTCATCCTGTAGCCCTTGATTCAGATCTGTTGATTGTGATCTTAGGAGAGAGTTCATTGGCTGTTTACAGTTGATTATACGTTTACTTTTGCTTTTGGTTTGAGTTTGTCTCTTTTAAGTGTCGAAACAAGTGTTCATTTCGAAAGTCGTAAAGTGTTGTATTCTCTTCTACCCTTTCTGATTTCGAAAAAGTAAACTTGTTTGTATTTGTCATTTAAAAGCAAATTCAAAGTTGTACAAAAAGCTTTCTTTTTAGGCATCAATATTAAGAGAGCGGAAAACAAACACTTGCATTGTGCATTTGCATCTTGATAGTTTGCATGCTTGATTTAGGAAAAGTGCATTTAGAGTGTGCTGATTGCTCTTTGAGAAAAGATGGTGTCTTTCTTTTCCCTTTGTAGCTAGGATTTTCATTGTTGAAAAAGAGATAAAATTTGCTTATCATCTTTTAGATTGCATTTAGGAGTTGTATCTACATCTCGTGGTGAACCTCAAAAGGCAAACTTCTAAGAAATATCAACATAAAATAAACTGAATGAACTTAATAACGCTTTGTAACATAATGCACAACATAGAGGTCTAGGCTAGAGACGTGTTCCGGCGTCGTAAAACCTGGTATCTGTTGGCCTCGCTGATGGTTGGGTGATTCCTCCTGAGGGACCAAAAGTGCCAGTACGGATTGTGCTCCCACGTACCATCGCGTATATATTGGGAGACCCCTATATGCTTAAAACCTTTATCCTTAGGAAGCCGTGTCGGCCACCCTACTGATCGCAATGCACCAAACACAGCATTCAGGAAGATTGACTGCCGTACCGTAAAACATATTCTGCAGTTTTGTGATTGGTTTGGCACACCCTCTACCTAGATCTCCATAGCAGTTCCTTTTGGCCTTTTTCAGACTCTATAACAGAAAAAGTCCATTCGAGCATTTGTCACTTCGGGCTCGTTAAAACATCGAAGGCGACTAGAGTCATCTTTTGTTTTTTCTCGACTCTTTAAAACTAAAAAACAAGTTGTGTCTAAAAGTATCTAAAATTCATTCAATTCGGAAACATACTTCCCCTGTTTATTTTAGTTGATCGAGTAATCCACAATCGTGGAAGAAAGTCAATTGAAACCCCGTCGTTCGTGGAGACTTACGAGTCAACCGTCTTTGTCTCCGGAATCGAAACCAGTACGGACAAAGCAAACTCGTTTAACCGGTTCCAAATCTCCTCTTAAAGTTAGAACAAGTGTTCCGACGACATCGGAGGTTCCGGTTACTCCAACCATTTCTGGAAACCCTGCCTCTACAGAAGAAGTTCAATAGCCACAGAGGGACAGTGATACTGATCCTAGTTTGAGAGTAAACACTTGTGTTACCGAACCAGTTCCATCAGTAACCGGTCCGGAGAGTGGTGCTCTTCAAACATCTGTCGCTGTCGATACAATCCCTTCTTCGGCACCAGAAATATTTTACGGACCTGACGGTCTTCCTCTTCCACCTGGTCTGATTGCGATTGAAGAAATTGTAGAAGACCCTCCAACAAGTACTCCAACTCACTTTGGAGTCGGGGTCACTCTATATCCTTCTTCAGAAGCTAGTCTACCACCAGCGGAAGTACCTGTAGAATCGCTAGGGAATCTCTTGGATAGACTAAAAATGTCTGAACAACCGTCAACATCTAGGACTGTGGCACCTGACACAGCGACGACAGAACTCCCTGCCGTCACTCCGACAATGTTCGCCGGCATACCATCTGTCCCAACTGGCTCTCAACCGCTGGAAGGAGCCCATTCAGGGGCTATTACGATAGTATGGTCCGTTCCTGTTTGTTCTTCCAGAATAATACCCGGCAACTCTTATGTTGAAACTCGACAAATTGATCTGTTTGGAGGTCAATTTGGGCAATCCGGTCCTCAAGGGCAAACAATCCCTTTCAGTGTTGGATCATCACCGTATGGGGGGCAGTATGCCCTTTCATTACCCCCTCCGGGAGGTTATCCATACGGGAGTTCACAACAAAGTTCAGGTTACACTAGAATTGCTTCAAGTGGTTGGGTGCTTATGCTACCTCAACAACCCAGGGTTGTGTATTCAATGCAACAGTGTGTACCTATGTCGAACATCCCAACTACAGCAACGATTGTGACGGTGTCGCAAGTTCAAACGTTGCCTGTTGTATGTCAACCTCAGATTTCTCAGGTTGTAATGCAACAGCCCCTTGACCCTGCGACTCAACCACAATCGCCAACTAGTGGGGCGACACAGGTCCAAACGGGTACAATTACCCCACACCTTGGTCCAACGGTTAGTATAGCGCAACAGCACATGACTTCTCAACCATGGCTGGTGCAATACCAACAACCACAATTCCAACAAGTATACCAAGGTTCTGAGCAGCAGATCTTTGCAAACAGTGGACAACCGTACATTCAAAATGGTCAAAATCAACCATTTTATAATGGTCTTGTCCACCAACCTTACCAGTCATACCAGCATTAGCTGCATTATGCTGGTATGCAAAGACCAACTGCTCAGGCGATCCCATCGTATCCTGGGTATGCTTCACCTAACTTGAGCCAGCAGTTACCATTCGTGGCAACTCTAGAGTTACCTGATTTACACCGGTTAACGAACGATCCAATTGCTTACACCCCTTGGTGGCCAGCGATTCCACACAAACTTCCATCAGACATTCCTAAATTTAATGGAAATCCGGGTGAAGATCCATCGAATCACGTGATGACCTTTCATCTATGGTGTTCGTTAAACACCTTAAACGATGATTCGATAAGGCTTCACCTTTTTCAGAGGACGTTAACAGGTCCAGCGGCTAAATGGTATATTGAATTACCTAGAGCTTCGTTCGACAATTTCAGCACCTTAGACACTACCTTTTTAACCCATTTTCAATTACCTATAAGGTATGAAACGGGAACGGAAATCCTTACCAATTTCAAACAGACAACGACCACTCACATATCTGATCGTATACATGAGTGGCGACGTCGTCATAGGATGGTAAAAACATACGTTCCTGATCAGCTGTTAGCTGAATGGTTTATGAAGTCATTACTTCCTACCATTACGGAAGATGTAGCAAAGGGGGGGATCGTAACGGAAGAGCAAGTTATCGCTCATGCGCAATATCTGGACTTAGTCTATACTCAGTCTGGCATGCTCTACGACAAAATACCTGACGCCCCTAGACCGGAATTCTCAATTCCTCCTCCTCCTAAATCAAACAATGACTCTCACGCCGGTGATGGAGTGATTGGCACGACAAATGCGAAATCGACAAAGGCTACATCCAAGAAAGCCCGTAAGATTTCAGATCAAAATGCAAAAGATGAACTTCTCGCCTCGGAAGTAAATGCCGTGTCGACCGACAAGGGCAAAAAACTGAAGCAACCAGGGGGCAAGAAGAAAAAGAAAGGGAGAAAAAAGAAGCAGGATGAGTCATCTCCTGAAAAAGCTTCTGCAAACCCTTCAGAGCAAAGGAAACCCCCTGCGGGGTGTCATATATGTGATGAGGATCATCGGACGAGAGATTGTCCACATAAATTTGAAGTTAAGAAACTCTTTAAGAGTTCAAAAACCTCAGCAGTTTTGACTGATCCGTTTCCAAACCTGGGAACCAAGCTGGTTGCTAATCAAAATGCTCCTCGATCCCAAGTGCTTATGTTGTCTATCTCAAAGCAGCAAAATGATGCTTTGACAAGGAATAAAGATTACGGGAATCCACAGCTGTCAAATAACAAGGCTAATGAACAATCTAGTAGTTCGACGACAACTTTGACCGAAGTTGTGCCACCCATCATTCCTGAACAAATGATAAAGTCGCCAAAGGGAATAGTACACAAATCGACATTTAATCCTCGTGCAAAAATAGCACAGAATTATAATATAATAGAGGACCTGGCCCAATCGTCGTCCGCTATGTCGACACTTGAGGTAACGCAAAATTACCCCTCCCAAGAGCAAGCTTTATTATCAGCAATAGGTGGGATTGGCCCAAGGGATTCCAATCTTGTGGCCTTTGATCATAAAGGATATGACCCTCAGTTACCAGCTCAACTAGCTTTCCTTATTCAAGTGAAAGCCCTCAACAAAACTGTTCATCGAACAATTATTGATGAGGGGGCATCTACGTGTATTATGTCGATGAGTTGCTAGAAGAATTTAGGCTCACCACCCTTGTCGAGATCGTCAACGACGTTAAAAGCATTTGATGGACGATCATACACTCCATACGGGATTTTAAGTAACTTGCAAGTTGAATTAGGGGGCAAAACAGTAGGAATTGATGTTGAAGTAATTGATGGAAACCTCGATTACAACATCCTACTGGGAAGGCCCTGGATATATGCCATGGCCGCAGTTGTGTCGACCTACTTCAGGAAGATTGCATTTCCCTTTCAAGGAGGAATTACAGTCGTCGACCAACAAACTTTCCTCCCCGACAGTTCACAAGTTACGGGAAGCATTCCAATGATCCATGGAAGCAATCATTTGCTTCAAAACATTGGAGTAGGTCTCCTGAAAGACCCTGCCTTAATGGGTACTTTTTCCCTACCGCCTGTGAGTAATCTGGCGGAAGTGGCCACAGTGGAAACCTACAATATGAAATCTTCTATATCTAATGGATTCCAAAGATTCCTGAACATTTTGTCAGCATGGATCATCGCCATTTTAGAAATATTGTAGCAATCAATTTTCTTGGCCTGGAGGGCAACCCCAAATCAACGCTCATCAAGCGTTTGGATAGATAGATCTAAAGAATATGGTACCCCTTCAGATCCTTGGTCGCAAGTGCGTGTCACCGACGAAGGAATTTTCCAATCAATGGTAATTGACAGGGCACCATGGAATGATTCCCACCATCGTTCCCTTCTCTCGGATTGTGGAGAAGATACTCAAGATGATCTTTATCATCCTTCAGTTTTTAATTTTCTATCAAATACTGTAAATACAGTGGGCTCCGAGGACGGTTCTTATCTCGTGTCAACCTCGTTAAAAAATGAAACAAGGAGTCATGAGGATAGTTCTTTTATTGTGTCAACCTCAAAAAGAATGAAACAATCCCCTTTCCAAATCTCAAAGGTAAACCTTCATTCCAACCACCAAGTTGAATGCAATGAAGCTTGGGGGGCATGCACCTCGATTTGCGTTGTTATGCTGGGGGCATGCAAAATTATCATCAAGCAGTTTTAGCACACAGTTCATGCTCGTTAAAAAATAAACGCAAGATTCGAGCAGTTTTAGCACACAGTTCATGCTCGTTAAAAAATAAACGCAAGATTCGAGCAGTTTTAGCACACAGTTCATGCTCATTAAAAAATAAACGCAAGATCCGAGCAGTTTTAGCGCATAGTTCATGCTCGTTAAAAAATAAACATAAGATTGAGCAAATTTTTCCACCCGCGTTTAAGCTCGTTAAAAAATGAACTATTCCGGTAAACAACCACCGTGAATGTAATATCATCAGCCATTAAAGCCTTGGTCGTGTTTGCCCATCACCTCCACTTTTCCATTGGCCGATCATTCACCTCCATATGATTGTTTACCCACTTTGAGGAACAGCTGCGAAGAGCGATTTCACTAGCCATCCTTGGGACACTGCCGTGATTTGGAAATTCCAATCCTTCCCTGGAATCAGCTGCTAACCTTTTTTATCACTCATTCCTCAAAAGACGAGTCTTCTTTAAGCTCTTTTCATCTGACTCGTGAAATATGAAAAGATTTCCGAGTTTTTGCCTTCCAGCTCGATAAAGTGACCGGAAGAGCTATCCCTCCTCTAGATTTTAATCTTTTTGGACCTGAGGGACTATTTCACAAAAAGATCGAGCGCTTGTTTTATTCGGCTCGTTAAAGATATCGAAAATCCATCCCTTCTGTATTGTTTTATACTTTTCCGGATTTAAGGGATTAGATGACGAAAAATGACTTTTGGAGTTAACTTTATGTGCCTTTTCAGACTCTCTAAAGATGAAAAGGACCGAGTTATCTTTGTCGTTAGACTCGTTAAAAGCATTAAATAGCGACAAACTTGTCTTTAGACGAGAACGAGTTTCACTATCGCTAGGCTCGTTAAAACATAGCGATTGGCTTGCCCGAAGGGCAAGTTATAGAACAAGCATATGTTATCCTCCTCAAGCTTGACAAAAATAAAGAGGTACTGGTCAGCAATGACTGGGGAAAAATTGGGAGAAACTCAAGAAAACTTTGATGGTAGCAAGTCGCTCTTGAACATGACACTTTTCCTCCGTACCACAATCGGGTTGGGTTGTTTCATTCACCGGTCACATCACCATGGTCTCGCCATACCATCCATATTTGGGGTAATGCTACTGATCCATCGCATAAGTGTCACCATATGTTCAAGAGAAGTCGTTCAGAGAAGTCACCTGTGTCCCATCCACTACCATACATTATACTCTTTCATGACCGCCACCCTGAATCATATGTCATCAGATCGTTTTCACCTCCATCAAAATCATTAGCTCCGTTCCGTGTCATTGATGTGGGATTCATTAAGGCCCTCCTTTGACGGATCACTTCTTGTCGACATCAGCTCATTATCCAAGAAGTTGATCTAGGAACACCCCCTTCAGTACTTTGAAGCTTGCATGCCTCAATGGCAAGTTTCTCACTTCCAGCGACAGGTACACATCAATGACCTTCGACCGAAAGATTTTGCGTGGTGTTCGACGCCAAGTCCTCCATTCACACCATGTGGATTGTACTGCAGTACCTTGAGGGTCATCTTCATTATCGGTGATTCGTCTCGCGCTTGTTAACAGTTTACATCATTGACTGGTAATCAAGCGATGTCTTTCCATGTTCGACTTCAGAGAAATTCTCACATGGATCGACTTGTACTTAGAGTGAAGATCGGACGAGATTGAAGACCCCGGATCTAGTTGCATCCATCCGGGCTGCGATATATATTCCGAAAATAAAGACATAGAAATGTACAGCTTTACAGCACAGATAATCATCCTACCAAGAGGATGATGGCTCTATCAGAATCATTAGTCTATCATCAGACGATTGTCTGTTATATGTACATGAAAATGAATTTATAAAGCTGAGCATGGGAATGCCCGCCTCAGCTAGATCGTGAAAAAAGTATGAAAATAATGTATTGTATTGTATTGTATTACAGGTCTCCTCCCAGCATTGAAAGAACTCCAGATCCTCCTAATAAAGAATTTCACCCGATAAACAGCCTCATACTTTAGGGGGCAACTGTTATAGACATTTTTGTGCCTTACAGCTATAAGCATGAAATGTCCATAATCCAAGGGATCCAAAGTCCCTAAACATGTTGTTCCTACCCCTAGAGGAACAAGGCTAACAAACCACAACAATTCATAGAAGTTCTCCACCAGAAACTGCTCAAAAACAAGTCAATTCAGAATCAATTCAGAGGCTCCACTAGCTGCCTGCGTTGAAATGCAGAGGCTACACTGGCTAGTTGCATTGCAACGCAGGTGGAAGCACTACCAGGGTGCGCTGAGCGGGAAATGACAAATGGCAGGGTCCCTTGTGCGAGGTGTAAAGACTGTGGAAGCTTCCAGAATCTTCCTCCATGACACTTGCCTTGATGAGTTCGACTAAGTGATGAGTAAGAGGCTCTTAGTCTCCAAGTGGAAGCAAGAACTGATAGAGGGAGAGGACACTAGTCAGATCTCAAGCTGACTCATCCTCTCTCCAAACATCTATATATGGATCTCTCCTCCATGAGATCCAGGAGGCTGGAATTTTGTTATTGCAAAGAATTGTTGTTGGTTTGAGATTGGAATCATTGGGTGCTTATGCTTTGAAGGGAGGTGAAGAAAGGATTTCATTCGCTGGGAGGTAGATGCTGGATTGGAACTCTCTTGGTTGTATCTCCTCCTGAACCTTGTTATTCATCAATAAAGCTATCTTGGTTTCTCCTATATACTGATGTATCTTTGATGTATGATTGCATTAGTATGTTTAGTTTATTTCTAATCCTGAACTAGTTATGAATATGAATCTATGTCTTTGTGTAGTGTTCCCTTCTTGTGATCTTGCAGGAACCTATTGAAGCTGGGCGAGCGAGAAGGCAAGTAGCTGGGAACTCTCAAAGAGAAGAGAAACCAGATAGAGGGACAAACGGAAGACACCGGTTAGTCCATCCATCTCTCTTCATTCTTAATTCATAAAGGAAGAATACTAGAATAGCTGTTTTTGTTTGTTGCTAAGGCACTGTCACACCTTAGGTGGATAGGATCATCCTGCATAGGCATTTTTCCCCACAACATCATGGATTCATGGTTGGACCAAAACTCTCCTTATGGATGGATCGTATTTTCCATCAGAACTTCATCAGCCAAAAGGTGTAATCAACACAGGGAAGATAGATAGATGGCTAACCAAATGATGAAGTGTCTCAAGACTCTTTGTTTTTTGGCCACACACATACTAAGAAGCCAAAATAGGTCCAGGCACAACACTTGTTTGCATGATGAAAACAAAAGGGAAAACTCAACAAGAAAGAAAACAAGGCAAAAAGAAAGAAAACACAGAACCAAGAAACAAAACTAGAAGGAAAGAAAAGGAAATGGCTAAAGCAAACATGATGTAGAATTAGAATAAGAAAATAAGGAACAGGTGCAAAAATGAGTGAAAGAAATGGAAAACTAGGATGCAACTAATCCTACTCCCAACCTAACATCTAGAAGGTCAGGTCACGTATAATGAAATTTCCAGTGAATCCACTATAGTCGTTCCTGATTTTCATAAACAAAGATATGAACAATTAAAATAAATAAAAAGTGATGTGCAATAGAAGATATAAAAACTTGAAAAACTTGCACAGGAAAAGGAAGGTGTTTCCTATGGGGGGAAAGGTGTGTCACACCCACTACATTTATTCAATTCACATGCTTGCCTTTTCGATGAATATCATTTCTGAACAAATATTGGGAGCTTCTTACGGATGTGTCTTCATCTACACCAAGCCCCTTAGAAAGCACGAGGAAAGTTTGAAACTTGTTGTTGTCTACATAGCTTGCTAGGTAAGATTTTTCCAACCATTCAATATTTGGATCGTAAAATTCATGATGCCCCTCTTGAAAAAACCATAATCTAGGAAAAGATGAATTTTCAATTAGAGGAGCAGGATCATGATGGGAATCTAGTAAGGGAAAATAGATTTGATCATTCTCATTAGTCATGCTAATACAATGAGGACATGCCGTAACCATCAGTGAAGGCTAAAGTGCCTCACCTCCTTGATAAAAATATGAATAGGGAGATGTTGAACAATGAAGATCAAACAGTGTGAAACAACTGTCATTGGATGTGCTGATGGGAAAATGATAAGATGAATGATAGTCACCAAAGATAGAGAAATGGTCTAATGATCTAATTGAAGAATTAGATTCCCAGTTTGCAATAAACAAAGAAAAATAAAATTGAACAATCTCTTGAATTCTCTAAAGAATCGAACCAAGTTCTTTGCGAACCAAACATGATAGGCCACCATCCTGCAACTGGTGACAAATTGTACAAGCATCATATTCATCAATTTTTTTTTAAAAGGATGCTAACACCACAAACACATGAGACTAGTTGGGTTAGGGGGAACATAGAAGAACTTGATTCATGTGAAAACTTGTGCGTTAATTATCACTCAAGAGGATTTCTGGTGTGATGAGAGGGAAAATTTGCAACATTAAATTCGCAAGAAGACTGAGGAGTTGACCATTAAGAGATAAATTTGATAAGCTTGTTTCCTTCGGGGAAAAATTTTCCTTGAGATGGTCAGCTTCACAATTCCATGACTCTATGAGAGATGCACATTCCCAACTCGAGTTTGATGCAAGAGATTTGCATGAAGATGAATGAACTATAGTAGATTCTTAAATCTGGTCAAAAGTAAAATCTTGAAAATTTGAAAGGTCACACCTAGAATACCAAAATTTTTTCACAAGGCAATTTACATCGAGTGAAACAATGCAAAAAGACAGATTGTGCAAGAGAAACCATATCTAACTTAGTTCGATGGATTTACCAACGTCGTGAGATATTGACATAACCATCAACAAAAGTTGAAGTGCCTCGACTCCCTTGCAGGTCCCGAAACTTCCCAGGATTGTAGAATCACATTTTTAAGTTTGAACCAGATCATGCATGGTTTGAGGATAGCTGATATTGTTGATTTTATTAAGGCCACTTCTCATCGGATATCAGCCATCTCTGTCACAAATTTTACTGGATTTTTCAACTTCAGCAACCAAATTTCTCAAATCAGAAGACTCTTTCAATCGCAAATTCAAAGATAAATGAATCGGTGAGATCTCATGAGCCATCTGATTTGAAGGGTTGTCCTCATGCAAGAGAAGAGATGATGAGAGGTGGGAAGGGTTCTCTATGATTTGTCTATTTTCAATTTCATCATGGACAGCCTCACCGACTTGTGTCAATTGAGGGGATAACTCATCAGATGAAGAAACTTAAGAGCATGTGGCATCTCCGTGACGAGTAGATGTATTAAAAATGGCAGGACTCAGGGGATAGTGAGGTGAAGAGGAAGTTTCGATATGAACATCTTCTTTGACCGAAGCAGATTTTAGATCTAAATTAAAGTCTTCATGAGAAACTAGAAGATCATATGATGTGCTTGGGAATTTGTCATGACATAAAGAAATAGAGTTAAAATCATTGGAATGATCACTGCCCAAGGATGGGGTTTGATTGAAAGAATTGATTGCATTGAATTCTCTATCGAGATTAACATATTGAGAATCATTCAATAATGGAAACATGATATATTGACATGGAACATTTTCAAAAAGAGAGGAAAGATTGAAAGCATATTCACCTTTATGCTCCTCTACCTGTGTAATGCGACTACTTTGTACGTGATCTCAATTTGAGCCAACAACATGAGGATAAAGAGAATGTGAAGAACTAGCTGGTGGAGCAAATCAATCAAGCAAGTCATGGTGATTTGCAAGAGTTGGGGAAGTAGAAAAACCAGGAGGTTCAGGCTCATCGTGTGAAGAGACAAGAACCAAGCACTCAAACTCTTATTTCAAGAAATCCCAGTTCAAATGTTTTTTAGGAATTTCATAACAAAGGTGAAGGAATTAGACAGAAAAATCCTCAACCAATTCATTAGGCTTCATTCCTAAAATATTGATTCTTCCACAAACATATTAGTAGTTATACATATCGAAGGCTTTATGATGATTATTGGCAAGCTGGTGGAATGAATGGATAGAAGCAATGGGTAATGTATGACACCAATGATTAACATGACCTTCAAATGTGACGGCGATTAATCTATCCATGACATCTTTCGAACATATTATGTGAGAAAGACAAAGACGGACAACCTGAAAAAGATGTTCACATAAATTTTATTCACCCTCACCATCAAACTTAAATTTGGACAGATTATGAATAAATTCCGCGGGGATGGTATAATTTAGATCTTTAGAAAAACATCCCGGGATTATGATTTGGGGAAGATCCATTTTAAATAAGAGATTCAATGCAGACTCAACAGGCATAATCTGTCATCTGTCCCTCATTCTAGCATAATTTTGTTGATAGTGCTGGAAATTTGTCAACCAAGGGGATCTCCCCGATATGAAGTTCCAATTTGACCTCACATCATTTGGTGGAGGAGACTCATTCGGTATAAAGGGCCAATTTATAAATCCTTAAAGGTTTTCCTTAGATGTAGCTATTAGCGCAAGAGAGTGATGCAATGGTATCTTCGAAGATCAAGGTAAGTGTGTATGGTGAGTGTGCAACACAATTGTGTATAGGTTCTCTTACTATAAGAGGGGGCAGAAAAGTGAGCCTCTAGGTGAGAGGTAATAGTACCAACTAGGAAGAGACACACATGAACCAGAAGGACCGATCTAGCATCCAACAGAATAGTCCACAACAGACATAGAAATCATTACAACAACAAACAAGGGAAGGTCTGTCTAATATCCAACAGAATAGTCCACGGTGGATGTGACTGTTATTATAACCAATAAGTAAAGAAAGATATGTCTAGTATCTTGCAGAATAGTCGAAAAGGATGGGACAACAATAAAAACCATTAAAGCACATTCTCAACATGATAAGCACTAAAACAACTGCAATATTTCAACTATCTTAGTACATGCGAAAGCAAACATGAAATACAAATGTCCACAAAATAGTCTTCAAAACATTCATAAGTCATGCGTGAAGAACATGCTGGCCTTCAAAGGCTTCTGTTATTAAGAAAAAGTTCCAGGACACATATTTACATTCTACATCTTAGTAGTGGGGCATTGGAGCCACTCCTCGCTCCTCAAAGAACTAGCTAGTCGTTCTAATGCCTTGTGGGAGGATCCAAGGTGAAAATTCCTTTGATCATCCAATGAGGGGGGTTCATATAACCAAGGGGTGATGCTTAACCCTTTTGACACTTTGACTACCCTCATGAATATTCAACTTCCTATGAATTTTCAACTTACATGACTCTTCATATTCATGTGTCCCCATTAGACTTCCACTTTACAATACATTTGATTTACAATATACATGGACCACAATAGTGATGTGGCATATGAAAACTCATGACATGGCTTGACATGAAAATATTGACATGGTTTGGCTTGATTATGTGGCAATGTCAAGTCCCTATTGCTACTGAGTGCTAGATGTGTTCTTGGATATTCTTTCTCTTCTCTTCAGCATAGCTTGGTGATGTGGGCTATTTAATGATCTCCAGTGTTGTTAGGTGGTTTCAAACTTGTGTTCCTTTACTTGATATTGTTAGGTCCCCTTATTTTTTTAGCTACAACTGAGTCTTTAGGCATGGTTCCCTCATTCTTCTCCTTCTTCTTCATATCACCATGACTTCATAGTGTACCTGTTCCTGCAATTCACTCATGATGGGATGACATCAATCTGAAAACTCCCTAGTCTAAGATGATGCATTATTATCCATGACGTAAGCCTGAGACAAGTGATAGGCTGGAAGAGAGGGCCCAGTAACTATGCATTATGTAGTTCTAGGTGACAGGGAGAGAGCCTGATCACTAAGACTATGCAGAGTGCAACTCAGGCTTGACCAAGGAACTTTTCAACATAGTACCCAGTAGGGAGAGAAATTGCACTGTGGCTACTGGGAGTCAAAATCACGCAGTTTAAGCTAGCAATGGATGATGCATGATGAGGCTTTAGAGGTTAGTTCTTTTTAGTTTTTAGAGGCAAGTGGGAATGGGTAGCAAATATGCCTGGAGGAAACATTTGAACAGTTCTTGAGGTTAGTGAGCTCATGTTGAGGAAAGGACACTAGAGGACACATCTGCATAGTTCTGGAGGCCAAGGGAGGCTGGCTCTCTGCGCATTGCATGGTTCCAACAAGAAACAAAAAATCTTGAGGACTGAAATTGTGAAGTGCGTAGTTCAAGTCAGTTTGGGAGGAACAACTGCGCAATTTTGGGGGTGAAGGAAGGTTGCTAGGATTTGGAATTGCGTATCAAAACTGACCTGGAGGACTGTAACTGTGCACTACATAGTTCTAGGAAGCAAGGTCACATCAATGTGGGTTGAGACTACATAGTGCATATTTCAGTCGAGGCGTGATGAAGCTGAGTTTCTCGATCGAGAAGATTTTCTGAAGATGGAAAAGTGTGGAAGGAAGATAGACTTGTGATCACACACTTAACATACTTTGATGCCATGACAACATATACCACTAGAGGAAAAAAAAAATTCATTACCCTCTGTGTAATTGTCTCATGACAAGAAGTGACAAGTGTGACACTCGAGATAGGCTTTAAGACGACTGTGATGACACTTGTGCGATAATGCTCAAGACTATGTGTATGAGTGTGACAAGTGATTACATGGCTAGGAAAACTCGTATACACAAATACCAACCTTTGAAACCATAAGAAAAGGATCACAACATTTCATATCAGTCAAACATACCACTAGATGATAGTTAGCCCAACATACAAAAGGGAATGAAACACTTAGCGAAAACACATGGAATAAATTTCAATGTTTGCGACCATACATTTCATTGAAGACATAATGATATGAAAATATTAAGCTTTCCATCATACTACACTAAGAGGTGTATTTCATGAAAGATATTCTTTGTTTTTCATACCTACCCTCCAAAGGGTTTTGAATCAAATGGAGTATTCATGCAGTCTCGATCTTCTATCATACCCTGAGGTTCCTTGGTATTCTTATCTAATGATTATCTTTTCTCCTCATCTCCTTGAGTGTCATCTAGTATTTTCTCCTTCTTAATCTCCTTCTTTATCATATTGCCATAGTGTAAGAGAGTACCTGTGTCTGCAACTCACTCATAATGAGATGACATCAGTCTGAAACCCCTAGCCTAAGATAAAGCAATTAGATTCATGAACTGGGCTAGGACTAAGTGATAGGTCAAGGGAGAAGGCTCAGTGACAGAATGATTATGCAGTTCAAGAAGCCAAGGATCAAGCTTGATCAATGATATTGTGTAGAGTGTAGCTCAGACCAAACTGAGGGAAATTTATGCATAGTCCTCACTGAGGTTAAAGTTTTTGTAGTGCCCACTGAAGGAAAAATTTGCGTAATTCAAGCAAGCAGTGGCTGCTGTGAGATGGGGCCTTGGGAGAAACAATTGTCCAATTTTAGTAGGCAAGGGGGATTGGGGAGTTGGGAGGCTTGAGGGATAGAATTGTGCAGTTTCTGGAGGTAGTGAGTTCCAGTTGAGGGAAGGACACCGAAGGAAGCATCTACACAGCCTTAGATGTTAAGGGAGGCTGAGATTTTTGTGCATTATGTAGTTCCAACAGGAAAGGAAAAATATTGAGGGTTCTAGATGTTAAGTGTGTAGTTTAGGAAGGTTGGATGAGGCTAGGTTGCTAGGAAACCTCTGAAATTTGGCTAAGTGTGGGATCAGTGGAACCGATGTGAACATTGATAGAACTTGGCTATGACCACATGCTTAGACACTTAGTGATACAACATAGATCATCCAAAACATATGAAAACATACATTTCTTAATGCAACAACCTTTTTGGCAACTTACAACAAGTGTGGCTCTAACGATATACTTTTTGAGGATAATGATGACGCTTGTGTAATAATGCGTGAAACTTCAGAAATGAGTGTGAAACGTGTATATATGATGAGAACAACTCATTTTCACAAATATTTCCCCTTGAATCAAGCCAAAACTCCTCTTTGCATGACAATAAATAACTCCCATGCCTGAATATGACACTTTCTATATAAAGGTAAAATTGTAAACAAACCTAGAACCAAGAATGGAGTTTGAATCATCAGCTCACCAATGATTGACTAAGGAACTACCAATCACAAGATCCAAAGTAGGCTCCAAACTTTTAGTGTAGGCAAAAATTTTGGAGGGTGTTGTAGGCCAATTATGAATATTCCTATGTAGGATTCTGACTTTTCACAATGCAAACCTGTGAAAGCACAAACAAATTAATATATACTCTTCACCCTCATGGGTTGTCACTCATTCTTGTTCTTGTGCCTTCCTTTATACTATGATGCCATTCAATGTTGACATCTTGGAAGACATCATAATCTTTGACCTATTGTGGGAGGATCCATCTCATCCTTAATTATTTTCCCCATGGTAAGAACTATGGAATGGTGATTTACACACCTTTATTTCTTTGTGAGATGTTTATTGGGTGAAAGAACCTAATATCAACTCTATAGTTCTCTTCAACTAGACTTTTTGAACATTCCCCTTGATATTCCCATTTACATTTCCATGAAACTTGGGGCCATGGATGAATTCATTCTTAGAGCGAATTCTCCTTGTGATGATATCACTCTTTACACCACTATTTATCCCGTCATATATTGCATCCTCTCTCTTTCATACAAAATGATGCTTATTCATACCCAAATTCCTTCACATTTTCTTCATAGGAGTCCACACCATGCATCTCCCACTTGGGTACCGGAACATCATTCCCATGATTAAACACAATGGTGCTTATCATATCTGTGTTGAGTTTAGACCTTATTATTTTTATAAGTATACTAATCATGATGGGTACATTGTCATAGAGACCCCCAATGGGCTCCCTCTTGGGTCATACTATGTCTAGTTCTATGGGCATAGTGCCGTATACATATGTATGTCGTATGCCTTTTTACTTTTTTTGGCATGTATGTCTCATTTGAATGACTTGTTGCTTATCATATTTGGTAGTTGGTTTATAGATGTTTGTATCCTCTTCGATCTATGTAGGCTATGCTGACGAAAATAGATTTAATCTTTGGAACATTGCTTTCATTGCTTGGGTGCTCTTTTTTCCCACTGAAAAATGTGTTCATTCAGGAGGCATCTTTCTTGACCCTGCGACTAACAATGTTGCAAAATACAATGTCACCATTGAACCCTTAACTGAGGCCATAGCTCTAGGTGTCTATTAGTAGATGGTCTATATGGAATATCAAGTCATTGTATCACTGTTGAATCGCATCTATCATGTTTAGCATTGGCTAATTCATTAGCTAACTATGTGTTGGAATGACATCTATCACATTTATAATCAAGATAACTAAACATGCATGTACATATAAACATGGGATCCATTGTATATTATTAACACATCCATAAGAAAAATACTAACACTCATATGTATATATATGTAGAAACTATTTTTCATACATCATCACAATATCAAAATGGTATGGTATTAAAATTGGGCTAACAGGACTAGGCTTATAAACCCATCACACATAAACTAATTTTAAGACACAAAATTCCTTTAAGGGAGCCTACATAGTGGAATCATAACACTACACATTATCATAGTCACAGTGTGCTTAGTAGTACATAACCATCCTAGCCACTTGAAAGAGAAGTTGACTCATCCTACTGGACACATAAATGGTGTGGCACTACATATTGTGAGGAAAATAATTGATTCGAGTGAGTGGTACACACACTGCAAGACCCTCCAATTTTTAATACACTTACCTCATGTCATTGTGTCCAATGTCCACTTCCTCATCACTCTTCACCTAAGCCACTAATAAATCCACAAATCTAGCTACTCATTGACAATCATAAGGGGATTGATACTCGTGTCTCCATGGTGCAACATCTGTATCATCTGACATGTTAATGATTAGTGCATTGTACCATCAAAATCATTAAAAAACATTTCACTTATCTAGGTCTCCCCAGTCCTCGCTAGGGGCTAAAATTAGGTTAGGATCATTGCGGAAATTCACTCTTGCATATGTATAGTCATTAATCCATAAACACTAATCATCCAACCATACAAAATAATAATTTTAATATGCTGAAATGGCTACTCCTCCCCTTAACCTCAATATAAATTTAGTCCATCTATCCATATGTGGGGCTTATCTCCTTGACAATGTTGGTATGACCTGTTGTCGTGATATGAGAACTTTATCGAAAGGAAAGATACCATGATACTACCATATCCAAACAAATTTTTCTTTCATGTTCTACATTTGGTAAGTTTTTTCTTCAAGTTCATAATTAAATCCTCACACTAATTATATATTGTTGGTGTCAGGAATTGTATTGCTATGTCCACCTAACTTTTGAAAGCCATATGGGTACTTGTTGTTCCCACCACATGGGTAAAGGTAATGAGGATGTTGCAAAGTGGGAGATCTTATCACTTCTTTGATAAATATTTTCCCACCTTATTTCCAGGAAGTGGGAGCACAAGATGCTACCATCCATTTCTCCACTAATACCTCACCTATTAATCTCCCTCCAAATACTATAATTGGAGCTCTTCGCCTCGATAAACCTATGAGGAAGTACACATATTATACCCCTATGGTCAACAATTGTACCTGAATATCAAATTAATACTTAATAGGATCCCAACACTAAATGATCCTCTTTAGAAGTCCAAGCTTCCCTATCATATATTGGGTTTTGAAAATTTTCAAGAGGTCACAGTTACACAATGCTCTAACTGTCCCTAGATATGCTATTATAACTTCATCATCAAGACCATGTTCTGTCTCTTTCCACTCGATCATTGTGATCAAATCCATGGAACAACATCATAGATCTCATAAGTATCTAGTCATGTGCAAAAAATGGGTCAATATGGGTCTTCCCCTGCTCTAGATCTAAAACAAAATCTCTTCAATGCCCTTTCCCTGTGCAAACTTTGAACTAGAAGGCTAGTAATGCTCTGGCCTGGTGGTAGACCAACATTACTAGCCTTATGTTTTTATAATTACTCTATAATAGAGTGTCTAAGTGACCTTGTGATGAGTAGGGGGGTAACCACAACCGATAATAAAGGAAAACATGCATAAAAATGGTATCAAAATAAAGAGGAAGGGATGAGACTAACTTGGTGGTGATGGAATCTAATTTTGTGGCCTATAACTCTCGTGATCTAAAAAATAAGGTTTAGCACTAAGAGGGTTTGTCCAAAGTTTGTCTCCAAGTGAGGTGTAATTGAGGCAAATGGTAAAAAAATTCCCTTTCTTATTGGAAATGTGGGTCCATGAGTATCTTGTTACATTGATCATACCTCCTTTGTCAAATTTTTAATTCTTGGGAGTCTTATTATATGTTTTCCTTATTATATCATGTCACTAATGATTATGTGTTGGATTTACGACTAATATTTTGATAAGGTTTACAAAGATTTTCACATTTTTCATGCTGCCTTGAGGTATATCATAAAAAATGGAATATATGATTAGGTTTTAAAAATCTTGTCACTACATTATATGCCTTTTCCATCACCATTTCACTTTATCTTAGGGCCCACCTGGCCAGGTTGCAACATTAACCATTTCTTTTTGTACATCATAACTTGTGCGGTATAGTCTAAAATAACACTCAATTTCCATTTTGGTGCCCATGCTAAAGTTATTCGTAGGTTCAGGGATCCTCTTTAGTACCTTCCATGACACTGTAATTGAGGCTCATGCCTCTCTTTGTCTATTATTTCTAGCTATCACCCTATAGGGGGTCCCTAGTACTCTTTATCTTTGTTTCTTTTAGGTCACCAATGCTAATGGTCCTCAATTTCTTTGTCGATGCTAACATAATGATGTTTTCATTCATTCTTCTCCCCAATTGTACAACCATGATTGATCTATTTCCTTTGCATTACCCTTGCCTCCATATTGTAACTCATCGTCAACTTTCAAATAAATCATTGTGATGAGTGGATTTTCATTAATAGAATCTTTTCTACTACTTTCTGCTTTTCTTAGGTCAGTTCCATTAGCCTCGGAACAAGATGCATACATTATACTACTTGTCTCTCTAGAAGGAGCTTCCTCTTGGCCTTCTTTCCATGCTAGTTAAATAATGAAATCCCCAAGCTCCTTTTGGTCTTCTTTTCATGCTTGTTAAATGATGAAAATAATGAGCATATTTTGATAGATTTTCATGTTTATAAGACCTATATGAAACTATCGATTTCTTTCTATCCTTTCCTACTCTTTATTCAAGATGAAAGTCAACAAGTGATCTCTTTTCCATTCTCAAGTTTTTTAAACCATGAGAAGGACACAAGTGTACTTTTATCTGTTTTTGGGCCTTGTTATAAAACTCACGAAAAAAGGGTCCATTACGATTATTCTTTTATCACATTTTCAAGCTAGTTAAAACAAATGAAAAACAAGCCTATTGAGCTTACTTGTCTTATATTTCATTCTTGCTAAAATTTGAAGGGGATACACTCTACAAAATGGGGAGGATAAGTCTTTGTCATATTTTCATTGTATCATTCTGGTTGTGTTGTTGGCATTATGACATAGGTGTTGTCCTTGATGGCAACTCACTCAGATGAAAGATCATAGTTCAATAGTTTAATAGCACAAAGTTTAGATCAGAATGAAGAAAGAGAGGTATATGTAGGTTCACCATTGGCCAAACTTCATATACACGTGGTTTCACTATATACAAGCCGCGTATACGTACACATGCACTTTCACACAATGCAAGGCATGTGTATATTGGAAAACTAAGTTTTGGTCCAAGGTATTTGGTCCATGGTATTTTGATCCATGGTATTGGTCCAAGGTATCTGGTCCGAGGTATTGAGTCTTGATACCAGGTATTGGGTCCAAGGTATTGGTCATAAGTGGTTTTGGTCCATGGTATTGAGTAAGGCCTAAGAATATAAAAGGAGGGGAAGATCATTAGGCCAAGTAACTCAAGGATTGAATATTTGATGAAGAGCAAGATCTAGTGTACAGGTTATTGGGTTATGGTGCATAGTTGGATCTGAACCAAGGATGAACCTTAGCACATGATGAAGGATAAGATCTAATGATGGGTCAAGATCTTAAGGCTTGAAGTGAAATATCTTTATGTGGTTTGATAATTTATTTGAATAGATGGCACATATTGTAGTCTATAAATATGATGATTTGGCTATAACTGAAGTATGGAATTATTGTAATGTTTAATTCATCATTTATAAATCTGTACATAGGTTCACTTTAGAAAATATGTGTATACATGTTGGTTCTACATATCAAAACAACGTATACATCTTAAGTTTGATTTACAGATCTGTACGCAGGTTCGCCTTGAGAAAAGAGCGTATGCATGCAAGTTTAACACATGGAAGTAGCATATACCTTATAAAATATGTTTTAGTTGCTTCTGTTTGCTGTTGTAGAGTTTTGGGTTCTGGTTACTGTATTTTGTTTATAGCATTCTGAAAGATCAGATTGAAGGGTTGTCAAAGTGGTTGATTGATTCAGTTGTGATTGGTACAAAGGAGATTGGTTTATGCAGATATATTTGAAGATTGAATGATGTTATTGATGGATCTAGTCTGAAAATTTATGAAACGTGGTCCCTGGAAGAAAAGAGAAGGTTGTATCCTTTTATAGGCAGGCACTTACGTACTAGTAAACATATCAGCTAGTACAAAAGCTAGGGGGTTGTAGCTCCCTTCTAGGAGAAGCTGGAGAATGAGAGAAGGTTGTAGCCTTTTGTAGGTAGAAGCCTGTGTACTGGTATAAGTCTACACCAGTACAAAAATTGTAAAAAAAAGTTTCTTATTATTAAAAGGATAGAGACGATTGCAGTGGGTGGTTTTCACCCACATTGGGTTTCCACCTTATATATTGTGTTCATATGTGTGCTTGTTTGTTCTGTTCTTATTGCATCTGGTTACTGTTTATATGATTCTGATGCACTGATTAAAGACCAACATATGATGAATTAACTGAATCATAAATTTGCAGGATATATGCTAGTTGCCTTAAACATAGATGCGTATACATGCGAGTTCCATTAACTAAAGTAGCGTATATGAATCTAATTACGAAAATGAAAAATTATTGACTTGATAATACCGATTCACCCCCCCTCTCAGTATTATTTCCAACAATCTCCCTTGAAAGTGGCACTTGTTTGAGTCATACTCTTACAGTTGGTCTTTGCCTGGATTTAGCATCACATCATCAACTTGATTCAAGTCACTATGTTATTGAGTTAGTATCTCACCCAATTGGTTACCCTTTCACTCTATGGGATTTGATGATGCCTCTTGTGATACCATAATGTATGTTGGTATTCCTCCATCTATATTTCCAAGTTCACTATTTTGTTGGGCCATTATATATTCAAGGGAAGTGTTAGTTAGAGTTAGTCATCTAGAATTAGTATTATACCTTTTATGTAAGCCACCCTTGTGTTAGTTATGCATTAATTCTTTAGCTAATATCATGAGAGACCTTATCTTGGTGTTAATTTTGTGTTGATGATGGGGGATACCTTAAGGCTATCCTTTGACATCTCTTTGCATCGACTTCAACACCTTATATAGGATGTAGATTTAGAAATAATTTAGTACCTTGGAGCTTGTAGTCCTCAGTGGTAGGTTTCCTCACGATTGATAGTGGGTTTTTCATCATTGGCCCATATTAACTGATTCTACGTAGTGCTTGACCTTAGGTCATTCATTGACACTTTGTAGATTACGCTAGGTACTTTGCAAACCATTTTGATTATTAGTGGTCTCTGTCACATCTATTAATTGGATAAATCAATGCTTGGTAATTAGACAATCTCCCTGCATGCTCAACATTAGCTCATTCATTCACATGTTGTAGAGTCGTATCATCGAGACATGATGAAGACCTTAGGGTATGGGACTACCTCACTCATGACCATTTCCTCCAAGTTTTGTTGGAGAATGTATTATGTACTTTGAGATCCATCATTGGGGGCACTTACATCATTGTCTAACCATATTGATAACTATCGTGCTAGAGATCTATATTGTATCATGACTAATCCTTGATAACATGAGTCTGCAATATGTTGTGTGGAAAACCATGCTCTATTCTCTCAATACCGATTATGGATATGCCTACCTCAGGGATGTACTTATTTATGTATCTGACTATAATTTTGAGCCTCTATAAGTATTTTGTCTATGGTCCCTCTCTTTGCTTCACTCAAAGATCTACTTATTGTAATGTGTTTCGACCATCAATTTATCTTCTGACCTCATACATTAGGAGCAATCTGTTATATCTAAAAAATATACCCCCTAGGGTCTAATAGAAGAGGAAAACACCTGTCAAATCAATGTTTCAAAATGTGATTAATGGAAGACTTTAGAAAATTAGAATTAGAGGCTTCAATGCTCCCTTTATATTCTAGCTGAGAAATACTAGGCCTAAGAATCCCCTGTGTTAGTGTAACTTGAGCAACAAAAGCTAAAAATGATCTTCTGCCACTAGATTAGAGAAACAAAGAAAATATTTTAGATGGATAAGGCTAATTTGGTTATTTTTGATCATGTCATGATTGATTTGGCCATGTTTAATCAGAACCCCATACATGGTCAATAGTGTGTTTAAGTTCAATGTGATAGTCTCTAAGATAAATGTATATAAACAAGGATCTAAACAACTCATAGAGGAGGAAAAAGTGTTATATGTCAAAATGCTATCAAAATAATTCCGCAATAAGCCTACATAATAAAATCTAGATATCAAAGAGTGTAGGTGAGGAGGTGTCCAAGGCAGAAGTTGTACAATGCCTCAACTATGTACTTCCTAATGGTATAATGCAAAGTAATAAATTCTTTCCCCATTTAATTCATGTGTACTTTCTTGTCTCCACTTTATATTTTATATTATATGCATTCTTGTACTAATCTTGTTTTGTAGGGAAGATAGTGGTCATTTCTTTGTTTGTGTGCCAATATCCAGGTAGTGGAGTAGGAGCTAATATCTATGGGAGATCTCCCCTCAGTCTAGCAACATTAAATATAATGGGTCATTTTTTGATAAGAATGGTAAATTCCTTTACTTTCCTTGTGCATTTTTACTTGCGTGCTTGGGATTATTGTATTTGTATTGTATCACATTCTATATACACACACTCCTTTTGGGCAGACGCTAAGCAGGTATGTTGGGCACAAAGTAACCTATTACTATAGGCATAGTTTTTTTGTAACAAATAACTTCCTTTCAATATAAAAGTAAGAGAAGAGCATTTCCTAAGGCTACCATTGGTGTAACTCAATCTTCCCATAGAGCATTTGGAACTTTGTGCCAATTACATTGATTTTCTTCGATAATTTTCTTAATAGTTTTAGTGTTATTTTATTAGTGGATTGTACTAAACCATTTCCTTGTGGATAATAATTTGTATAATATGTAATTTTAATTCCTTTAGAAACAACGAACTCAATTAATTTTAGACACAAAATTAAGATGCATTGTCAAAATTTAAATAACCAGGGACCAAACAAATTAGTAATATTTTCTTAAAGGAAATATATAGCATGGTCATTGTTTATAGTTTTAAGTGGGATGGTCTCTATCCATCTAGTAAAGTAATCCATTAGTGAATATGTACTTTTTGTTAGGAAAAATATTGAGGGAACGGTTGAATCGGTATTTTTAATTCACTTTAACTTTTCATTTCATATTCTAAATTCTCTATGTTGGAAATAATACTGGGGGGCGGGGTCAATCAGTATTATCAAATCAATATAACTTTTTCATTTCCATATTCAGATTCATATATGCTGCTTCCATAACTATGATTAATGCAACCAGTGTATATCCAGTAAACTTAAGATTCAGTTAGTTGATCCTTAATGAGTGCATCAGAACATTAGTAACCATATGACCAGTAAACAGGAGCAGTAAAACAGAACAGATCATCACACACAAGAATCACACATGAACACCATGATGTAAGGTGGAAACCCAATGTGGGTGAAAACCACCTGCTACAAGTCGTCTCAATCTTTCTTTTAATAAGAAACTTCTTTTACAATGGTTCTGTACTGGTGCAGTCTTATACCAGTACACAGGCTTCTACCTACAGAAGGCTCCAACCTTCTCTCATTCTCTAGACTCCCATGGAAGGGAGCTACAACTCCCTTAGATCTTGTGCTACCTGCAGAAATGCTCCAACCTTTACTCATTTTCCAACTGCTACTGGAAGGAAGCTACCACCCCCTTTGCTCTTGTACTAGCTGAGATACTAGTACGTAGGCGCCGACCTACAATCTTCTCTCATCCGGGTACCACGTTTCATACATTTTCAGATTGGATACTCCTGAAGCACAACACATAATCTGAAGGCCACGTTTCATCCAATTTTCATACTGGACCCATCAATATCATTGAAGCACAAAATCAATCAATCTTCTAAATCACCCAATCACCAGATCATTACATATACAAGGATAATATGTGTGTTAGCAACCAGATCTAGTCCATCATATCACATAAAGGTAAATCATTATGAACCTTATCCATCACTACTGAAGTTAAACATAATCATTCAATCAATCACTTCAGAGTGCTGTTATCAAAACATAATACCAGTAACCATACATCACTTCAAAACCCAGAAAACTGCAAAAACATATTTCAACAACAGGTACGCAACTTCACCAATAGAAATCTGCGAGTATCCACACCTGTTCTTTCTTCTGGTCTGCGAGTATCCACACCTGCACACTCTGCTGCTCTGCAGGTATCCGCAACTGCTGAGTCTTCTGATCTGCAGGTATCTGCACCTGCTCCTGTGCCTCGCCTGCGCACCTCCGCACCTGCTCCTGTCTCTGACCTGCGCACCTCCGCCCTTGCTCCTGTGGCTCACCTGCACACCTCTGCACCTGCTCCTGTCTCTGACTTGCGCACCTGCTCCTGCAACTCACCTGCGCACCTCCGCACTGTGCCTGTCTTTGTCCTGCGCACCTCCACACTGTGCCTATCTCTGGCCTGTGCACCTCCGCACCTGAGGTGTGTCACGCCTGTGGACCTTCGGGTATAAACAATTTATCAGTTTTCAATTATAACCCAGACTTCCAGATTTACAGATCTGATCGTGTGCCCAAGAGATCTCGACCCATCAGTAGATTTTTCTATAATACTCAGGTTTCTCCTTGATTCAGATCTAGCTATCACTCACCAACCGATCACCTGAAATTCAGATCTTTGTTTTCTTTAGATATTCAACTCATGAATGCTCAGCCAAATGATCTCCTTTCCTTTTTATAGATAAGCCCTTACTCAAACCATGGAACAAAACCATAGAAAGCCAATACAAGGGACCCAATACCAGGGATCAATACTTTAGATGCAAAACCACGGACCAAAACCATAGGATCAAAAGCTGTCGAACTAAATACTATGGACCAACCATAAGTTTTCTCATGTGCGTGCGCTTTTCTCTGCATGAAAGTCTGTGAACTTTAGGTCCGCACCTTTTGTTTGGAACACCTGTGAACATGTCCGCACCTTTTGAACGGCGCACCTATGGACCCAGCCAAGGACTGCATCTTTGTGTACAGGAACCTGCGGATCTCTCATTTTCTTCATTCTTTGTAATCTGATCATCAACTCTTTGCTACTGACCTGCTGCTTTATTATCTGTCATCTGTGTGAGTTGCCATCAAGGACAACACTTGTACCATAATGCCAACAATCTCCCCCTTTGGACTTGATGGCAAAGCTAATTTTTCATACTAAGGACTTGTCATTTGATTCCTTTGAGCTGTCTTGCATCCCATGTATTATGTCACATCTGATATCTCTTCTGTAGATTCATTTGATTGTATATAAGTGAGATTTTCTTCTATGAGTGGGTTTCCATCAAGTACAACACATGCATCATAATGCCAACACTCTATGCTACTGTTCTTTATGCATCTATCATGTGTATGTGAATTCAATGAAGGAAAACATCGTATACATAGTTTAATTATTTTCCATAAATTATATCAGTGAGTTATCTTAACCATTTCATTATTAATTCATTAACCATTCAGTATGCAGTAAAGAAAAAATAAATCACATCACATAAGTAACACACATAGAACACTAGGAGTTTAGGTGGAAGTCCAATGTGGGATAAAACCACCCTTGTTGTTGCCTTTGTCTTCTTTTATTCTAAAGAAAAACTTCACTACATCTTGTATTGACACAAACTCTTACCCGTACATAGGCACCCACCTTTAGGAGGCTGCAACCTCCACACATTCTCCAGCACCCACTGGAAGGGAGATACAACCCACTTATCTCATTCACTGACTCCTACTGGAAGGGAGCACCTACCCCCTGAACAAATTTACCAGATACCACTAGAAGGAAGCTCTGACTCCCTCACTAAAGGCTCCAACCCTCAATACCCTTCATGGACCATGTTTCATAATATTTCATACTGGATCCACCTGACTTAAAACATCAGAACCTGTAGGCCACCTTTCATCATATTTTGAAACTAGACCCACACCCAACATTATGCTCAATACCAAACTGAATACTAAATATGAAATACAATCATTGAACTAACCTAATAATGGTAACATCATCCCACTAAATACAAAATCAACCACTACAACTAGATGATATCTATGCACAACCAAACCATAGTATATTTAAACAATCTAGATCAATACATCATTGACAGAAAACAAAAAATATAACTAGACTCATCAACTTTCATCATCAAGAAGCATTGCAAACCCTAATCAAATTTAACTTAGAATATATACGCAAATGTAATTAATCAAACTAACATATATACATGTTTTCTCTACATAACATCAATGTACATATCTCAAACCATTGAATACTGAGACATTGTCAAACTAAATCACTGAAATACTGAGTCACAACAACAACCAATCACAGATATATAATTACTGACTCATTAAATACCCAATTGTAATGCAACATCATCATTGATCAATACACTAAGGCACATCATAATCAATCCAATCAACACTTCTAGATATAGACCAAGTTTATCATTAACAACAAATAGAATAAACATCATTAGTTATCATCATTAAACAACAACTATGAACCCTATTAGATATATGCAACTTCCATAAGACATATCTATATATACATGATACTATCATACATAACACTTGCATAGAAATCTCAACATACTGAAAAACAAATCTTAGAATATATATGCATCTCAATAGAAACAGATCCGTGTATGTACGCAACTATCTAGAATCACACCTACATACAGATATGAAATTACTGAAGCATACATTCACTACAAACACAACTCACATTTCGAAAACTTTATTGTCATACATTCATATCACTACATCATTATAACCACAAATATATTATTATTAGCTACAAGAATAAACATATCAAGCAAGTGTATTCATTAGTCTTCACTACACTTTCAGATCTATTAGATCTAAGTCATCTCCTTGCTTCCTGGTGCACACCTATTCCAGATCATATCACATATGAATAACTAATTACTTTCACACATAACACCTTGATCTCCATATTCTTAGATAGATTTTTCCTTAATCAATAACTTTGCTAAATCCTTTGATAATATCCTTAGTATTTGTTGACAAGATCAAATAAACATTTCCGCCCCAATTACTTTGGGAAAATACAATGGTAATGATCCCTGGTATCTATATTTCCATGGTTTGGATTATATACACGAATTTTTTTTACAAGACATATGTATGTACATTAGGCTTCTTTAGAGGAACTGTGTACAGTTTCTCAAACTTTACATTTGTCATCCATCTATACCTAAACTTCCATTTCTTTGTACATGTCTTTTGTACCATCTGTTATCACAAAACCCGTTCTAGGGACTGCAACCAAGCCAGATTTCATGTAACTGTTTCAGACCATACTTTAGACTAGGAATTAGCCTTCCTAATCAGAGAGGGCTCTCTCACAGGCTTTTGATAGAGAATTAATCACAACAACAGAGGGCTAACTCTTTACACACTTATGAAAATAAAGCTGGTTGGACACACATCAAATTGGTCTTCATTGGGCTATGGAGTCTCTCACATTTAATAAACAAAATCACAGTCATCTCATGGAAGTCAAGGCTCTTTGCATCAGATGTTCAAACCTATTTTACCTAAACCAAAACCTGCGAAACATACAGGAAGTCAGAGCATTAAAAATGAATTCTGAGTGATGTTCAAACAGGCTTCACCAAAACCCACAGCTAGTCAAGCACACAGGAAGTCAGAGCATACAATATGAATTCTGAGTGATTGTGCTATAACAAGGCTGCAAAAAAGAACATTAAGAAACTAAAACACTATTACACTTGAACAACATAATCCATTGAGAATCTTGAGAAGAAACGACCTGTTTTATCATTACTGTAACAGTCTTTACATAGGCCCAAAAAACTCTGTTTTTGTATATAGTATCCAACCCCTTATACATCCTAATTTCCTCTATTTATATGAATACATTCCTCCCTTTCTAGAGGGAGCTCGAAAGCCCTATTAACTACTCCTACATGCTACTAACTAATGCATTAATTACAAACATGCTGGGCTGTAATTACATAAAGTCCTAATCGAACTAAAACACTAATTCTTTTCTCCTCGCAGGCTTGATGCTTTCTTGAATGCTGTGACAGTTGTCCTCCTTTAGTTAAGTTGAGATGGTTGAGCTTACAGATGCGATGAATGCTGACTTGGGATGCTTGAAAGCGCTGATGACTCATTTAATGACCAGAAGGTGTGCTCCTATTTATCGGTTTCTGTCTCCCAACATTCTCCTAAAATATAGCAGCCTGCTCCCAAATCTTTTAATAACTCCAAGTATGGAATGATGCCAGGTTTCTGATGTGCTGTAGGTGGTATTTGATAGACAGCTGTTCCTCTTCCTCAACTCCCGCTCACCGTGTCAAACTAGCTGCTCACAGTATCACACTAGCTGCCCTGCGCTTTAAATCATCACCTACAGCAGTTTCGTAGCGCGCTACGAAACTGCTGTGTGATTTAGAAAACACAGTCTTCTTCACTGGTTTCTGCTAACACTGTGCTTATGACTGCATTAGTTTCCAACAGTGGCATCCAATGAAACTTGTAACACATCAAGAGGTCACTCCATCCCTCTTACTTTATCAACCACTTTGAATTGCATGATGAACTTGTGGTATTGCCAAGCCAGTGAAATAGGCCGTTGCCTCTGGAATGAATCTTATAAACAAGTCCATAACCTCTTTCACTTAAACACTTAGCAAAAATGAGCACAATTTCTGAGAACCTGCCCTTGATATGCCTTATACTCTAAGGGAGTTACTTATTTAAAAGCAATCAACTGAGCCAGTTATGGTATGATTGTGAAAACCACCTTGAAGACCAAGGAACACAGCTGTGTTAATCCTTTCCTCATAGTCATGGAACTACACCAGCTGCAACAAGTCCATTTATGTTTGTCATGTCCGCCAACAATATAGCTTTTTACTTGTCATAAACCTTGCGCATCCGAGCATAATTATAATGGTGCGCATAAGCACTAGCCACAATGAGTTTAAGCCTGAATAGGACTGCGCTTCTCCAGCTGGTCATGATCCATATAACCGGACATGGCTCAATATTATGTAAGTAAAGAATTTTTGACTCCAACTTATAATCTCGGAAACCCATTGATACACAGCTTGACTACTTAGAGCAATTTTACTCTTCTTATCCATCCCCTGTCAGATAATATTATTGAGCGCTGAAGAATTTTGGCTCCAGAAATGAGAAGTTAATAATATTGGGGAATCCAGACCTATACACGCCCTTGTCCACCATTGAAGAATTAAAAAAAAACGTAACTACAGATGACCACCATGATTTTACCATCCCACTGACTCAACACAGCGTCATATAAGCCAAAACAGAGCAAGTTTGCTAGAGATATGCTATCTGCATAAGTGTGATGAGGAGGTATCTGAAACCCATCAAGCAAAGGATGTAATCCATTGTTTTCAGCCCAGGCTATTTGGATGAGTACAAGACAAATAAATTGACAGATCCGGTTTCCAGAAACATCAATGTTAAACAGATGGTACAAACCATGATTGCCATGACGAGCAATGGCATTATCTTTCCCAAATTGCATGGTATCAAAATGTGGTTTATATATATTTGCATCATTGAATCGAACCTGAATGGCTGCATTGGTTGATGATGCAATTGCTAACCGAAGCTTATAAAGACTGTTTTGTTCCACACCTCTTAGCTGGAATTTTATTTGCCATGTAGTGAAATCTGTCTTTCCTCAATTTGAATATAACACGAGTTTGATTGAGATTGAAATCTAGCCACCCCGTTGGACGCTCATATATCGCATAGGTGTAAAACCCACTGCTCCCTTGAAGGAAAAAACGACGGTAGCCTCTGATGAAATCAACTCGTCGTTTGTCATAGTGGAAACCCGTAACCAAACACCCGCAGAACCATCTCCTCCGCCTTGCCGTCGACCTCCCTTCTTTCTCGGCAGAAGACGCAAGATAGAAACTTTACATCTTCGGAAATCTGAATTCATAGACTTTACGATACCAATCACCAGTATTCATTGCTTTTTCTCTAGCAGATACAGTCACAATACCGTTTGTATCAGTGTGCTGGTGGAATGACTTTAACTAATACGACCCCTTTTGCGCAATCTGCAGATGGCAATGAAAAACAAATATCAACCAGGTGTCTCTGACTTTCATCGGTGGCAGAGCAAATGAACGAACAGCTAATATCTTCGTTTGCCACATCTCTATCCCGGTGTCATTAATCATGGCGACCCTGTGGCAATCAAAACCTTTATAAAAACCACTTTACATTTGGCATTTAATCACTGCATTGCATAAGAGAAAATTCGAATGCTGATATTGTCAAACAGTTAATGCACATCCTCCATGCTAGTTCACGGACATGGCAATATATAGCATTCATACGCGCCTTATAATCAAATGCGCAACCCTCAATCTTTGCTCTTTTTTTCTCATAAAATGTGCCAGGTCACTATTAATATCAAGAAGCATTGTAACCGGACTCTGTAAGTGCGGGAAGTCTTTTCTGCACTATGGCTAGTTTGGTTTTACAATCATCATCAGCTGACCGAAATGACTGAGTCATTCACTGAATCTTCTCTCCTATTTCCCATCAAGGCTCCTCATGACAATGCCATCAACAACGGGAGACTTTCTGACCTCTGCATTAGCATTGTCATGCCCGAGTTTAAATACCTTAACATCTGTTCCCCCAGTGGGCATGAATTATTCATATCTGTATGACCCTTCTCTTCAGATTGCTCTAGCTATTTTACAAAGTCCATAGATCAGAGCATCTTATGCAACAACACCAGAGTTATATCCTTTAGTCAACATTAGACCTTTAATCACATTAACTTCATCCACAGCAGTTGTAGTCAGCGTAAAACAGACATGCTATGATTCGGGCCTCCACTGAAATCTCGAACAAATCCCCAGTTTCGTAGCACGCTACGAAACCACTCAAACAGGTAGCGCTGCGAAACTGCTAAAAAGAATCCTGGCGCTGCGAAACTGCTAAACAGAATTCAGGCACTGCGAAAACACCCTGACTTTAAGCTAGACTAAAAATTTTTGACAACAGCATTTTCAGTGATAACAGTGGCTCCACTAGGGATAGTGTGCCCCTGTGGTACACTAAGAACATGCAGCTCCAGTGCCTTATAAGCATGACTGTAGGAGAAAGAAAACTATATCTACTGAGAAATGCTCAGTTGACCTTGAGCTTATTTTGCATTTACCTCTACCTACCTACCCTACCAGCTGCAAACTCCACTTGTAGCTCAAGCAACATGATATTTCCAATGTAGCCAATCATTCATCTTATCTGACATTTGAGTCCTTTGGCTGTGCTTGAAACAAAAATAAATCAGATACTGAAGTAACCGAGGCGGCATGAGGTGTAACTGTTCTTCAACATGAAAATATAACTGGAAGCTGCCTGAACAGTAAATCTTATCCATGTATTCAGCTATAGGGTCAAAAAACACATGGTTAGTTTGCTGATTCTCAAAACTTTCTGTATCTTTAGACAATTTATCTTCAGCCACACCAAATTTATTTGATATACTATCCAACTGCCTATCTGAATGATGCTCACAAACAATGTAATTTTCCTCACTACTATGATCATTATTTGAAGTAAGCTGCTGTAAGGAATTACAAAATTGAGCAAGCTTTTCCTCTGCCTGGGGGTCATAGAAAATTTCCTCCAATATTTCTTCTTGCTGGGTGCAATCAATTTCATCTTCATCATGATCTGAAGCCGGACCAATCTGTTGCATCTCTACATCAATATCAAAGGATAAAACATGGTTTTCACAGGTAAACTCTTGCTGCTCCTCATGCTGTGCTTCATGGAGTATTATACCTTCTCCTTGATGCTGAAAAACATTTCTATGAAGAGCCTCTAAAATTTCTTCATCTGTAAATTCATCATCATCATAACAATCCTCCAAGTACTGAATAAGATTCAAAGAATGCCTACAACAATCTTTGAGCAGCAACAAAGAAGGATAACATTCTTTATACATTTCACAGAACGCATCATGAAAATCAGCAAGAGAAGATAATGAATCATTTTCCAAACTTTTATACCAAGACCATGCTTCTCCTTCTAAAGTAGCCATAAACATCCTCATGAGACAATCTTCAGGGAAATGAACCTTAAGACTGCGTACATGTATGTGAAACTTAACCAAATGGAGAGCAGCATCATCCTTCTTTTCATCTTTGAATATTGGAAGATCATCCAACCAATCAACCTTTGGCATAGGATTTGGAAAACCAGGGATATGAGACCGATTCATAGGAGCATACCTGGCATTCTTTCTTGCAGTGGAATCCATCTTGAAACTTCATCAAGCTACTGATCTTCTAGCAGTGGAGTCACCTTCTAATTTGTTCTTTGATGTGTGGAGTCGCCAAGGTAGTTTTGCAGCCTTGAAAATAATTTGAACTCCTGCTACCTTCAGAAATTCAATCTTAAGCTCCCGGCAGACGCACCAAAATGTTATCACAAAACCCGTTCTAGGGACTGCAACCAAGCCAGATTTCATGTAACTGTTTCAGACCATACTTTAGACTAGGAATTAGCCTTCCTAATCAGAGAGGGCTCTCTCACAGGCTTTTGATAGAGAATTAATCACAACAACAGAGGGCTAACTCTTTACACACTTATGAAAATAAAGCTGGTTGGACACACATCAAATTGGTCTTCATTGGGCTATGGAGTCTCTCACATTTAATAAACAAAATCACAGTCATCTCATGGAAGTCAAGGCTCTTTGCATCAGATGTTCAAACCTATTTTACCTAAACCAAAACCTGCTAAACATACAGGAAGTCAGAGCATTAAAAATGAATTCTGAGTGATGTTCAAACAGGCTTCACCAAAACCCACAGCTAGTCAAGCACACAGGAAGTCAGAGCATACAATATGAATTCTGAGTGATTGTGCTATAACAAGGCTGCAAAAAAGAACATTAAGAAACTAAAACACTATTACACTTGAACAACATAATCCATTGAGAATCTTGAGAAGAAACGACCTGTTTTATCATTACTGTAACAGTCTTTACATAGGCCCAAAAAACTCTGTTTTTGTATATAGTATCCAACCCCTTATACATCCTAATTTCCTCTATTTATATGAATACATTCCTCCCTTTCTAGAGGGAGCTCGAAAGCCCTATTAACTACTCCTACATGCTACTAACTAATGCATTAATTACAAACATGCTGGGCTGTAATTACATAAAGTCCTAATCGAACTAAAACACTAATTCTTTTCTCCTCGCAGGCTTGATGCTTTCTTGAATGCTGTGACAGCTGTCCTCCTTTAGTTAAGTTGAGATGGTTGAGCTTACAGATGCGATGAATGCTGACTTGGGATGCTTGAAAGCGCTGATGACTCATTTAATGACCAGAAGGTGTGCTCCTATTTATCGGTTTCTGTCTCCCAACATTCTCCTAAAATATAGCAGCCTGCTCCCAAATCTTTTAATAACTCCAAGTATGGAATGATGCCAGGTTTCTGATGTGCTGTAGGTGGTATTTGATAGACAGCTGTTCCTCTTCCTCAACTCCCGCTCACCGTGTCAAACTAGCTGCTCACAGTATCACACTAGCTGCCCTGCGCTTTAAATCATCACCTACAGCAGTTTCGTAGCGCGCTACGAAACTGCTGTGTGATTTAGAAAACACAGTCTTCTTCACTGGTTTCTGCTAACACTGTGCTTATGACTGCATTAGTTTCCAACAGTGGCATCCAATGAAACTTGTAACACATCAAGAGGTCACTCCATCCCTCTTACTTTATCAACCACTTTGAATTGCATGATGAACTTGTGGTATTGCCAAGCCAGTGAAATAGGCCGTTGCCTCTGGAATGAATCTTATAAACAAGTCCATAACCTCTTTCACTTAAACACTTAGCAAAAATGAGCACAATTTCTGAGAACCTGCCCTTGATATGCCTTATACTCTGAGGGAGTTACTTATTTAAAAGCAATCAACTGAGCCAGTTATGGTATGATTGTGAAAACCACCTTGAAGACCAAGGAACACAGCTGTGTTAATCCTTTCCTCATAGTCATGGAACTACACCAGCTGCAACAAGTCCATTTATGTTTGTCATGTCCGCCAACAATATAGCTTTTTACTTGTCATAAACCTTGTGCATCCGAGCATAATTATAATGGTGCGCATAAGCACTAGCCACAATGAGTTTAAGCCTGAATAGGACTGCGCTTCTCCAGCTGGTCATGATCCATATAACCGGACATGGCTCAATATTATGTAAGTAAAGAATTTTTGACTCCAACTTATAATCTCGGAAACCCATTGATACACAGCTTGACTACTTAGAGCAATTTTACTCTTCTTATCCATCCCCTGTCAGATAATATTATTGAGCGCTGAAGAATTTTGGCTCCAGAAATGAGAAGTTAATAATATTGGGGAATCCAGACCTATACACGCCCTTGTCCACCATTGAAGAATTAAAAAAAAATGTAACTACAGATGACCACCATGATTTTACCATCCCACTGACTCAACACAGCGTCATATAAGCCAAAACAGAGCAAGTTTGCTAGAGATATGCTATCTGCATAAGTGTGATGAGGAGGTATCTGAAACCCATCAAGCAAAGGATGTAATCCATTGTTTTCAGCCCGGGCTATTTGGATGAGTACAAGACAAATAAATTGACAGATCCGGTTTCCAGAAACATCAATGTTAAACAGATGGTACAAACCATGATTGCCATGACGAGCAATGGCATTATCTTTCCCAAATTGCATGGTATCAAAATGTGGTTTATATATATTTGCATCATTGAATCGAACCTGAATGGCTGCATTGGTTGATGATGCAATTGCTAACCGAAGCTTATAAAGACTGTTTTGTTCCACACCTCTTAGCTGGAATTTTATTTGCCATGTAGTGAAATCTGTCTTTCCTCAATTTGAATATAACACGAGTTTGATTGAGATTGAAATCTAGCCACCCCGTTGGACGCTCATATATCGCATAGGTGTAAAACCCACTGCTCCCTTGAAGGAAAAAATGACGGTAGCCTCTGATGAAATCAACTCGTCGTTTGTCATAGTGGAAACCCGTAACCAAACACCCGCAGAACCATCTCCTCCGCCTTGCCGTCGACCTCCCTTCTTTCTCGGCAGAAGACGCAAGATAGAAACTTTACATCTTCGGAAATCTGAATTCATAGACTTTACGATACCAATCACCAGTATTCATTGCTTTTTCTCTAGCAGATACAGTCACAATACCGTTTGTATCAGTGTGCTGGTGGAATGACTTTAACTAATACGACCCCTTTTGCGCAATCTGCAGATGGCAATGAAAAACAAATATCAACCAGGTGTCTCTGACTTTCATCGGTGGCAGAGCAAATGAACGAACAGCTAATATCTTCGTTTGCCACATCTCTATCCCGGTGTCATTAATCATGGCGACCCTGTGGCAATCAAAACCTTTATAAAAACCACTTTACATTTGGCATTTAATCACTGCATTGCATAAGAGAAAATTCGAATGCTGATATTGTCAAACAGTTAATGCACATCCTCCATGCTAGTTCACGGACATGGCAATATATAGCATTCATACGCGCCTTATAATCAAATGCGCAACCCTCAATCTTTGCTCTTTTTTTCTCATAAAATGTGCCAGGTCACTATTAATATCAAGAAGCATTGTAACCGGACTCTGTAAGTGCGGGAAGTCTTTTCTGCACTATGGCTAGTTTGGTTTTACAATCATCATCAGCTGACCGAAATGACTGAGTCATTCACTGAATCTTCTCTCCTATTTCCCATCAAGGCTCCTCATGACAATGCCATCAACAACGGGAGACTTTCTGACCTCTGCATTAGCATTGTCATGCCCGAGTTTAAATACCTTAACATCTGTTCCCCCAGTGGGCATGAATTATTCATATCTGTATGACCCTTCTCTTCAGATTGCTCTAGCTATTTTACAAAGTCCATAGATCAGAGCATCTTATGCAACAACACCAGAGTTATATCCTTTAGTCAACATTAGACCTTTAATCACATTAACTTCATCCACAGCAGTTGTAGTCAGCGTACAACATACATGCTATGATTCGGGCCTCCACTGAAATCTCGAACAAATCCCCAGTTTCGTAGCACGCTACGAAACCACTCAAACAGGTAGCGCTGCGAAACTGCTAAAAAGAATCCTGGCGCTGCGAAACTGCTAAACAGAATTCAGGCGCTGCGAAAACACCCTGACTTTAAGCTAGACTAAAAATTTTTGACAACAGCATTTTCAGTGATAACACCATCTATACATGTTCCTGATATCTTTATTAGTTACATGACCATAATATTATTACCATGTTGACATCAAGTACATATTTGTTAAGAAGTTTGCCATCAAGGACACCACATTATCCATAATGCCAACAATCTCCCCCTTTGGACTTGATGGCAACCGCTTTTCTATCTGGACACCACCTACAAACACACCTGCAAAGACCAAGCCTTCTCTACAAACACCAAGTGTTATCTCCCTCTTGGACATCAAGGGAAAATGGCTGAACTAGGATGAATGAAGTACTGCCATTGTAGTGCTCAATGTGTTAAGACTGATCTGCTGATATGAATCATGAGGTCTGCATACTGACCATGCTCCCTTGAGAATATGGTGTACCTTCTAAAGATATATAATAAAAGTACAAGGCTATATGACTCAAACAAATATGAAATTTCCTATCACCAATGGCTCTATTCTCCCATGATTACATCAATCACCCAACAAATTGGGTTTACATATTGGACCCAACTTTACATCAACATCCCAAAATAATGGAACTACATACATTATATGGCTTGATCCCAATATCCCATGCATGACTGAATGTTACAATCATTACAACATGGGTAAATTTACATCAAAAGGACATACAAAACCATAGCAAGACTCTCAATAATGGAGTAGCAAGACCATAATAGTCATCATCAACCACCATGCACCATATATGAATTTGCAACATAATCATCTGATAGCATCAACATAAATGTCATAATGACAACAACATGATCATCCTCATAGATAAGATAGTGTAGCATCAATCAACACTTGACCAAATATGCAATTTTTCCAAGCATCACTAAGCAAATGTAGAAGCATAAGCTTGTGCAATAAATCTATGTCAATAAGACATCCTATTGTCCTCATGTTATCAAAATCAACATGCTATATCAACATATAGGAAGAGCCATAATCCACAAGCAAAAATTTCAATATTTTGAACCACAACACCATATATGCATCAACAACATGTGAGCAAACAAAAAGTACCTCCAACATCACACACCATAGAGTAGAATTGATCAACAACATCATCAACCAACATATACATATCCTCCTTATCAAGATAATAAGACATCATCAAAATATTCATCAAAATGAAATTAAATTAGTATATAGGCATCATCCATAACTTCTTCACATGTAATCCAAGAATCATTGATAACCCATGACATAATGACAAGAACATATATATCAGTGAACGATGCCAACAAATAGTGAGTAAATCATGAACTCATCATCCTCAACCAATGTCAGATAAGAAGGGTCTAACAAGAGACCATAATGGCAACATTGATCTATTAGAAGCATAAAAGGTGCTCCCCCTAAACCTATGCCAAATTTTCATCATCAAATCTAATCATATCTATCTCATCAACCAGTAAATGCGTCAAGAGCCATTTCATCATCAACAATATAAGATTCATAAACTCACCATGAACCAACATCATTCCTAGGCAACATATAGGAATCATTAATAATATGCAATAAATCAACATCAAAACCAGAATGCCAATACTGATGGAAGCATATCAGAAGCTCCCCCTGAATCTGTCCCACTTCTTTCTCATCACAGGGAGGTATACATGAATGTATAGATAAAAAATTGCATATACACGTGACTGTCCTTCATGAGAAATGCGTACAAAATGTAAAATGCTAATTTTTCATCACCACAACTCCCACTGAACATGACATGTCTATTCCTTTTCACTATTACTTCATCAGATACAATGTCAGTAATATAAACATCACCAAATGAACATATGGAATCATCATCTAGACACACATGCATAGCTCCCTATGATACCATACACCATTGATACCATGGACCTAATAGTCATCATCTGTTCTTCATGACGCTACGTACCTCACATTCACTTCTGCAGTCTCTATTAGAAGAATGCATTAAGTTGAATAGACTGTAGTAGGGACAATATTCTTGTACTCTAAATCTGAAGGAGAGGAATTGCACCTCTTATTTCTGCGTGAATTCTTCTTTACTAGGACATATAATTTGTATGCATTTATGAATCCTCTTGCTATAACCTTTCTAGTTTCTTCTTCTATAATTTTGCATTTAGTTGATGTAAACACAATTATATGTCCTTTATCAACTATTTGACCTACACTTAGAATATTTTTCTTTAGCCCTTGAACTAATAATGCATCAACTGCTTTTGTATACTTATCAAGTTTGGCTCTACCTTTTCCTAGAACTTTTGCTAGAGCACAATTTCCAAGAATAACTTTACCATATTTGTTTTTCTTGAGAGACTCAAACTTGTTCTTATCTCCAGACATGTGATGAGAGCATCCATTGTCTATGTACCATTCATCTTCATCTTCAAATGAACACAGAGCAAGGCCAAATTTAACTTATTCTTCATCCTTTTGCTGAGTAGTGCTGGTGGATCCATCTTTCTTAGGAATTTTGGTAACAATATTCTTGTCTGGTTGCTTGCCTTGGAGGAAATAAACTTGTTGTCTGTGTGAATCTAGTCACTTGTTCTTGCATTATTTTACTACATGCCCAAACTTGTTATAAGTATAACATCTCACATGACCAAAAGAGGGAGAATAGGAATCATAATATTTATGTTTCATATTCCTCCTTTTTCAATAAACAGATTTCTCACCAAATATGTTGCAAGAAAACCAATATCCCCTAAAGAAGCCGGAGTACCCGGGAGCTGATGATCTTCTTATGAATTTCATTCTACAATTGGTTGCAATGTGTCCATAGTTATGATAGATAAAGCATTCAACACCATTGTCTAGAGGAGATAATCGATTGATACTTCTAGGATAAAATGTTTTTCTTTGGTTGTTGGTTTGTTGACTTCTTAATTCTTTACCTACTCTAATAGAGTTGGATTTTTTAACCTCATAATTTCTTGCCCAATATTGCGAGCTAGATTCTCCTTTTACAGTTTGATGAAAACCAATACCATATTTAATAGAGGGGGACCTTTGAAAACTAATAATTTTATCCAAAATCCTAGTACTATCTTTAAAGCTCAAATGTTTATCTTTTTCTTCTAATTTACCTTTTCGAATGTTTACCTCAACCTCCTATATTTGACATTGTTCTTCCTTTTTCGTATACCACTTCCTCATTCCTTCTTCAACCTTTCTTCCTTCTTCAAATTTGTTTCTTAAATCGATAATATCTTCCTTCGTCCTATTCTCATGTTCTTAAAATACTTGAAGTCGCTGTTCATTTCGTTTATTTTATTTTTCAAGGTCTAACCTTAGAGAGACAATATCAACTTCAAGGCCTTCATAATATTGATTAGATTTTGCTATAGCATTTACCAATTTATCATGATCCCTATTCTCATATGCCTACAACGTATTCTTAAGATTGTTAATCTTTTTCAAAGAAAAAACAAGTTTTCTTCAAAGATTAAGATCTATATCTGAACTGTCTTATTCTACATCAATAAATCCATTTGACATATCATACTCATATTTTGACACATCATTATTTCCTTTAGAAACAACATTGCCTATTATTTCTCATGGTGAACAATCTTCCTCTGTTTTTGCTTCATTGATTACCTTCATATTATCCCATAATTCCTTTGTAGTGGCATAATGCATAACCTTTCCTAATAATGAATAAGATATATTACCAATGATTTCATTTAATACCACATTATTATTTTGCAATTCTTCACCTGATGGAGTTTTAGTGAAACCATTACATACTAAATTCCAAACATCATATCCAGGGTTCATTAACTTAGTCTTCATATTTTCATTCCATTCCTGATAGTTAGTATCAATAAGCATAAGCATACTTTTATTGTCCATTTCTATTTTCTCTTTAGAATAATTACTTTCACTTATACCCATGAGAGAAACTTTAGTTGATTCACTGTCATTTTCACTATCATTATTATTACATAGACAGGGAAATGGACCACAATTAGAACAAGAACCAGTACATGATAATTATTTGTTATTATCTTCTTCATTCTTGATCAACAAAAATCAAGGTGTTCTAGTAGTTGAATATTTGTTGACATCTATAACCATCACTGTATCTAATATATCTCTTTCACTGTCACAATTTTCTTGAAATGACTTCTTCCTTTGAGATTCCTTATTAGTTTGCTTCTTTCCCACTGTCCTTGATCCACTCTCAAACGGTTAAGATTTTGCTGGAGCGACTTGCGTTGATTCCATTTTTTATGAAAAATACTGAAGTGGTGGGGGGGGGGGGGGGGGTCAATATTTTTAATTCACTTTAACTTTCCATTTCATATACTTTTCTTTATGCAACCAACGCGTGTACATGACTTCAGTGAAGGAAAAAAATGTATATTTAATTTACTTATTTTCCATAACTTCCATTAGCGAGTTAACTTTTTCATTGCATTATTAATTCATTAGTGAGTTAGCTTAAGCATTTCATTGTTAATTCATTACGCATCTAGTATGTAGTAAATAACAGTAAATCAAATCACATAAGAAACACCCATAGAAAACTATTATTTTAGGTGGAAACCTAATGTGGGAGAACCATTTCTATCGCCATATATGTCTTCTTTTATTATAAATAAAAACATCATTACATATTATACTAGTGAAGACTCTTACCAGTAGGCAGGCACCCATCTGCAAGAGGCTACAACCTCCACTCATTCCGTAGAACCCAATGGAAGAGAGCTACCACCCCCTAATCTCATTTACTGGTTCCTTCGGGAAGGGATCACCTGCCCTCTAAACAAATTTACCAGCTACCACTAGAAGGAAGCTCTGAATCCATCACTGAAGGCTCCAACCCTCAACACCCTTCATGGATCACAGTTCATAATATTTCATACTGGATCCAATTAACTTAAAAAATTAAAACATATAGGCCACCTTTCATCATATTTTCAAACTAGACCCACACCTGACATTATGCTAAATGCAAAACTGAATACTAAATAGGAAATACAATCACTGAACCAAATTAATAACTATAACATCATCCCATTGAATAAATAGTCAACCACTTCAAGTAGATCATATTAATGCACAAACAAACCATAGTAGATATAAACCATTCAGATCAAGACATCATTGAGTAACAACAAATAATATAACAAGACTCCTCATGAATTGTCTTCATCAAGTAATACTGTAAACCCTAATAAGGATAACTTAGAATATATATGCGATTGTGAGTAAGAAAACCAACATATATACACGTTTTATTTACATAACATCTACGTGTAGATCTCAAATCATTGAATACTCAGACATTGTCAAACTAAATCTCTGAATCATTGAAATAATGAGTTACGACAACAAATAATCACAGATATATCAACTGTTGGGTTTGGAGCCTGATTATCTTCTTTATTCAGAGGTATCGACACATTGGACCCTAGTTCGTAATGTGGCGACAGCGCCGCCTATAAATGTGTGCCACCAAGGGGGGTGATGGTAGTGCCCCCGAAGCTAAAAATATATTTAAATTTGCCTTGTAAAATGTTGTAATTTCATAGTCAATCCGGGCTATTCATTAGGTGAAAATTTGACAGTAGAAATTACGTTTAATTTAGGGTTTTTTGCCCTAGAAGGCAATCCCGCACTATATATGAGGTAATTGTATTACAGCTATGCAGATCTATATTCTAAGCGAGAAAGAGAGAGGATATTGTGTGAGAGTGAAGAGGGAATTACAACGGATCTACTGTAGGTTGTATCTCTTCATTTTGTTGTATAATATAAAAGGAAGGACTGGTTTTTTCTCCGTGGATGCAGCCCAAATTGGGTGAACCACGTATATCTGTATCTGTCTTGTTTTATGTTCTTTTTATGTTTATATTTTTGCAATATTTTTTTATGTGTTCCATTTCTCTGTAATATATAATTTTATAACAACTAGTATCAGAGCCGAAGATATATTTGGCTAATAAACTCACAGGAGAGAAGGGTTCCTAGTTCGAGTGGGAGAAATGACAGAAGATGGTAGGTCTAGGGTCGAAAAATTTAACGACCAAAACTACCAGCTATGGAAGATGCAAATGGGATACTACTTGTATCAGAAAGATCTGTACCTACCATTGAGCGTAAATAAAAAGAAGCCTATGAGTATGAAAGACACAAAATGGGATATTCTCAACATAAAGGCACTTGGAACAATATGGATGCGCCTAACGGCATTGGTAGCCTTTAATATTTCAAAGGAAAGGACAACAAAGGGTTTAATATTGGCATTGGCCAAACTATATTAAAACCCTCGGCCTCAAATAATTCATTTCTTATGAAGCGTTTATTTAATATGAACATGTCAGAAGGTGGATCTGTTGCTGGTCATTTAAATGAATTTAATACAGTTAGCAGTCAGTTAAGTTCTATAGGGGTAACTTTTGATGATGAAGTTAGGGCTCTGTTATTTCTATGCTCATTTCTAGAAAGTTGGAATGGTTTAGTTATGGCCATTAGTAATTCTATCTCTAGATATAGTACTTTAAAGTTTGATGATGTTGTCGATGCAATCCTTAGCGAGGAAATGCGATGGAAAAGCTCCGATGAGACATCAGGTAATGTTTTGACTGCAAAGACTAGGGGAAGAAAAATGGAAAGAGGAAAGAGCCTAATATATCGCAGTAAGTCAAGGAAAGGCAGATCCAAGTCCAGATCGGGGATAGTGTACTGGAAATGCAGGAAGAAAGGACACCTGAAGAAAGACTACAAGTCTCAGAAGGGAAAAGAAGGAGACGTGCAGCAAGAAAACAATCATGAAGCGAATGTGACAAGTGATGTGTTGCAATATGCTTTGATTCTTTCATTAGAAAATATTATTGATGCTTGGGTGGTAGATTTAGGGGCCTCATTCCATGCCACACTTGATAGGAAACATTTTCATGATTATGTTTAAGGATATTTTGGACAGGTTCGATTGGGTGATGATAAACCCTGTAAAATAATTGGAATGGATATCATTTTTATAAAACATCAGAATGGAAATCAATGGTTTTTGAAGGAGGTAAGGCATGTTCCAGATCTGAAGGAAAATATGATTTCAACAGGGTAGTTGGGAGGTGAAGGCTGTGTAACTACTTTTACAGATAAAACTTGGAAGTTCACTAAAGGAGCCCTGGTAATAGTAAAAGGTGAAAAGGCTGGTACATTGTATTTATGCAATGGTATTTCTAATTCTGTTAATGCTTTAACCTTTACAAGAGAAGATGCAACATTGTGGCATCATAGGCTTGAGCACATGAGTGAGAAGGGGATGCAGATTCTTCACTCAAGAAATTTGTTTCCAGATTTGAAGCATGTTGATTTGGAATTTTGTGAGAATTGTGTTTATGGAAAACATAAGAGAGTCAGATTCCTCAGAGTTAGGAAAGAAAAGAAGGCAGAAAATTAGAGATTGTGCATATGGATGTATGGGGACCTACTCAGGTATCATCTCTCAGTGTCTCTCATTATTATGTTACTTTTATTGATGATGCAACCAGAAAAATGTGGATTTATTGTATTCGAAATAAATATGATGTATTTGATACTTTCAAGAAATGGAAAGTTTTGGTTGAAAATGATATACGAAAAAGGTTGAAGTGTCTTAGATCAGACAATGGAGGTGAATATTGTAGCAAAGAGTTGGATAGGTACTATTTAGAGAATGGAATTCACAGAGAGAATACAGTTCTAGTAACACCACAAGAAAATGGTGTGTTAGAAAGGATGAACAGGACATTCATGGAGCGTGCAAGGTGCATGAGATTGCATGCAGGATTTCCTTTACAATTTTGGGTAGATGTTGTAGATACTATTATTTATCTAATAAACATAGGGCCTTCAAGTTCCTTGGATGGTGGCATTCCAGAGGAGGCATGGACATGTAAAAAGGTAAACTACTCATTTTTGAAGACTTTTGGTTGTGAAGCCTTTGTCCACATTAATAAAGAAAATAGAACAAAGCTTGAGGAAAAGTCAAAGAAATGTACCTTTATTGGATATGGTGCTAATGATTTTGGTTATTGCTTTTATGATTATGAAAAATACAAAATAATTAGAAGCAAAGATGTCATATTCAATGAAAAGGTTTTGTATAAGGATCAGATGTAGGAAAAGAAACAGGAAAAAGAAAATAGAGAATACACAGTGCTTGATGAGATTACAGAAAAAGTGATGGTGCCTGAAAATCATAATTATCAATAGCCAGAACAAAAACAACAACCACAACGACAAAAAGCACATCAAACACCTAAAATTGGTGTCAGAAGATCTATCAAGATAAGTAGACCCACTGAACGATACTCTCCTTCATTATATTATGTATTGTTGATTGATTCTGGTGAACCAGAATGTTATGAAGAAGCAGTGTAGGTAGAAACCAGGAAGAAGTGGGAGCAAGCCATGAAAGAAGAGATGGACTCCTTAGCACATAAGCAGAATTGGGACTTAGTCAAGTTTCCTGCAGGTAAAACAACATTGCACAATAAATGGGTTTACAGGTTGAAAGAAGAAGATGGAGGTATAAAAAAGTGTAAAGCTAGGCTTGTGGTGAAGGGGTTTGCATAGGAAACGGTATAGACTTTGATGAGATATTTTATCCTATTGTTAAAATGACTTCAATTAGAACTATTTTAAGTCTAGTAGCAGCTGAAGATTTGCATATTGAGTAGTTAGATGTAAAGACAATATTTCTCCATGGGGACTTGGTGGAAGAGATATATATGCAACAACCACAAGGATATGAGGTCAAAGGGAAGGAGAAACTACTATATAGGCTGAAGAAGAGCTTGTATGACTTAAAACAAGCTCCAAGGTAGTGGTATCTAAAATTTGACAAGTTTATGTCTGAAGAAGGTTGTACTATATGTCACTCTGATCATTGTGTCTATCTCAAGAGGCAAAATGATGGTAGCTATATTATATTGTTATTGTATGTAGATGACACGCTTGTTGTAGGTTCTAACATGGAGGAAATAAATGTGCTCAAAAGAAATTGGCAAACTCATTTGCAATGAAGGATTTGGGTGCTACAAAAAAAAATCCTTGGTATGAGAATAACTAGAGACAAGAAGAATAAAAAATTAACATTGTCTTAGAGTGAGTACATACAAAAGGTGTTGAAAAGATTTAATATGTATAATGCAAAACCAGATAGTATACCTTTGGCTAGCCATTTAAAACTCAGTAAGGAGGTGTGTCCCAAGGTTCGGGAAGAAATGGATTGTATGTCTAAAGTTCCATATGCATCAACAATTGGAAGCTTAATGTATGCAATGGTCTGTACAAGGCCTAATATTGCACATGCAGTGGGAGTTGTAAGAAGGTACATAAGCAATCCAGGAAAAGAACATTGGATGACCATAAAGTGGATTCTCAGGTATTTGAGAGGTACCATAAGTCAATCATTATGCATTGGTGGTTCAAACATTGCTCTACAGGGATATGTTGATGCAGATATGGCAAGTGATAGAGATAATAGGAGGAGCACCATAGGGTACGTGCTTACTGTAGGTGGAACAACTATTATTTGGGTTTCAAAAATGCAAATTGTTGTTGTACTCTCAATGACAGAAGCAAAGTATGTTGCTGCTATAGAGGCTAGTAAAGAAATGATTTGGTTACAAAGATTTCTGGATGAATTGGGTAAGAAGCAGGAGTTGGGCAGGTTATACAGTGACAGCCAGAGTGCCATACATCTTGCAAAGAACTCTACATTTCATTCCAAGACTAAACATATACAACTCAAGTACCATTTCATACGATCAGTGTTGGAAGATGGACAGTTGAAGCAGGAAAAGATACACACTAGCCAGAATCATGCAGATAAGTTAACAAAAATTGTAACCAGGGAGAAACTGAGATTCTGCTCAGTTTCAATTGGTCTTGAAGTATGATGATGAAGGTGAGAAATAACCAGGTCCAAAGTGGAGTCATTGTCTAGCAAATGAAGCAGCGGTGGAGTTGATATAATTAGTCTCCAACTGGGATATTGTTGGGTATCGAGCCTAATTATCTTCTTTATTCAGAGGTATCGCCACGTTAGACTCCAGTTCGTAATGTGGCAGAAACGCTGCCCATAAATGTGTGCCATTAGGAGGATTCGGGGGGGCGACGAAAGTACCCCTGAAGCTAAAATTAGATGTAAATTTTCCTTGTAAAAGGTTGTAATTTTGTAGTCAATCTGGGTCATTCATTAGGTGAAAAATCTGAAGGTAGAAATTATGTTTAATTTAGGGTTTTTCTTCCCTAGAAGGAAACCCCTCACAATATATGAGGGAATTGTTTTGCGGCTATGCAGATCTGTATTTGAAGCGTGAAAGAGAGAGGAGATTGTGTGAGAGCGAAGAGGGAATTACAATGGATATGTTGTAGGTTGTATCTCTTCATTTTGCTATATAATATCAAACGAAGGACTGGTTGTTTCTTCGTGGATTTAGCCCCAACTGGGTGAACCACATATATTTGTGTCTCTCTTGTTTTATGCATTTTCTGTGTTTATCTTTCTGCAATATTTTTTTATGTGTTCCGTTATATTGTTGGAAATAATACTGAGAGGGGGGGTGAATCAGTATTATCAAATTCTTTTAATAAATCTTCCTTATTTGTTCTTTGAATTATTTTTGCATGTCAGTACCATAAAATAATGAGCATGAACAAAGTTAACAGATAGTCACACCAAAGAACACAAGATGTAAGGTGGAAACCCAATGTGGGTGAAAACCACCTGCTGCAATATGTCTCTATCTTCTTTCAAATTAGAAACTCCTTTTACAATGGATTTGTACTGGTGCAGTCGTTTACCAGTACGCAAGCTGCAACCTGCAGAGAGCTACAACTCTCTCTCATTTTCCAGTCTCTCCTGGAAGGGAGCTACAACCCCCTATTTCTTTTCTTACAAGGACCACTTTTCATAAATTTTCAAACTGGATCCATAAACATCAAATGATCATCAAGTATAAGAAAATCACCCAGTCAACTGTAGTAATCAGATGAACAATAATATAACTAAACCCAGAACACCTTGTCAACAGAAAAATACAGCCAAACAAAATGTCTTAACACAGATACGCAGTTTTTCTTTCTCTGGTCTGCGTGCGTACGCACTTCACCTTCTGCTCCCCTGCGTATACCCGCAGAGACCCTTCTGCCGCACTGCGTGTCCACACACTGTTTCTTCAACCGCACTGCGTACTGTTACTGTAGGTACGCACCCAGAGACACTATCGTGCCGCGTACTTTTACTGCAGGTACGAACCCAGAGATACTATCGCGCCGCGTACTTTTACTGTGCGTACGCACCTGAACCTTTGTAGCTCTGCGTACCCACACAGTTCTCCTTCTTCTGCTCTGCATACCCACGCAGTTCTCCTTCTTCTGCTCTGCGTACCCACGCAGCTCGCCTGTTTCTGCTCTGCGTACTTCTGATTAGGGCCGAATTGGCAGTCCACCAGAGTGGCACAGTTGCTCAGATCTGATCATGCGCTCGAGAGATCACCCTTCACAGATTCGCTATCGACTTCTCTTACATATAGATCAAGCTTTTAAGACCATAACCAAATATTTCAGATCTTAAGATATTCAATTGCAAAAGATGCTTAGCCAAGTGATCTCCTTTGCTTTATATAGGCAAGCTCCTCCTAAAATCATGGATCAATACCACGAGCCAAAACCATAATAACACAAATACCGTCGGCTAAATACCAAGGGTTAAACATAAGAAACCCCACGTGTGCTTTTCTCTACCTTGAAATGAGTGCACTGGGGTACGCACCTCCTGAACGGCTGACCTGCGTAACTGGCCGTGGTCCCTTCACGGTGTACCTGCGGGTACGCACCTTCTATACTGATCTCCTGCGTACTTCTTAATTTTCAACATTTGAGAGGCTTGCCACGGGTGTTGCCATCAAGTACAACATCTGTAACATATAGCCATACCAGAAACATAATGCCAACAATCTCCCCCTTTGGACTTGATGGCAACCTCAAAAATTTCAGCTTCATTCTCCCCCTTTGAAATCAAGGGCAATAGCCATACCAGAAACATAATGCCAACAATCTCCCCCTTTGGACTTGATGGCAACCTCAAAAACTTCAGCTTCATTTTCCCCCTTTGACATCAAGGGCAATAGCCATACCAGAAACATAATGCCAACAATCTCCCCCTTTGGACTTGATGGCAACCTCAAAAACTTCAGCTTCATTCTCCCCCTTTGACATCAAGGGCAAAGGGTTATGCTCCCCCTTAGAACATGCTCCCCCTGAATATGAACTAGATCTGTAAAGAAGAACCATAATCCACCAGAAAGAGATAGAGACATATTGCAGCTACTTTCATGATCTCCTTCTGTACATCCTCCATAATGCCAAAAATGCATTATATGCTCCCCCTTCATCTATGCCATCAATCTTCAACCAATCAGCCACCCAGCACCTGTACACATATACCCTAGATGAACCATGCGTACAACCATCAATCAGAAGAGTTTCAACAATAAGATGATGCATCAACAACCCCCAGCTTTTTCCTGAGGTATTCAAAAGTGTCCCTGGGCAATGGTTTGGTGAGTATATCAGCAACTTGTTCCTTAGAAGGAACATACTCCAACTTTACCTTCTGTTCAAGCAGTTGTTCCCGAAGAAAATGATACTTGATTGGTATGTGCTTGGTTTTTGAATGCATGACAGGATTCTTTGAGATGCTGATTGCACTTGTGTTATCACATAAGATGTGGATCGGTGGTGTACAAGTGATTTGAAAATCCTTGCAAAGTCTGCATCATCCAAAGGAGTTGAGTGCAACAAGTTGCAGCAGCAACATATTCCGCTTCAGCTGTAGACAAGGCAATCGAACTCTGTTTCTTGTTGAACCAAGATACCAGTCTGGAACCCATAAAGAACACACCACCACTTGTGCTTTTCCTGTCATCTACGCTTCCGGCCCAATCTGCATCTGTATAAGCATGAAGTGTGAGATCTGTATCTCTAGGATACCATAAGCCATAATTTTGAGTCCCTTGAAGATATTTGAAAATTCTCTTCACTGCCTGAAGATGAGTCTCCTTTTGATTTTCCTGAAATCTTCCAACTATTCCAACTGCATGCATGATGTCCGGTCGGGTACCTGTCAAATAAAGTAAACTTCCAATCATAGATCTGTAGGTTGGTTGATGTACTACTGCAGATTCATCATTTGCACTGAGGCTACATCCTATGACCATGGGTGTACATACTGGTTTTGCATCTTCCATGCCATATTTCTTCAAAATCTGTTTGAGATACTTGGTTTGAGATAAAAAGATTCCTCCTTCCTTTTGTTGGATTTGTAAACCAAGGAAATATGTCAGTTCTCCCAGCAAGGACATTTCAAATTCTTTCTGCATGACCAAGGCAAAGATTTGACTCATAGCTTCTTCATTGCTGCCAAAAATAATGTCATCTACATACACAACAAGTATTAACAATTTGTCATTTTCAACTTTTATATAAAGATTGCTATCTGCTGATCCTTTTGAAAAACCTTGTTGATGAAGATATTTGTCCAAACGATAGTACCAAGCCCTTGGAGCTTGTTTGAGACCATAGAGAGCCTTTTTCAATCTGCATACAAGATTTGGATCATTTCCAAGAATGAACCCATCTGGCTGCTCAATGTATACTTCTTCTTCCAAGTCTCCATTCAGAAAGGTTGATTTCACGTCCATTTGAAATACTTTGAAGTTTTGAAAACTTGAGAGAGCAAGGAACATTCAGATGGCCTCAAGTCTTGCAATAGGAGCAAAGGTTTCTTCAAAGTCTATTCCTTCTTGCTGCGCATACCCTTTACAAACAAGTCTGGCCTTGTTTCTAATTACTTCTCCATTTTCATTCAATTTATTTTTGAAGACCCATTTTGTTTCGATAACATTCTTATCCTTTGGTCTAGGAACCAGCTCCCAAGTGTTGTTCTTTTCAATCTTCTCAAGTTCTTCATCCATTTCTTTTACCCAACATTCACCTTTGCATGCCTCTTTCACATTTTGTGGTTCAGTAGAGGAGAGTAATGCCAAATAGCTTGAAGCTTCTGCAACTGTTCTTCTTGTTTGTATACCTGCTTCTTTCTGCCCCATAATCTGAGATTCTGGATGATTCTTCTGAACATATCTGGATGGAGTCTTTTCTTCTATTCTTGTCTGCTCCTCTGGTTCTTCTTGAGGTTCTTCTTGAGTTTCTTCTTCTTCATCATTCTGTCGTTGAGGGTAGCCTTCATCTTCTTCGATGTCTTCATGATGTACTTGCCTAGGAATGTATCCCTTCTCATCAACCACTACATCAATGCTGTCAACAATTCTGCCAAGTCTTTTATTGTAGCATTTGTATGCTTTGCTATGTGGAGAGTAACCAAGAAGAATTCCTTCATCTGCTCTAGGTTCAAGTTTGCCAAGCTACTCATCAGTATTCTTGATATAGCATTTGCTCCCAAAGATTTTGAAGTGCTTTACCGAAGGAGTCTTAACACTCCAGAGCTCATGAGGAGTTTGAGTGCTGTTCACCCGGACATTTGTCTTGTTGAGAATAACAACCGCAGCATGTGCAGCTTCACCCCAGAAAGGAGGGAGTTCCTGACTCATCAAGCATAGCACGAGCCATTTGTTGGACTGTTATGTTCATTCTCTCCACAACTCCATTTTGCTGAGGAGTTCTAGCTGTAGAGAATTCTCTTCTTATCCCATGTTCTTCACAGAAATCGAAAAATTCATTTGAGGTAAACTCCCCACCTCTGTCGGATCTGAGGCACTTAATTTTGTAACCTGATTCATTTTCAACCAAGGCTTTGAAAGATTTGAATTTTTCGAATGCTTCATCTTTGTGCTTCATAAGTCCTAACCAGACAAACCTGGAGAAATCGTCAATGGATAATATCAAGTATTCTTCTCCTCGAGGTGTTATTTTCCTGAATGGACCGCATGTATCTGTATGTACTAGCTCAAGAGGCATGCTAGCTGATCCTTCCTTCTCTGGAAAGTTAGTTCGGGTTTGTTTTCCAAATTGACATGATTTGCATATGGTGTTGTCAGGAATTTTGATATCTGGAAGATCGCGAACTGCCTGATATTTGCATGCTTTCCTTATTTGTGAAAAGCTTAGATGCCCCAAACTCCGGTGCCATAACCAATGCTCATCATCCTTGCTCAGATAGCATTGTTGTTGTCCTTCTTCAAATATGTACAGATTATTTTGAGTTCTTTTACCTTTGATCACTGTTTTACCTGTATCAAGATCACGAATAAGACATCCATTTGATCTGAATATCACCTCGGTTCTTTGATCACACATCTGGCTGACACTTAGAAGATTATGCTTCAATCCATCTACATACAAAACATTTCCAGCCTTGATATTTTCTCTTAACTGAGCAATGCCTTTTCCTTTTATAGTTGCAGGAGTATGATTTCCAAAAGAAACTTTCTTTCCCTTTTCTAGAGAAGAATATGACTCCAGTTTTTCTTTATCACCTGTCATATGCTTCGAACATCCACTGTCAATGTACCATAGATTTTCCTGTCCCTCTGCATAAAATGCTATCCCACATCTTTCTATTTGTGGTTCCTTTATTCTCCATGTTTTGGTGCTTGAGGCTTGTTCCTTTTTCTGCTGAAACTTGCTCCTGCATTCAGAATCTCTATGACCAAAGTTATTGCAAATAGAACATTCAACTTCATTTTCAAGAACCGAAAAGTTGTTGTAGGTCCCTTTTGTAATCCCGGTCATACTTCTTTGTTTTTGAGCTTCTCTCGTCATGATCGTTTTATATGCAACACATTGTGCTGCTTTGTGACCAAAGTTATGGCAAGAAAAGCATTGTCCATTGAAGAAACTTCTGCGGTTATCAAATCTACTAGCCAAATGATTGTAATTTCTATTGTCATCCATTCTTGAACCAAATTGAGAAGATTTTACCTGTGGCTGGTTGTAGCTTTTGTTCACCCTTAAGACGGATTGCCCCTGATAATCTCTGTTTGCAATTCATCCCTCCTTTACCTGATGGTCTCCATTGTGCTTTTGCTCATTTCTTCTTGTTGCATCAAGATAAATTTTTGAGGTGGATGCTTGAGAAGTTTCTCCATTATAGCCTAGACCCGTCTTGTTTAGTGGAGATCGCTACACATTGATAATCTCATCCAAAGTTTCAGATCCTTTGACAAACTTAAGATTAATAGCTTTTGTTTTCTCAATCTCTTTTCTAAGACCAACAATTTCACCTTCTAATTTTTCAAGATGTTTTTCCTTTTCATCAATTTGAAATTGTAGAGTATCAATGATCATATTCTTTTCTTCTATACATCTCTTGAGTCTAGTAATTTCTTCATAAAGGTTATCCACATCTATAGCATCCATATAATCATCATCTTCAAATGCCATTAACAATTTATATTCATTACCTCGTTCATCTTCATCATTGTTTGATAGACCATCACTATCTTCATGAGTGTAGTAGCTTTTCTTATTTGCACTCTGTTTCTTGTTCCATCTGGCAGGTTCCTTTCCTTTATCCTTATAAGGACATTTTGCAGCATAATGACCTACTCTTCCACAAGCAAAGCATTTAAAAGGTAACTTACCTCTGAACCTTCCAGAACCCCTTTGAAGATTTCTAACAAAATTTGATTCTTCTTCTTCTTCTTCTGGTACGTGACTTGCTTCATAATAATCTCCTTTGCCCGACGCCTTGAAAGCAGCTTCTCTTCTGTCTGATGGACCTCCCTTTCTCATTTCATAAGTAGTTAGAATTCCATGTAGCTGAGACATAGTAAGAATTCGTAGATTTTCCTTTTCTTCTATTGCAGATACTTTAGATTCAAACTTGGGGGACAATGATCTTAGAACCTTTTCAACCACAATAGCCTCTTTTATTTCTTCACCCAAATTTTTCATGCAATTAACAATCTCATCTACCCGAAGAAAATAGTTAGCCACACTTTCATCATTATACATCCTGAGAGTTTTAAGTTTAGCACGCTTTACCTGTTCATCTCCTTCGTAGCTCAAGACAATCTTGTCCCATATTTCTTTTGCGGATTTATATTGCATAACCTTTACAAATTCTGTTTGAGATAAGCATCCCAGCAAAGTGTTGACTGCTTTAGCATTTGTTTCATATTTCTTCTTTTCGGCCGCATCTGTAGGAGTAGTTGAAGGAAAAGCGTAGCCTATATCTATGATATCCCAAACTTTTGTACCAAGAGATTGAAGATAGGCAGTAACTCTTACCTTCCAATAATTGAAATTTGTCCCATCAAAAATTGGTGGCCTGATTGATGCTTCCCTCTCGTAGTTGCTCATGATGAATGATCTTCCTTCAAGCGATCAAGCTTCTCCGAAGGACTTGCTCTGATACCAATTGTTGGAAATAATACTGAGAGGGGGGGTGAATCAGTATTATCAAATTCTTTTAATAAATATTCCTTATTTGTTCTTTGAATTATTTTTGCATGTCAGTACCATAAAATAATGAGCATGAACAAAGATAACAGATAGTCACACCAAAGAACACAAGATGTAAGGTGGAAACCCAATGTGGGTGAAAACCACCTGCTGCAATATGTCTCTATCTTCTTTCAAATTAGAAACTCCTTTTACAATGGATTTGTACTGGTGCAGTCCTTTACCAGTACGCAGGCTGCAACCTGCAGAGAGCTACAAGTCTCTCTCGTTTTCCAGTCTCTCTTGGAAGGGAGCTACAACCCCCTATTTATTTTCTTACAAGGACCACCTTTCATAAATTTTCAAACTGGATCCATAAACATCAAATGATCATCAAGTATAAGAAAATCACCCAGTCAACTGTAGTAATCAGATCAACAATAATAGAACTAAACCTAGAACACCTTATCAACAGAAAAATACAGCCAAACAAAATGTCCTAAGACAGATACACAGTTTTTCTTTCTCTGGTCTGCGTGCGTACGCACTTCACCTTCTGCTCCCCTGCGTATACCCGCAGAGACCCTTCTGCCGCACTGCGTGTCCACGCACTGTTTCTTCAACCGCACTGTGTACTGTTACTGCAGGTACGCACCCAGAGACACTATCGCGCCGCGTACTGTTACTGCAGGTACGCACCCAGAGATACTATCGCGCCGCGTACTTTTACTGTGCGTACGCACCTGAACCTTTGTCGCTCTGCGTACCCACGCAGTTCTCCTTCTTCTGCTCTGCGTACCCACGTAGCTCACCTGTTTCTTCTCTGCGTACTTCTGATTAGGGCCGAATTGGCAGTCCACCAGAGTGGCACAGTTGCTCAGATCTGATCATGCGCTCGAGAGATCACCCTTCACAAATTCTCTATCAACTTCTCTTACATATAGATCAAGCTTTTAAGAGCATAACCCAATATTTCAGATCTTAAGATATTCAATTGCAAAAGATGCTTAGCCAAGTGATCTCCTTTGCTTTATATAGGCAAGCTCCTCCTAAAATCATGGATCAATACCACGAGCCAAAACCATAATAACACAAATACTGTCGGCTAAATACCAAGGGTTAAATATAAGAAACCCCACGTGTGCTTTTCTCTGCCTTGAAATGAGTGCACTGGGGTACGCACCTCCTGAACGGCTGACCTGCGTAACTGGCCGCGGTCCCTTCACGGTGTACCTGCGGGTACGCACCTTCTGTACTGATCTCCTGCGTACTTCTTAATTTTCAACATTTGAGAGCCTTGCCACGGGTGTTGCCATCAAGTACAACATTTGTAACATATAGCCATACCAGAAACATAATGCCAACAATCTCCCCCTTTGGACTTGACGGCAACCTCAAAAACTTCAACTTCATTCTCCCCCTTTGACATCAAGGGCAATAGCCATAACAAAAACATAATGCCAACAGTTGATATAATTAGTCTCCAACTGGGATATTGTTGGGTATCGAGCCTGATTATCTTCTTTATTCAGAGGTATCGCCACGTTAGACTCCAGTTCGTAATGTGGCAGAAACGCTGCCCATAAATGTGTGCCATTAGGAGGATTCAGGGGGGCGACGAAAGTACCCCTGAAGCTAAAATTAGATGTAAATTTTCCTTGTAAAAGGTTGTAATTTTGTAGTCAATCTGGGTCATTCATTAGGTGAAAAATCTGACGATAGAAATTATGTTTAATTTAGGGTTTTTCTTCCCTAGAAGGAAACCCCTCACTATATATGAGGGAATTGTTTTGCGGCTATGCAGATCTGTATTTGAAGCTTGAAAGAGAGAGGAGATTGTGTGAGAGCGAAGAGGGAATTACAATGGATATGTTGTAGGTTGTATCTCTTCATTTTGCTATATAATATCAAACGAAGGACTGGTTGTTTCTTCTTGGATTTAGCCCCAACTGGGTGAACCACATATATCTGTGTCTCTCTTGTTTTATGCATTTTCTGTGTTTATCTTTCTGCAATATTTTTTTATGTGTTCCATTGCTCTATAATATATAATTTTCTAACATTGACGTTGACTCATTGAATAGCCAATCATAATGCAACATCATCCTCGATCAATACACCAAGACACAACCTAATCAATCCAATTAACATTTCCAGATATAGACTAAGCTTATCGTTGACAGCAAATAGAACAAATATCATTAGTTATCATCATCAAGCAATAATTGCGAACCCTAGTAGATATATATAAATTCCATAAGACAGGCCTACATATACACACTACTATCATACATAACACCCACATACATACCTCAACAAAATGAAAAAAAATAATAATCTCAGAATATATATGCAACTCAACAAAAACAGATCCGCGTATGTACGTGACTATCTAGAAGAAAATATGCATACAGATATGAAATTACTGAAACATAACTTCACTACAAACACAACTCACATTCTGCAAACTTTGTTGTTATACATTGCATCGTTACAACCATATATCTATCATTGTTAGCTACATGAATAAACATATCAAGAAAGTGTATTCAATAGTCTTCACTGCACTTTTAGATCTATCTGATTTGAGCCATCTCCTTGCTTCCTGGTGCACTCCTATTCCAAATTAGATCACACATGAATAACCCATTACTTGCACACATAACACCTTGATCTCCATCTTCTTATATATCTTTTTCCTTAACCAATATCTTGGGTAAATCCTTTAATAATATTGTTAGTGGTTTTTGATGGTATCAAAGAAATGTTTTCACCCCAATCACTATGGGAAAACATGGTAATGAACCCGATATCCATATCTCCATGGTTCAGATTATATTCATGAATTTTTCTTACAAGACCTGCATATGTACATAACCCTTCTTCATAGGAACTGCATATACTTTCTCAAACTTTACATTTGTCATCAATCTATACCTGAACTACCATTTCTTTGTCCGTGTCTTTTGTACCATCTGTACCAATATTCTTGATAGTTGTATTAGTTCCATGACCATTATATTATCACCATGTTGACATCAAGTACATGTTTGTTAAGCATGCTTCCATCAAGGACAACACATTAGCCATTATTCCAACAAACCCCCCCTTTGGACTTGATGGCAACCACTTTTGTGTTTTATATAAAGCATACTTTCATCCTAAGTCTTCAAATGCTTATGATTGTAATCCCTTAAAATTTGCACCAAGGTCATTTTGACTACTTCTATTTTCCATTTATTTTTGGATGGAATGTTGTATACCTCTTCAACTTCATGTCCATCTTCTCCCACAATGTAGTGCAAAATGCAATAAGAAATATTGTATCCCTATATGAAACAATGTCCTTCGTATCCCAAAGTACACCTAGGCCTATCCATAGAACAAATTCAATTCTTTTTTCCCATCGATGGTTGTTATGTGGAATTTTCACGATTGTGGAGAAAGGTGAATTCCCTAGATCTAGTGGTCTAATCTAGAACAATAGAAGACAAATATTTTAGTTTCCCTTGAATTATAAAATGGGGAAAATGTTATAATTAGAACTTGCACTTGCACACACGACTAAGAAAAGAAAAGGAACCACAACCCACATAGCATAATCTAAAATATCTATTCAATGAGTTAGCATGGCATTGAAATACATGAGTGCAAACATAACACAAAAAATATAGGAAAACATGATGCTCTTTGTATTAAAAAATATAGGAGAGAGTTACAACCATAAATAGAAGTCTTACTTTGTAGATGTATCACCAAGTTGACTTGTCCTTCCTTGCCACAAAGCACACCACAACATCAACCCTAATGCATGAATTTGATGAATCCATAGGCTCAAAGTAGCAACATGAGGGCACTATCAACATCCAAAATCTAACCGTGCAACTATGGAAGGCAGTAAATATATAGGGAAAGAGTGGTAGTTTAGGATTTACCATTCCAAGCTTGAGATCCACATATGATGGGAGGATGAGCTCAAGGGATAAGAGATAGGTCCATTAGAGAAGGATTAGATAGGACCTCGAGATCTCTATCCATGGTAAATAGTTAAAACCACCTTGGAATATTCTTGAAGAGGAATCTTTAGAGATATTTTTTTATTTTTGCTGAATTTCTAGAATCAATGCACCTACAAAAGGGAGAAACATTTGTTGACTAGCACTGGTGCCCAAGTATGCAACATGTGCTGAGTGTAGGTGGCCAGGCATGCAAGGTGCACTAGGGATAAAAACTAGGTGCATGTTAATCATGACACCAATGATTAACATGACCTTCAAATGTGACGGCGATTAATCTATCCATGACATCTTTCAAACATATTATGTGAGAAAGACAAAGATGGACAACCTGAAAAAGATGTTCACATAAATTTTATTCACCCTCACCATCAAACTTAAATTTGGACAGATTATGAATAAATTCCGCGGGGATGGTATAATTTAGATCTTTAGAAAAACATCCCGAGATTATGATTTGGGGAAGATCCATTTTAAATAAGAGATTCAATGCAGACTCAACAGGCATAATCTGTCATCTGTCCCTCCTTCTAGCATAATTTTGTTGATAGTGCTGGAAATTTGTCAAACAAGGGGATCTCCCCGATATGAAGTTCCAATTTGACCTCACATCATTTGGTGGAGGAGACTCATTCGGTATAAAGGGCCAATTTTTGAATCCTTAAAAGTTTTCCTTGGATGTAGCTATTAGCGCAAGAGAGTGATGCAATGGTATCTTCGAAGATCAAGGTAAGTGTGTATGGTGAGTGTGCAACACAATTGTGTATAGGTTCTCTTACTATAAGAGGGGGGAGAAAAGTGAGCCTCTAGGTGAGAGGTAATAGTACCAGCTAGGAAGAGACACACATGAACCAGAAGGACCGATCTAGCATCCAACAGAATAGTCCACAACAGACATAGAAATCATTACAACAACAAACAAGGGAAGGTCCGTCTAATATCCAACAGAATAGTCCACGGTGGATGTGACAGTTATTATAACCAATAAGTAAAGAAAGATATGTCTAGTATCTTGCAGAATAGTCGACAAGGATGGGACAACAATAAAAACCATTAAAGCACATTCTCAACATGATAAGCACTAAAACAACTGAAATATTTCAACTATCTTAGTACATGCGAAAGCAAACATGAAATACAAATGTCCACAAAATAGTCTTCAAAACATTCATAAGTCATGCGTGAAGAACATGCTGGCCTTCAAAGGCTTCTGTTATTAAGAAAAAGTTCCAGGACACATATTTACATTCTACATCTTAGTAGTGGGGCATTGGAGCCACTCCTCGCTCCTCAAAGAACTAGCTAGTCGCTCTAATGCCTTGTGGGAGGATCCAAGGTGAAAATTCCTTTGATCATCCAATGAGGGGGGTTTATATAACCAAGGGGTGATGCTTAACCCTTTTGACACTTTGACTACCCTCATGACTATTCAACTTCCTATGAATTTTCAACTTACATGACTCTTCATATTCATGTGTCCCCATTGGACTTCCACTTTACAATAAATTTGATTTACAATATACATGGACCACAATAGTGATGTGGCATATGACAACTCATGACATGGCTTGACATGAAAATATTGACATGGTTTGGCTTGATTATGTGGCAATGTCAAGTCCCTGTTGCTACTGAGTGCTATATGTGTTCTTGGATATTCTTTCTCTTCTCTTCAGCATAGCTTGGTGATGTGGGGTATTTAATGATCTCCAGTGTTGTCAGGTGGTTTCACACTTGTGTTCCTTTGCTTGATATTGTTAGGTCCCCTTATTTTTTTAGCTACAACTGAGTCTTTAGGCATGGTTCCCTCATTCTTCTCCTTCTTCTTCATATCGCCATGACTTCATAGTGTACCTGTTCCTGCAATTCACTCATGATGGGATGACATCAATCTGAAAACTCCCTAGTCTAAGATGATGCATTATTATCCATGACCTAAGCCTGAGACAAGTGATAGGTTGGAAGAGAGGGCCCAGTAACTATGCATTATGTAGTTCTAGGTGACAGGGAGAGAGCCTGATCACTAAGACTATGCAGAGTGCAACTCAGGCTTGACCAAGGAACTTTTCAACATAGTACCCAGTAGGGAGAGAAATTGCAATGTGGCTACTGGGAGTCAAAATCACGCAGTTTAAGCCAGCAATGGATGATGCATGATGAGGCCTTGAGAGGTTAGTTCTTTTTAGTTTTTAGAGGCAAGTGGGAATGGGTAGCAAATATGCCTGGAGGAAACATTTGAATAGTTCTTGAGGTTAGTGAGCTCATGTTGAGGAAAGGACACTAGAGGACACATCTGCATAGTTCTGGAGGCCAAGGGAGGTTGTCTCTCTGCGCATTTCATGGTTCCAACAAGAAACAAAAAATCTTGAGGACTGAAATTGTGAAGTGCGTAGTTCAAGTTAGTTTGGGAGGAACAACTGCGCAATTTTGGGGGTGAAGGAAGGTTGCTAGGATTTGGAATTACGTATCAAAACTGACTTGGAGGACTGTAACTATGCACTACATAGTTCTAGGAAGCAAGGTCACATCAATGTGGGTTGAGACTACATAGTGCATATTTCAGTCGAGGCGTGATGAAGCTGAGTTTCTCGATCGAGAAGATTTTCTGAAGATGGAAAAGTGCGGAAGGAAGATAGACTTGTGATCACACACTTAACATACTTTGATGCCATGACAACATATACCACTAGAGGAAAAAAAAATTCATTACCCTCTGTGTAATTGTCTCATGACAAGAAGTGACAAGTGTGACACTCGAGATAGGCTTTAAGACGACTGTGATGACACTTGTGCGATAATGCTCAAGACTATGTGTATGAATGTGACAAGTGATTACATGGCTAGGAAAACTCGTATACACAAATACCAACCTTTGAAACCATAAGAAAAGGATCACAACATTTCATATCAGTCAAACATACCACTAGATGATAGTTAGCCCAACATACAAAAGGGAACGAAACACTTAGCGAAAACACATGGAATAAATTTCAATGTTTGCGACCATACATTTCATTGAAGACATAATGATATGACAATAGTAAGCTTTCCGTCATACTACACTAAGAGGTGTATTTCATGAAAGATATTCTTTGTTTTTCATACCTACCCTCCAAAGGGTTTTGAATCAAATGGAGTATTCATGCAGTCCTGATCTTCTATCATACCCTGAGGTTCCTTGGTCTTCTTATCTAATGATTATCTTTTCTCCTCATCTCCTTGAGTGTCATCTAGTATTTTTTCCTTCTTAATCTCCTTCTTTATCATATTTCCATAGTGTAAGAGAGTACCTGTGTCTGCAACTCACTCATAATGAGATGACATCAGTCTGAAACCCCTAGCCTAAGATAAAGCAATTAGATTCATGAACTGGGCTAGGACTAAGTGATAGGTCAAGGGAGAAGGCTCAGTGACAGAATGATTATGCAGTTAAAGAAGCCAAGGATCAAGCTTGATCACTAATATTGTGTAGAGTGTAGCTCAGACCAAACTGAGGGAAATTTATGAATAGTCCTCACTGAGGTTAAAGTTTTTGTAGTGCCCATTGAAGGAAAAATTTGCGTAATTCAAGCAAGTAGTGGCTGCTGTGGGATGGGGCCTTGGGAGAAACAACTGTCCAATTTCAGTAGGCAAGGGGGATTGGGGAGTTGGGAGGCTTGAGGGATAGAATTGTGCAGTTTCTGGAGGCAGTGAGTTCCAGTTGAGGGAAGGACACCGAAGGAAGCATCTACACAGCCTTAGATGGTAAGGGAGGCTGAGATTTTTGTGCATTATGTAGTTCCAACAGGCAAGGAAAAATATTGAGGGTTCTAGATGTTAAGTGTGTAGTTTAGGAAGGTAGGATGAGGCTAGGTTGCTAGGAAACCTCTGAAATTTGGCTAAGTGTGGGATCAGTGGAACCGATGTGAACATTGATAGAACTTGACTATGACCACATGCTTAGACACTTAGTGATACAACATAGATCATCCAAAACATATGAAAACATACATTTCTTAATGCAACAACCTTTTTGGCAACTTACAACAAGTGTGGCTCTAACGATAGACTTTTTGAGGATAATGATGACGCTTGTGTAATAATGAAACTTCAGAAATGAGTGTGAAACATGTATATATGATGAGAACAACTCATTTTCACAAATATTTCCCCTTGAATCAAGCCAAAACTCCTCTTTGCATGACAAGAAATAACTCCCATGCCTGAATATGACACTTTCTATATAAAGGTAAAATTGTAAACAAACCTAGAACCAATAATGGAGTTTGAATCATCAGCTCGCCAATGATTGACTAAGGAACTACCAATCACAAGATCCAAAGTAGGCTCCAAAATTTGAGTGTAGGCAAAAATTTTGGAGGGTGTTGTAGGCCAATTATGAATATTCCTATGTAGGATTCTGACTTTTCACAATGCAAACCTGTGAAAGCACAAACAAGTTAATATATACTCTTCACCCTCATAGGTTGTCACTCATTCTTGTTCTTGTGCCTTCCTTTATACTATGATGCCATTCAATGTTGACATCTTGGAAGACATCATAATCTTTGACCTATTGTGGGAGGATCCATCTCATCCTTAATTATTTTCCCCATGGTAAGAACTATGGAATGGTGATTTACACACCTTTATTTCTTTGTGAGATGTTTATTGGGTGAAAGAACCTAATATCAACTCTAATGTTCTCTTCAACTAGACTTTTTGAACATTCCCCTTGATATTCCCATTTACATTTCCATGAAACTTGGGGCCATGGATGAATTAATTCTTAGAGCGAATTCTCCTTGTGATGATATCACTCTTTACACCACTATTTATCCCGTCATATATTGCATCCTCTCTCTTTCATACAAAATGATGCTTATTCATACCAAAATTCCTTCACATTTTCTTCATAGGAGTCCATACCATGCATCTCCCACTTGGGTACCGAACATCATTCCCATGATCAAACACAATGGTGCTTATCACATCTGTGTTGAGTTTAGACCTTATTATTTTTATAAGTATACTAATCATGATGGGTACATTGTCATAGAGACCCCCAATGGGCTCCCTCTTGGGTCATACTATGTCTAGTTCTATGGGCATAGTGCCGTATACATATGTATGTCGTATGCCTTTTTACTTTTTTTTGCATGTATGTCTCATTTGAATGACTTGTTGCTTATCATATTTGGTAGTTGGTTTATAGATGTTTGTATCCTCTTCGATCTATGTAGGCTATGCTGACGACAATAGATTTAGTCTTTGGAACATTGCTTTCATTGCTTGGGTGCTCTTTTTTCCCACTGAAAAACGTGTTCATTCAGGAGGCATCTTTCTTGACCCTGCGACTAACAATGTTGCAAAATACAATGTCACCATTGAACCCTTAACTGAGGCCATAGCTCTAGGTGTCTATTAGTAGATGGTCTATATGGAATATCAACTCATTGTATCACTGCTGAATCGCATCTATCATGTTTATCATTGGCTAATTCATTAGCTAACTATGTGTTGGAATGAAATCTATCACATTTATAATCAAGATAACTAAACATGCATGTACATATAAACATGGGATCCATTGTATATTATTAACACATCCATAAGAAAAATACTAACACTCATATGTATATATATGTAGAAACTATTTTTCATACATCATCACAATATCAAAATGGTATGGTGTTAAAATTGGGCTAACAGGACTAGGCTTATAAACCCATCACACATACACTAATTTTAAGACACAAAATTCCTTTAAGGGAGCCTACATAGTGGAATCATAACACTACACATTATCATAGTCACAGTGTGCTTAGTAGTACATAACCATCCTAGCCACTTGAAAGAGAAGTTGACTCATCCTACTGGACACATAAATGGTGTGGCACTACATATTGTGAGGAAAATAATTGATTCGAGTGAGTGGTACACACACTGCAAGACCCTCCAATTTTTAATACACTTACCTCATGTCATTGTGTCCAATGTCCACTTCCTCATCACTCTTCACCTAAGCCACTAATAAATCCACAAATCTAGCTACTCATTGACAATCATAAGGGGATTGATACTCGTGTCTCCATGGTGCAACATCTATATCATCCAACATGTTAATGATTAGCATGGAAAATTTTAGGGGCTAATGTTCGCCCAGTGGGCTAATTTTCCATGATTTTTCCACAAAAAAGATTCGCCAATTTCCAATTTTATAAAAGACGATTCGTCCAAATTTTAGAATATAAAATTATTTTACCTTAAAAATCGCCCACATTATATAGAGACTATATATAAAATAATTATAAATTTGATTAATTTTACAAATATATCAATAAACATTTATAATTTTCATATTAGGGATTAGTGAGATTCGCCAATGTTTTAAACTTCAAGAAAATTTTCCATCCTTATTAGTGCATTGTACCATCAAAATCATTAAAAAACATTTCACTTATCTAGGTCTCCCCAGTCCTCGCTAGGGGCTAAAATTAGGTCAGGATCATTACGAAAATTCACTCTTGCATATGTATAGTCATTAATACATAAACACTAATCATCCAACCATACAAAATAATAATTTTAATATGTTGAAATGGCTACTCCTCCCCTTAACCTCAATATAAATTTAGTCCATCTATCCATATGTGGGGCTTATCTCCTTGACAATGTTGGTATGACCTGTGGTCGTAATATGAGAACTTTATCGAAAGGAAAGATACCATGATACTACCATATCCAAACAAATTTTTCTTTCATGTTCTACATTTGGTAAGTTTTTTCTTCAAGTTCATAATTAAATCCTCACACTAATTATATATTGTTGGTGTCAGGAATTGTATTGCTATGTCCACCTAACTTTTGAAAGCCAGATGGGTACTTGTTGTTCCCACCACATGGGTAAAGATAATGAGGATGTTGCAAAGTGGGAGATCTTATCACTTCTTTGATAAATATTTTCCCACCTTATTTTCAGGAAGTGGGAGCACAAGATGCTACCATCCATTTCTCCACTAATACCTCACCTATTAATCTCCCTCCAAATACTATAATTGGAGCTCTTCGCCTCGATAAACCTATGAGGAAGTACACATATTATACCCCTATGGTCAACAATTGTACCTGAATATCAAATTAATACTTAATAGGATCCCAACACTAAATGATCCTCTTTAGAAGTCCAAGCTTCCCTATCATATATTGGGTTTTGAAAATTTTCAAGAGGTCACAGTTACACAATGCTCTAACTGTCCCTAGATATGCTATTATAACTTCATCATCAAGACCATGTTCTGTCTCTTTCCACTCAATCATTGTGATCAAATCCATGGAAGAACATCATAGATCTCATAAGTATCTAGTCATGTGCAAAAAATGGGTCAATATGGGTCTTCCCCTACTCTAGATCTATAACAAAATCTCTTCAATGCCCTTTCCCTGTGCAAACTGTGAACTAGAAGGCTAGTAATGCTCTGGCTTGGTGGTAGACCAACATTACTAGCCTTATTTTTTTATAATTACTCTATAATAGAGTGTCTAAGTGACCTTGTGATGAGTAGGGGGGTAACCACAACCGATAATAAAGGAAAACATGCATAAAAATGGTATCAAAATGAAGAGGAAGGGATGAGACTAACTTGGTGGTGAAGGAATCTAATTTTGTGGCCTATAACTCTCATGATCTAAAAAATAAGGTTTAGCACTAAGAGGGTTTGTCCAAAGTTTGTCTCCAAGTGAGGTGTAATTGAGGCAAATGGTAAAAAAATTCCCTTTCTTATTGGAAATGTGGGTCCATGAGTATCTTGTTACATTGATCATACCTCCTTTGTCAAATTTTTAATTCTTGGGAGTCTTATTATATGTTTTCCTTATTATATCATGTCACTAATGATTATGTGTTGGATTTATGACTAATATTTTGATAAGGTTTACAAAGATTTTCACATTTTTCATGCTGCCTTGAGGTATATCATAAAAATTGGAATATATGATTAGGTTTTAAAAATCTTGTCACTACATTATATGCCTTTTCCATCACCATTTCACTTTAGCTTAAGGCCCACCTGGCCAGGTTGCAACATTAACCATTTCTTTATGCACATCATAACTTGTGCGGTATAGTCTAAAATAACACTCAATTTCCATTTTGGTGCCCATGCTAAAGTTATTCGTAGGTTCAGGGATCCTCTTTAGTACCTTCCATGACACTGTAATTGAGGCTCATGCCTCTCTTTGTCTATTATTTTCTGGCTATCACCCTATAGGGGGTCCCTAGTACTCTTTATCTTTGTTTCTTTTAGGTCACCAATGCTAATGGTCCTCAATTTCTTTGTCGATGCTAACATAATGATGCTTTCATTCATTCTTCTCCCCAATTGTACAACCATGATTGGCCTATTTCCTTTGCATTACCCTTGCCTCCATATTGTAACTCATCATCAACTTTCAAATAAATCATTGTGATGAGTGGATTTCCATTACTAGAATCTTTTCTACTACTTTCTGCTTTTCTTAGGTCAGTTCCATTAGCCTCGGAACAAGATGCATACATTATACTACTTGTCTCTCTAGAAGGAGCTTCCTCTTGGCCTTCTTTCCATGCTAGTTAAATAATGAAATCCCCAAGCTCCTTTTGGTCTTCTTTTCATGCTCGTTAAATGATGAAAATAATGAGCATATTTTGATAGATTTTCATGTTTATAAGACCTATATGAAACTATCGATTTCTTTCTATCCTTTCCTACTCTTTATTCAAGATGAAAGTCAACAAGTGATCTCTTTTCCATTCTCAAGTTTTTTAAACCATGAGAAGGACACAAGTGTACTTTTATCTGTTTTTGGGCCTTGTTATAAAACTCACGAAAAAAGGGTCCATTACGATTATTCTTTTATCACATTTTCAAGCTAGTTAAAACAAATGAAAAACGAGCCTATTGAGCTTACTTGTCTTATATTTCATTCTTGCTAAAATTTGAAGGGGATACACTCTACAAAATGGGGAGGATAAGTCTTTGCCATATTTTCATTGTATCATTCTAGTTGTGTTGTTGGCATTATGACACAGGTGTTGTCCTTGATGGCAACTCACTCAGATGAAAGATCATAGTTCAATAGTTTAATAGCACAAAGTTTAGATCAGAATGAAGAAAGAGAGGTATATGTAGGTTCACCATTGGCCAAACTTCATATACACGTGGTTTCACTATATACAAGTCGCATATACGTACACATGCACTTTCACACAATGCAAGGCATGTATATATTGGAAAACTAAGTTTTGGTCCAAGGTATTATGTCCATGGTATTTTGATCCATGGTATTGGTCCAAGGTATCTGGTCCGAGGTATTGAGTCTTGACACCAGGTATTGGTCATAAGTGGTTTTGGTCCATGGTATTGAGTAAGGCCTAAGAATATAAACGGAGGGGAAGATCATTAGGCCAAGTAACTCAAGGATTGAATATTTGATGAAGAGCAAGATCTAGTGTACAGGTTATTGGGTTATGGTGCATAGCTGGATCTGAACCAAGGATGAACCTTAGCGCATGATGAAGGATAAGATCTAATGATGGGTCAAGATCTTAAGGCTTGAAGTGAATTATCTTTATTTTGTTTGATAATTTATTTGAATAGCTGGCACATATTGTAGTCTATAAATATGATGATTTGGCTATAACTGAAGTATGGAATTATTGTAATGTTTAATTCATCATTTATAAATATGTACACAGGTTCACTTTAGAAAATACGTGTATACATGTTGGTTCTACATATCAAAACAACGTATACATCTTAAGTTTGATTTACAGATCTGTACGCAGGTTCGCCTTGAGAAAAGAGCGTATGCATGCAAGTTTGACACATGGAAGTAGCATATACCTTATAAAATATGTTTTAGTTGCTTCTGTTTGCTGTTGTAGTGTTTTGGGTTCTGGTTACTGTATTTTGTTTATAGCATTCTCAAAGATCAGATTGAAGGGTTGTCAAAGTGGTTGATTGATTCAGTTGTGATTGGTACAAAGGAGATTGGTTTATGCAGATATATTTGAAGATTGAATGATGTTATTGATGGATCTAGTCTGAAAATTTATGAAACGTGGTCCCTGGAAGAAAAGAGAAGGTTGTATCCATTTATAGGCCGGCACTTACGTACTAGTAAACATATCAGCTAGTACAAAAGCTAGGGGGTTGTACCTCCCTTCTAGGAGAAGCTGGAGAATGAGAGAAGGTTGTAGCCTTTTGTAGGTAGAAGCCTGTGTACTGGTATAAGTCTGCACCAGTACAAAAATTGTAAAAAAAAAAGTTTCTTATTATTAAAAGGATAGAGACGATTGCAGCGGGTGGTTTTCACCCACATTGGGTTTCCACATTATATCTTGTGTTCATATGTGTGCTTGTTTGTTCTGTTCTTATTGCATCTGGTTACTGTTTATATGATTCTGATGCACTGATTAAAGACCAACATATGATGAATTAACTGAATCATAAATTTGCAGGATATATGCTAGTTGCCTTAAACATAGATGCGTATACATGCGAGTTCCATTAACTAAAGTAGCGTATATGAATCTAATTACGAAAATAAAAAATTATTGACTTGATAATACCGATTCACCCCCCCCTCTCAGTATTATTTCCAAAAATCTCCCTTGAAAGTGGCACTTGTTTGAGTCATACTCTTACAGTTGGTCTTTGCCTGGATTTAGCATCACATCATCAACTTGATTCAAGTCACTATGTTATTGAGTTAGTATCTCACCCAATTGGTTACCCTTTCACTCTATGGGATTTGATGATGCCTCTTGTGATACCATAATGTATGTTGGTATTCCTCCATATATATTTCCAAGTTCACTATTTTGTTGTGCCATTATATATTCAAGGGAAGTGTTAGTTAGAGTTAGTCATCTAGAATTAGTATTATACCTTTTATGTCAGCCACCCTTCTGTTAGTTATGCATTAATTCTTTAGCTAATATCATGAGAGACCTTATCTTGGTGTTAATTTTGTGTTGATGATGGGGGATACCTTAAGGCTATCCTTTGACATCTCTTTGCATCGACTTCAACACCTTATATAGGATTTAGATTTAGAAATAATTTAGTACCTTGGAGCTTGTAGTCCTCAGTGGTAGGTTTCCTCACGATTGATAGTGGGTTTTCATCATTGGCCCATATTAACTGATTCTACGTAGTGCTTGACCTCAGGTCATTCATTGACACTTTGTAGATTACGCTAGGTACTTTGCAAACCATTTTGATTATTAGTGGTCTCTGTCACATCTATTAATTGGATAACTCAATGCTTGGTAATTAGACAATCTCCCTGCATGCTCAACATTAGCTCATTCATTCACATGTTGTAGAGTCGTATCATCGAGACATGATGAAGACCTCAGGGTATGGGACTACCTCACTCATGACCATTTCCTCCAAGTTTTGTTGGAGAATGTATTATGTACTTTGAGATCCATCATTGGGGGCACTTACATCATTGTCTAACCCTATTGATAACTATCGTGCTAGAGATCTATATTGTATCATGACTAGTCCTTGATAACATGAGTCTGCAATATGTTGTGTGGAAAACCATGCTCTATTCTCTCAATACCGATTATGGATATGCCTACCTCAGGGATGTACTTATTTATGTATCTGACTATAATTTTGAGCCTCTATAAGTATTTTGTCTATGGTCCCTCTCTTTGCTTCACTCAAAGATCTACTTATTGTAATGTGTTTCGACCATCAATTTATCTTCTGACCTCATACATTAGGAGCAATCTGTTATATCTAAAAAATATACCCCCTAGGGTCTAATAGAAGAGGAAAACACCTGTCAAATCAGTGTTTCAAAATGTGGTTAATGAAGACTTTAGAAAATTAGAATTAGAGGCTTCAATGCTCCCTTTATATTCTAGCTGAGAAATACTAGGCCTAAGAATCCCCTGTGTTAGTGTAACTTGAGCAACAAAAGCTAAAAATGATCTTCTGCCACTAGATTAGAGAAACAAAGAAAATATTTTAGATGGATAAGGCTAATTTGGTTATTTTTGATCATGTCATGACTGATTTGGCCATGTTTAATCAGAACCCCATACATGGTCAATAGTGTGTTTAAGTTCAATGTGATAGTCTCTAAGATAAATGTATATAAACAAGGATCTAAACAACTCATAGAGGAGGAAAAAGTGTTATATGTCAAAATGCTATCAAAATAATTCCGCAATAAGCCTACATAATAAAATCTAGATATCAAAGAATGTAGGTTAGGAGGTGTCCAAGGCAGAAGTTGTACAATGCCTCAACTATGTACTTCCTAATGGTATAATGCAAAGTAATAAATTCTTTCCCCATTTAATTCATGTGTACTTTCTTGTCTCCACTTTATATTTTATATTATATGCATGCTTGTACTAATCTTGTTTTGTAGGGAAGATAGTGGTCATTTCTTTGTTTGTGTGCCAATATCCAGGTAGTGGAGTAGGAGCTAAGATCTATGGGAGATCTCCCCTCAGTCTAGCAACATTAAATATAATGGGTCATTTTTTGATAAGAATGGTAAATTCCTTTACTTTCCTTGTGCATTTTTACTTGCGTGCTTGGGATTATTGTATTTGTATTGTATCACATTCTATATACACACACTCCTTTTGGGCAGACGCTAAGCAGGTATGTTGGGCTCAAAGTAACCTATTACTATAGGCATAATTTTTTTGTAACAAATAACTTCCTTTCAATATAAAAGTAAGAGAAGAGCATTTCCTAAGGCTACCATTGGTGTAACTCAATCTTACCATAGAGCATTTGGAACTTTGTGCCAATTACATTGATTTTCTTCGATAATTTTCTTAATAGTTTTAGTGTTATTTTATTAGTGGATTGTACTAAACCATTTCCTTGTGGATAATAATTTGTATAATATGTAATTTTAATTCCTTTAGAAACAACGAACTCAATTAATTTTAGACACAAAATTAAGATGCATTGTCAAAATTTAAATAACCAGGGACCAAACAAATTAGTAATATTTTCTTAAAGGAAATATATAGCATGGTCATTGTTTATAGTTTTAAGTGGGATGGTCTCTATCCATCTAGTAAAGTAATCCATTAGTGAATATGTACTTTTTGTTAGGAAAAATATTGAGGGAAGGGTTGAATCGGTATTTTTAATTCACTTTAACTTTTCATTTCATATTCTAAATTCTCTATGTTGGAAATAATACTGAGGGGGGGGGGGGGGGGGGTCAATCAGTATTATCAAATCAATATAACTTTTTCATTTCCATATTCAGATTCATATATGTTGCTTCCATAACTATGATTAATGCAACCAGTGTATATCCAGTAAACTTAAGATTCAGTTAGTTGATCCTTAATGAGTGCATCAGAACATTAGTAACCATATGACCAGTAAACAGGAGCAGTAAAACAGAACAGATCATCACACACAAGAATCACACATGAACACCATGATGTAAGGTGGAAACCCAATGTGGGTGAAAACCACCTGCTACAAGTCGTCTCAGTCTTTCTTTTAATAAGAAACTTCTTTTACAATGGTTCTGTACTGGTGCAGTCTTATACCAGTACACAGGCTTCTACCTACAAAAGGCTCCAACCTTCTCTCATTCTCTAGACTCCCATGGAAGGGAGCTACAACTCCCTTAGCTCTTGTGCTACCTGCAGAAATGCTCCAACCTTTACTCATTTTCCAACTGCTACTGGAAGGAAGCTACCACCCCCTTTGCTCTTGTACTAGCTGAGATACTAGTACGTAGGCGCCGACCTACAATCTTCTCTCATCCGGGTACCACGTTTCATACATTTTCAGACTGGATACTCCTGAAGCGCAACACATAATCTGAAGGCCACGTTTCATCCAATTTTCATACTGGACCCATCAATATCATTGAAGCACAAAATCAATCAATCTTCTGAATCACCCAATCACCAGATCATTACATATACAAGGATAATATGTGTGTTAGCAACCAGATCTAGTCCATCAGATCACATAAAGATAAATCATTATGAACCTGATCCATCACTACTGAAGTTAAACATAATCATTCAATCAATCACTTCAGAGTGCTGTTATCAAAACATAATACCAGTAACCATACATCACTTCAAAACCCAGAAAACTGCAAAAACATATTTCAACAACAGGTACACAACTTTAAAAATAGAAAGCTGCGGGTATCCACATCTGTTCTTTCTTCTGGTCTGCGAGTATCCACACCTGCACACTCTGCTACTCTGCAGGTATCCGCAACTGCTGAGTCTTCTGATCTGCAGGTATCTGCACCTGCTCCTGTGCCTCGCCTGCGCACCTCCGCACCTGCTCCTGTCTCTGACCTGCGCACCTCCGCCCTTGCTCCTGTGGCTCGCCTGCACACCTCCGCACCTGCTCCTATCTTTGACCTGCACACCTACTCCTGCAACTCACCTGCGCACCTCCGCACTGTGCCTGTCTCTGGCCTGTGCACCTCTACACCTGCTTGTGAGGCTCATCTGCGCACCTCCGCACCTAAGGTGTGTCACGCCTGCAGACCTTTGGGTATAAACAATTTATCAGTTTTCAATTATAACCCAGACTTCTAGATTTATAGATCTGATCGTGTGCCCAAGAGATCTCGACCCATCAGTAGATTTGTCTATAATACTCAGGTTTCTCCTTGATTCAGATCTAGCTATCACTCACCAACCGATCACCTGAAATTCAGATCTTTATTTTCTTTAGATATTCAACTCATGAGTGCTCAGCCAAATGATCTCCTTTCCTTTTTATAGATAAGCCCTTACTCAAACCATGGACCAAAACCATAGAAAGCCAATACAAGGGACCCAATACCAGGGATCAATACTTTAGATGCAAAACCACGGACCAAAACCATAGGATCAAAAGCTGTCAGACTAAATACCATGGACCAACCATAAGTTTTCTCACGTGCGTGCGCTTTTCTCTGCATGAAAGTCTGTGAACTTTAGGTCCGCACCTTTTGTTTGGAACACCTGTGAACATGTCCGCACCTTTTGAACGACGCACCTATGGACCCAGCCGAGGACTGCATCTTTGTGTACAGGAACCTGCGGATCTCTCATTTTCTTCATTCTTTGTAATCTGATCATCAACTCTTTGCTACTGACCTGCTGCTTTATTATCTGTCATCTGTGTGAGTTGTCATCAAGGACAACACTTGTACCATAATGCCAACAATCTCCCCCTTTGGACTTGATGGCAAAGCTAATTTGTCATACTAAGGACTTGTCATTTGATTCCTTTGAGCTGTCCTGCATCCCATGTATTATGTCACATCTGATATCTCTTCTGTAGATTCATCTGATTGTATATAAGTGAGATTTTCTTCTATGAGTGGGTTGCCATCAAGTACAACACATGCATCATAATGCCAACACTCTATGCTATTGTTCTTTATGCATATATCATGTGTATGTGAATTCAATGAAGGAAAACATCATATACATAGTTTAATTATTTTCCATAAATTATATCAGTGAGTTATCTTAACCATTTCATTATTAATTCATTAACCATTCAGTATGCAGTAAAGAAAAAATAAATCACATCACATAAGCAACACACATAGAACACTAGGAGTTTAGGTGGAAGTCCAATGTGGGATAAAACCACCCTTGTTGTTGTCTTTGTCTTCTTTTATTCTAAAGAAAAACTTCACTACATCTTGTATTGACACAAACTCTTACCCGTACATAGGCACCCACCTTTAGGAGGCTGCAACCTCCACACATTCTCCAGCACCCACTGGAAGGGAGATACAACCCACTGATCTCATTTACTGACTCCTACTGGAAGGGAGCACCTACCCCCTGAACAAATTTACCAGATACCACTAGAAGGAAGCTCTGACTCCCTCACTAAAGACTCCAACCCTCAATACCCTTCATGGACCATGTTTCATAATATTTCATACTGGATCCACCTGACTTAAAACATCAGAACCTGTAGGCCACCTTTCATCATATTTTGAAACTAGACCCACACCCAACATTATGCTCAATACCAAACTGAATACTAAATATGAAATACAATCATTGAACTAACCTAATAATGGTAACATCATCCCACTAAATACAAAATCAACCACTACAACTAGATGATATCTATGCACAACCAAACCATAGTATATTTAAACAATCTAGATCAATACATCATTGACAGAAAACAACAAATATAACTAGACTCATCAACTTTCATCATCAAGAAGCATTGCAAACCCTAATCAAATTTAACTTAGAATATATATGCAAATGTAATTAAGCAAACTAACATATATACATGTTTTCTCTACATAAAATCAATGTACATATCTCAAACCATTGAATACTGAGACATTGTCAAACTAAATCACTGAAATACTGAGTCACAACAACAACCAATCACAGATATATAATTACTGACTCATTAAATACCCAATTGTAATGCAACATCATCATTGATCAATACACTAAGGCACATCATAATCAATCCAATCAACACTTCCAGATATAGACCAAGTTTATCATTAACAACAAATAGAATAAACATCATTAGTTATCATCATTAAACAACAACTATGAACCCTAGTAGATATATGCAACTTCCATAAGACATATCTATGTATACACGATACTATCATACATAACACTTGCATAGAAATCTCAACATACTAAAAAACAAATCTTAGAATATATATTCATCTCAATAGAAACAGATCCGTGTATGTACGCAACTATCTAGAAGCAAACCTACATACAGATATGAAATTATTGAAGCATACATTCACTACAAACACAACTCACATTTCGAAAACTTTATTGTCATACATTCATATCACTACATCATTATAACCACAAATATATTATTATTAGCTACAAGAATAAACATATCAAGCAAGTGTATTCATTAGTCTTCACTACACTTTCAGATCTATTAGATCTAAGTCATCTCCTTGCTTCCTGGTGCACACCTATTCCAGATCATATCACATATGAATAACTAATTACTTTCACACATAACACCTTGATCTCCATATTCTTAGATAGATTTTTCCTTAATCAATAACTTTGCTAAATCCTTTGATAATATCCTTAGTATTTGTTGACAAGATCAAATAAACATTTCCGCCCCAATTACTTTGGGAAAATACAATGGTAATGATCCCTGGTATCTATATTTCCATGGTTTGGATTATATACACGAATTTTTCTTACAAGACCTATGTATGTACATTAGGCTTCTTTAGAGGAACTGTGTACACTTTCTCAAACTTTACATTTGTCATCCATCTATACCTAAACTTCCATTTCTTTGTACATGTCTTTTGTACCATCTATACATGTTCCTGATATCTTTATTAGTTACATGAACATAATATTATTACCATGTTGACATCAAGTACATATTTGTTAAGAAGTTTGCCATCAAGGACACCACATTATCCATAATGCCAACAATCTCCCCCTTTGGACTTGATGGCAACCGCTTTTTTATTTGGACACCACCTACAAACACACCTGCAAAGACCAAGTCTTCTCTACAAACACCAAGTGTTCTCTCCCCCTTGGACATCAAGGGAAAATGGATGAACTAGGATGAATGAAGTACTGCCACTGTAGTGCTCAATGTGGTAAGACTGATCTGCTGATATGAATCATGAGGTCTGCATACTGACCATGCTCCCTTGAGAATATGATGTACCTTCTAAAGATATATAATAAAAGTACAAGGCTATATGACTCAAACAAATATGAAATTTCCTATCACCAATGGCTCTATTCTCCCATGATTACATCAATCACCCAACAAATTGGGTTTACATATTGGACCCAACTTTACATCAACATCCCAAAATAATGGAACTACATACATTATATGGCTTGATCCCAATATCCCATGCATGACTGAATGTTACAATGATTACAACATGGGTAAATTTACATCAAAAGGACATACAAAACCATAGCAAGACTCTCAATAATGGAGTAGCAAGACCATAATAGTCATCATCAACCACCATGCACCATATATGAATTTGCAACATAATCATCTGATAGCATCAACATAAATGTCATAATGACAACAACATGATCATCCTCATAGATAAGATAGTGTAGCATCAATCAACGCTTGACCAAATATGCAATTTTTCCAAGCATCACTAAGCAAATGTAGAAGCATAAGCTCGTGCAATAAATCTATGTCAATAAGACATCCTATTGTCCTCATGTTATCAAAATCAACATGCTATATCAACATATAGGAAGAGCCATAACCCACAAGCAAAAATTTCAATATTTTGAACCACAACACCATATATGCATCAACAACATGTGAGCAAACAAAAAGTACCTCCAACATCACACACCATAGAGTAGAATTGATCAACAACATCATCAACCAACATATACATATCCTCTTTATCAAGATAATAAGACATCATCAAAATATTCATCAAAATTAAATTAAATTAGTATATAGGAATCATCCATAACTTCTTCACATGTAATCCAAGAATCATTGATAACCCATGAAATAATGACAAGAACATATATATCAGTGAACGATGCCAACAAATAGTGAGTAAATCATGAACTCGTCATCCTCAACCAACGTCAGATAAGAAGGGTCTAACAAGAGACCATAATGGCAACATTGATCTATTAGAAGCATAGAAGATGCTCCCCCTAAACCTATGCCAAATTTTCATCATCAAATCTAATCATATCTATCTCATCAATCAGTAAATGCATCAAGAGCCATTTCATCATCAACAATATAAGATTCATAAACTCACCATGAACCAACATCATTCCTAGGCAACATATAGGCATCATTAATAATATGCAATAAATCAACATCAAAACCAGAATGCCAATACTGATGGAAGCATATCAGAAGCTCCCCCTGAATCTGTCCCACTTCTTTCTCATCACAGGGAGGTATACATGAATGTATAGATAAAAAATTGCATATACACGTGACTGTCCTTCATGAGAAATGTGTACAAAATGTAAAATGCTAATTTTTCATCACCACAACTCCCACTGAACATGACATGTCTATTCCTTTTCACTATTACTTCATCAGATACAATGTCAGTAATATAAACATCACCAAATGAACATAGGGAATAATCATCTAGACACACATGCATAGCTCCCTATGATATCATACAACATTGATACCATGGACCTAATAGTCATCATCTGTTCTTCATGACGCTATGTACCTCACATTCACTTCTGCAGTCTCTATTAGAAGAATGCATTAAGTTGAATAGACTGTAGTAGGGACAATATTCTTGTACTCTAAATCTGAAGGAGAGGAATTGCACCTCTTATTTCTGCGTGAATTCTTCTTTACTAGGACATATAATTTGTATGCATTTATGAATCCTCTTGCTATAACCTTTCTAGTTTCTTCTTCTATAATTTTGCATTTAGTTGATGTAAACACAATTATATGTCCTTTATCAATTATTTGAACTACACTTAGAATATTTTGCTTGAGCCCTTGAACTAATAATGCATCAACTGCTTTTGTCTACTTATCAAGTTTGGCTCTACCTTCTCCTAGAACTTTTGCTAGAGCGCAATTTCCAAGAATAACTTTACCATATTTGTTTTTCTTGAGAGACTCAAACTTGTTCTTATATCCAGACATGTAATGAGAACATCCATTGTCTATGCACCATTCATCTTCATCTTCAAATGAACACAGAGCAAGACCAAATTTAACTTATTCTTCATCCTTTTGTTGAGTAGTACTGGTGGATCCATCTTTCTTAGGAATTTTGGTAACAATATTCTTGTCTGGTTGCTTGCCTTGGAGGAAATAAACTTGTTGTCTGTGTGAATCTAGTCACTTGTTCTTGCATTATTTTACTACATGCCCAAACTTGTTATAAGTATAACATCTCACATGACCAAAAGAGGGAGAATAAGAATCATAATATTTATGTTTCATATTCCTCCTTTTTTAATAAACAGATTTCTCACCAAATATGTTGCAAGAAAACCAATATCCCCTAAAGAAGCCGGAAGACCCGAGAGCTGATGATCTTCTTATGAATTTCATTCTGCAATTGGTTGCAATGTGTCCATAGTTATGATAGATAAAGCATTCAACACCATTGTCTAGAGGAGATAATCGATTGATACTTCTAGGAGAAAATGTTTTTCTTTGAAATTTTTTTCTTTGGTTGTTGGTTTGTTGACTTCTTAATTCTTTACCTACTCTTCCAGAGTTGGATTTTTTAACCTCATAATTTCTTGCCCAATATTGCGAGCTAGATTCTCCTTTTACAGTTTGATGAAAACCAATACCATATTTAATAGAGGGGGACCTTTGAAAACTAATAATTTTATCCAAAATCCTAGTACTATCTTTAAAGCTCAAATGTTTATCTTTTTCTTCTAATTTACCTTTTCGAATGTTTACCTCAACCTCCTATATTTGACATTGTTCTTCCTTTTTCGTATACCACTTCCTCATTCCTTCTTCAACCTTTCTTCCTTCTTCAAATTTTTTTTCTTAAATCGATAATATCTTCCTTCGTCCTATTCTCATGTTCTTAAAATACTTGAAGTAGCTCTTCATTTCATTTATTTTATATTTCAAGGTCTAACCTTAGAGAGACAATATCAACTTCAAGGCCTTCATAATATTGATTAGATTTTGCTATAGCATTTACCGATTTATCATGATCCCTATTCTCATATGCCTACAACGTATTCTTAAGATTGTTAATCTTTTTCAAAGAAAAAACAAGTTTTCTTCAAAGATTAAGATCTTTATCTGAACTGTCTTATTCTACATCAATAAATCCATTTGACATATCATACTCATCTTTTGACACATCATTATTTCCTTTAGAAACAACATTGCCTATTATTTCTCATGGTGAACAATCTTCCTCTATTTTTGCTTCATTGATTACCTTCATATTATCCCATAATTCCTTTGTAGTGGCATAATGCATAACCTTTCCTAATAATGAATAAGATATATTACCAATGATTTCATTTAATACCACATTATTATTTTGCAATTCTTCACCTGATGGAGTTTTAGTGAAACCATTACATACTAAATTCCAAACATCATATCTAGGGTTCATTAACTTAGTCTTCATATTTTCATTCCATTCCTGATAGTTAGTATCAATAAGCATAAGCATACTTTTATTGTCCATTTCTATTTTCTCTTTAGAATAATTACTTTCACTTATACCCATGAGAGAAACTTTAGTTGATTCACTGTCATTTTCACTATCATTATTATTACATAGACAGGGAAATGTACCACAATTAGAACAAGAACCAGTACATGATAATTCTTTGTTATTATCTTCTTCATTCTTGATCAACAAAAATCAAGGTGTTCTAGTAGTTGAATAGTTGTTGACATCTATAACCATCACTGTATCTAATATATCTCTTTCACTGTCACAATTTTCTTGAAATGACTTCTTCCTTTGAGATTCCTTATTAGTTTTCTTCTTTCCCACTGTCCTTGATCCACTCTCAAACAGTTAAGATTTTGCTGGAGCGACTTGCGTTGATTCCATTTTTTAGGAAAAATACTGAAGTGGGGGGGGTCAATATTTTTAATTCACTTTAACTTTCCATTTCATATTCTGAATTTTGTATGCTACTTTTCTTTATGCAACCAACGTGTGTACATGACTTCAGTGAAGGAAAAAAATGTATATTTAATTTACTTATTTTCCATAACTTCCATTAGCGAGTTAGCTTTTTCATTGCATTATTAATTCATTAGTGAGTTAGCTTAAGCATTTCATTGTTAATTCATTAACCATCTAGTATGTAGTAAATAACAGTAAATCAAATCACATAAGAAACACCCATAGAAAACTATTATTTTAGGTGGAAACCTAATGTGGGAGAACCATTTCTGTCGCCATCTATGTCTTCTTCTTTTATTATAAATAAAAACATCATTACATATTATACCAGTGAAGACTCTTACCAGTAGGCAGGCACCCATCTGCAAGAGGCTACAACCTCCACTCATTCCGTAGAACCCAATGGAAGAGAGCTACCACCCCCTAATCTCATTTACTGGTTCCTTCGGGAAGGGATCACCTACCCTCTAAATAAATTTACCAGCTACCACTAGAAGGAAGCTCTGAATCCATCACTGAAGGCTCCAACCCTCAACACCCTTCATGGATCACAGTTCATAATATTTCATACTGGATCCAACTAACTTAAAAAATTAAAACATGTAGGCCACCTTTCATCATATTTTCAAACTAGACCCACACCTAACATTATGCTAAATGCAAAACTGAATACTGAATAGGAAATACAATCGCTGAACCAAATTAATAACTATAATGTCATCCCATTGAATACATAGCCAACCACTACAAGTAGATCATATTAATGCACAAACAAACCATAGTAGATATAAACCATTCAGATCAAGACATCATTGAGTAACAACAAATAATATAACAAGACTCATGAATTGTCTTCATCAAGTAATACTGTAAACCCTAATAAGGCCAACTTAGAATATATATGCGATTGTGAGTAAGAAAACCAACATATATACACGTTTTATTTACATAACATCTACGTGTAGATATCAAATCATTGAATACTCAGACATTGTCAAACTAAATCTCTGAATCATTGAAATAATGAGTTACGACAACAACTAATCACAGATATATCAACTGTTGGGTGTGGATCCTGATTATCTTCTTTATTCAGAGGTATCGACACATTGGACCCTAGTTCGTAATGTGGCGACAGCGCCGCCTATAAATGTGTGCCACCAAGGGGGGCGATGGTAGTGCCCCCGAAGCTAAAAATATATGTAAATTTGCCTTGTAAAATGTTGTAATTTCATAGTCAATCCGGGCTATTCATTAGGTGAAAATTTGACAGTAGAAATTACGTTTAATTTAGGGTTTTTTGCCCTAGAAGGCAATCCCACACTATATATGGGGTAATTGTATTACAACTATGCAGATCTATATTCTAAGCGAGAAAGAGAGAGGAGATTGTGTGAGAGTGAAGAGGGAATTACAACGGATCTACTGTAGGTTGTATCTCTTCATTTTGTTGTATAATATAAAAGGAAGGACTGGTTTTTTCTCCGTGGATGTAGCCCAAATTGGGTGAACCACGTATATCTGTATCTGTCTTGTTTTATGTGCTTTTTATGTTTATATTTTTGCAATATTTTTTTATGTGTTCCATTTCTCTGTAATATATAATTTTATAACAACTAGTATCAGAGCCGAAGATATATTTGGCTAATAAACTCATAGGAGAGAAGGGTTCCTAGTTCGAGTGGGAGAAATGACAGAAGATGGTAGGTCTAGGGTCGAAAAATTTAACGACCAAAACTACCAGCTATGGAAGATGCAGATGGAATACTACTTGTATCAGAAAGATCTGTACCTACCATTGAGCATAAAGAAAAAGAAGCCTATGAGTATGAAAGACACAAAATGGGATATTCTCAACATAAAGGCACTTGGAACAATATGGATGCGCCTAACGGCATTGGTAGCCTTTAATATTTCAAAGGAAAGGACAACAAAGGGTTTAATATTGGCATTGGCCAAACTATATTAAAACCCTCGGCCTCAAATAATTCATTTCTTATGAAGCATTTATTTAATATGAACATGTCAGAAGGTGGATCTGTTGCTGGTCATTTAAATGAATTTAATACAGTTAGTAGTCAGTTAAGTTCTATAGGGGTAACTTTTGATGATGAAGTTAGGGCTCTATTATTTCTATGCTCATTTCTAGAAAGTTGGAATGGTTTAGTTATGGCCATTAGTAATTCTATCTCTAGATATAGTACTTTAAAGTTTGATGATGTTGTCGGTGCAATCCTTAGCGAGGAAATGCGATGGAAAAGCTCCGATGATACATCAAGTAATGCTTTGACTGCAAAGACTAGGGGAAGAAAAATGGAAAGAGGAAAGAGCCTAATATATCGCAGTAAGTCAAGGAAAGGCAGATCCAAGTCCAGATCGGGGATAGTGTACTGGAAATGCAGGAAGAAAGGACACCTGAAGAAAGACTACAAGTCTCGGAAGGGAAAAGAAGGAGACATGCAGCAAGAAAACAATCATGAAGCGAATGTGACAAGTGATGTGTTGCAATATGCTTTGATTCTTTCATTAGAAAATATTATTGATGCTTGGGTGGTAGATTTAGGGGCCTCGTTCCATGCCACACTTGATAGGAAACATTTTCATGATTATGTTTAAGGATATTTTGGACAGGTTCGATTGGGTGATGATAAACCTTGTAAAATAATTGGAATGGATATCATTTTTATAAAACATCAGAATGGAAATCAATGGTTGTTGAAGGAGGTAAGGCATGTTCCAGATCTGAAGGAAAATATGATTTCAACAGGGTAGTTGGGAGGTGAAGGCTGTGTAACTACTTTTACAGATAAAACTTGGAAGTTCACTAAAGGAGCCCTGGTAATAGTAAAAGGTGAAAAGGCTGGTACATTGTATTTATGCAATGGTATTTCTAATTCTGTTAATGCTTTAACCTTTACAAGAGAAGATGCAACATTGTGGCATCATAGGCTTGAGCACATGAGTGAGAAGGGGATGCAGATTCTTCACTCAAGAAATTTGTTTCCAGATTTGAAGCATGTTGATTTGGAATTTTGTGAGAATTGTGTTTATGGAAAACATAAGAGAGTCAGATTCCTCAGAGTTAGGAAAGAAAAGAAGGCAGAAAATTAGAGATTGTGCATATGGATGTATGGGGACCTACTCAGGTATCATCTCTCAGTGTCTCTCATTATTATGTTACTTTTATTGATGATGCAACCAGAAAAATGTGGATTTATTGTATTCGAAATAAATATGATGTATTTGATACTTTCAAGAAATGGAAAGTTTTGGTTGAAAATGATATACGAAAAAGGTTGAAGTGTCTTAGATCAGACAATGGAGGTGAATATTGTAGCAAAGAGTTGGATAGGTACTATTTAGAGAATGGAATTCACAGAGAGAATACAGTTCTAGTAACACCACAAGAAAATGGTGTGTTAGAAAGGATGAACAGGACATTCATGGAGCGTGCAAGGTGCATGAGATTGCATGCAGGATTGCCTTTACAATTTTGGATAGATGTTGTAGATACTATTATTTATCTAATAAACATAGGGCCTTCAAGTTCCTTGGATGGTGGTATTCCAGAGGAGGCATGGACATGTAAAAAGGTAAACTACTCATTTTTGAAGACTTTTGGTTGTGAAGCCTTTGTCCACATTAATAAAGAAAATAGAACAAAGCTTGAGGAAAAGTCAAAGAAATGTACCTTTATTGGATATGGTGCTAATGATTTTGGTTATTGCTTTTATGATTATGAAAAATACAAAATAATTAGAAGCAAAGATGTCATATTCAATGAAAAGGTTTTGTATAAGGATCAGATGTAGGAAAAGAAACAGGAAAAAGAAAATAGAGAATACACAGTGCTTGATGAGATTACAGAAAAAGTGATGGTGCCTGAAAATCATAATTATCAATAGCCAGAACAACAACAACAACCACAACGACAAAAAGCACATCAAACACCTGAAATTGGTGTCAGAAGATCTATCAAGATAAGTAGACCCACTGAACGATACTCTCCTTCATTATATTATGTATTGTTGATTGATTCTGGTGAACCAGAATGTTATGAAGAAGCAGTGTAGGTAGAAACCAGGAAGAAGTGGGAGCAAGCCATGAAAGAAGAGATGGAGTCCTTAGCACATAAGAAGAATTGGGACTTAGTCAGGTTTCCTACAGGTAAAACAACATTGCACAATAAATGGGTTTACAGGTTGAAAGAAGAAGATGGAGGTATAAAAAAGTGTAAAGCTAGACTTGTGGTGAAGGGGTTTGCATAGGAAATGGTATAGACTTTGATGAGATATTTTATCCTATTGTTAAAATGACTTCAATTAGAACTATTTTAAGTCTAGTAGCAGCTGAAGATTTGCATATTGAGTAGTTAGATGTAAAGACAATATTTCTCCATGGGGATTTGGTGGAAGAGATATATATGCAACAACCACAAGGATATGAGGTCAAAGGGAAGGAGAAACTACTATATAGGTTGAAGAAGAGCTTGTATGACTTAAAACAAGCTCCAAGGTAGAGGTATCTAAAATTTGACAAGTTTATGTCTGAAGAAGGTTGTACTATATGTCACTCTGATCATTGTGTCTATCTGAAGAGGCAAAATGATGGTAGCTATATTATATTGTTATTGTATGTAGATGACATGCTTGTTGTAGGTTCTAACATGGAGGAAATAAATGTGCTCAAAAGAAATTGGCAAACTCATTTGCAATGAAGGATTTGGGTGCTACAAAAAAAATCCTTGGTATGAGAATAACTAGAGACAAGAAGAATAAAAAATTAACATTGTCTTAGAGTGAGTACATACAAAAGGTGTTGAAAAGATTTAATATGTATAATGCAAAACCAAATAGTATACCTTTGGCTAGCCATTTAAAACTCAGTAAGGAGGTGTGTCCCAAGGTTCAGGAAAAAATGGATTATATGTCTAAAGTTCCATATGCATCAACAATTGGAAGCTTAATGTATGCAATGGTCTGTACAAGGCCTAATATTGCACATGCAGTGGGAGTTGTAAGAAGGTACATAAGCAATCAAGGAAAAGAACATTGGATGACCATAAAGTGGATTCTCAGGTATTTGAGAGGTACCATAAGTCAATCATTATGCATTGGTGGTTCAAACATTGCTCTACAGGGATATGTTGATGCAGATATGGAAAGTGATAGAGATAATAGGAGGAGAACCATAGGGTACGTGCTTACTGTAGGTGGAACAACTATTAGTTGGGTTTCAAAAATGCAAAGTGTTGTTGTACTCTCAATGACGGAAGCAAAGTATGTTGCTGCTATAGAGGCTAGTAAAGAAATGATTTGGTTACAAAGGTTTCTGGATGAATTGGGTAAGAAGCAGGAGTTGGGCAGGTTATACAGTGACAGCCAGAGTGCCATACATCTTGCAAAGAACTCTACATTTCATTCCAAGACTAAACATATACAACTCAAGTACCATTTCATACGATCAGTGTTGGAAGATGGACAGTTGAAGCAGGAAAAGATACACACTAGCCAGAATCCTGCAGATAAGTTAACAAAAATTGTAACCAGGGAGAAACTGAGATTCTGCTCAGTTTCAATTGGTCTTGAAGTATGATGATGAAGGTGAGAAATAACCAGGTCCAAAGTGAAGTCATTGTCTAGCAAATGAAGCAGCGGTGGAGTTGATATAATTAGTCTCCAACTGGGATATTGTTGGGTATCGAGCCTGATTATCTTCTTTATTCAGAGGTATCGCCACGTTAGACTCCAGTTCGTAATGTGGCAGAAACGCTGCCCATAAATGTGTGCCATTAGGAGGATTCGGGGGGGCGACGAAAGTACCCCTGAAGCTAAAATTAGATGTAAATTTTCCTTGTAAAAGGTTGTAATTTTGTAGTCAATCTGGGTCATTCATTAGGTGAAAAATTTGACGGTAGAAATTATGTTTAATTTAGGGTTTTTCTTCCCTAGAAGGAAACCCCTCACTATATATGAGGGAATTGTTTTGCGGCTATGCAGATCTGTATTTGAAGCTTGAAAGAGAGAGGAGATTGTGTGAGAGCGAAGAGGGAATTACAATGGATATGTTGTAGGTTGTATCTCTTCATTTTGCTATATAATATCAAACAAAGGACTGGTTGTTTCTTCGTGGATTTAGCCCCAACTGGGTGAACCACATATATCTGTGTCTCTCTTGTTTTATGCATTTTCTGTGTTTATCTTTCTGCAATATTTTTGTATGTGTTCCATTGCTCTAAAATATATAATTTTCTAACATTGACGTTGACTCATTGAATAGCCAATCATAATGCAACATCATCCTCGACCAATACACTAAGACACAACCTAATCAATCCAATTAACATTTCCAGATATAGACTAAGCTTATCGTTGACAGCAAATAGAACAAAGATCATTAGTTATCATCATCAAGCAATAATTGCGAACCCTAGTAGATATACATAAATTCCATAAGACAGGCCTACATATACACACTACTATCATACATAACACCCACGTACATACCTCAACAAAATGAAAAAAAATAATAATCTCAAAATATATATGCAACTCAACAAAAACAGATCCGCGTATATACGTGACTATCTAGAAGAAAATATGCATAAAGATATGAAATTACTAAAACATAACTTCACTACAAACACAACTCACATTCTGCAAACTTCGTTGTTATACATTGCATCGTTACAACCATATATCTATCATTGTTAGCTACGTGCATAAACATATCAAGAAAGTGTATTCAATAGTCTTCACTGCACTTTCAGATCTATCTGATTTGAGCCATCTCCTTGCTTCCTGGTGCACTCCTATTCCAAATTAGATCACACATGAATAACCCATTACTTGCACACATAACACCTTGATCTCCATCTTCTTATATATCTTTTTCCTTGACCAATATATTGGGTAAATCCTTTAACAATATTGTTAGTGGTTTTTGATGGTATCAAAGAAATGTTTTCGCCCCAATCACTATCGGAAAACATGGTAATGAACCCGATATCCATATCTCCATGGTTCAGATTATATTCATGAATTTTTCTTACAAGACCTGCATATGTACATAACCCTTCTTCATAGGAACTGCATATACTTTCTCAAACTTTACATTTGTCGTCAATCTATACCTGAACTACCATTTCTTTGTCCGTGTCTTTTGTACCATCTGTACCAATATTCTTGATAGTTGTATTAGTTCCATGACCATTATATTATCACCATGTTGACATCAAGTACATGTTTGTTAAGCATGCTTCCATCAAGGACAACACATTAGCCATTATTCCAACAAACCCCCCCTTTGGACTTGATGGCAACCACTTTTGTGTTTTATATAAAGCATACTTTCATCCTAAGTCTTCAAATGCTTATGATTGTAATCCCTTAAAATTTTCACCAAGGTCATTTTGACTACTTCTATTTTCCATTTATTTTTGGATGGAATGTTGTATACCTCTTCAACTTCATGTCCATCTTCTCCCACAATGTAGTGCAAAATGCAATAAGAAATATTGTATCCCTATATGAAACAATGTCCTTCGTATCCCAAAGTACACCTAGGCCTATCCATAGAAAAAATTCAATTCTTTTTTCCCATAGATGGTTGTTATGTGGAATTTTCACGATTGTGGAGAAAGGTGAATTCCCTAGATCTAGTGGTCTGATCTAGAACAATAGAAGACAAATATTTTAGTTTCCCTTGAATTATAAAATGGGAAAAATGTTATAATTAGAACTTGCACTTGCACACACGACTAAGAAAAGAAAAGGAACCACAACCCACATAGCATAATCTAAAATATCTATTCAATGAGTTAGCATGGCATTGAAATACATGAGTGCAAACATAACACAACAAATATAGGAAAACATGATGCTCTTTGTATTAAAAAATATACGAGAGAGTTACAACAATAAATAGAAGTCTTACTTTGTAGATGTATCACCAAGTTGACTTGTCCTTCCTTGCCACAAAGCACACCACAACATCAACCCTAATGCATGAATTTGATGAATCCATAGGCTCAAAGTAGCAACATGAGGGCACTATCAACATCCAAAAGCTAACCGTGCAACTATGGAAGGCAGTAAATATATAGGGAAAGAGTGGTAGTTTAGGATTTACCATTCCAAGCTTGAGATCCACATATGATGGGAGGATGAGCTCAAGGGATAAGAGATAGGTCCATTAGAGAAGGATTAGATAGGACCTCTAGATCTCTATCCATGGTAAATAGTTAAAACCACCTTGGAATATTCTTGAAGAGGAATCTTTAGAGATATTTTTTTATTTTTGTTGAATTTCTAGAATCAATGCACCTACAAAAGGGAGAAACATGTGTTGACTAGCACTGGTGCCCAAGTATGCAACATGTGCTGAGTGTAGGTGGCCAGGCATGCAAGGTGCACTAGGGATAAAAATAGTTTTTTTGAGCTAATTGTCCAAAAAAATTAGGTTTTTTTGAGAAGTGATGCTTAGGGCTTCGTGAAGGGATTATGACAAAGTATTCAAGGATGTTGATTGATCTGGTTTACAGGCCTATTGAATAGATGTGACAAAATTTCCTGTAACAAATTGTCCTCTAAAGTACAAAGTCAGAATCAATGCCTGAGGACTCAAGTTCTTTACCTTTTGATAAGTCTGGATCAAGAACAACTAGTAAATATCATCAATTTTTACAACACATTTGCATCATGATATCACTACTAACAGAGGCATACCTGTACTCAACATATTATCCATATTACATGTACAATGATAAAAACGTTTTGTCTATTGATGACAAAGTGTGGAACCATGCTTGTATAATATTCTATATGATCATAACCATTATACTCTTTGATCTGGTATGAATCCTAAAAACGTAGTATGAATGGATGAAACTAGATATGGGGTATTCTATCTCATTCACCCGATCATTGGATAGTACAAGCCTTAACCATGCAATTAAATGAGCTAAACTTGAACATGGTAGACACCATATGATTACCATCCAATAATGTAAGCTATTAACTGATGCGAGAGAAACCATCGATGATGTTACTGGCTCTCAAGGTACTATAGTACAATCTATGTGGTGTGAGTAGATGAGTTGAAGTTGAACACCACATAGAATATTTTGGTCAAAGTCCAACGTTGAGGACTTATCACCGAGAGTGAGGAAACTTTCCAATAAGGTATGCAAGCTCCAAGGTACCAAAAAGAGTTTCTAATTCAATTTCCTGGCTAATTTTCTGATGTCTTTAGGAAGCGAATGATCGCAAGAGGGCCCTGATGTATCCCCCATCGACATCATGAAATGGGTATCAAATTTTGAGATAGAATGATGTTGATGTGGAGTTGGTTTAGGAATGACAGACATGAATAGATGCTTAGGAGTATCATAGTAGATATCAACTGAAGGAATTCTCTTGAAAATACTGGAGACACTTTATGGATTTGGTAGCATTGACTCAAAACTGATTATGAAGTATTTTGATATGGTATGATTAACCAAAGAAGCAAGAATATTTCCCAACCCAATAGTCAGGGAGATGAAGTTAAAGAGTGTCATGTTCGAGAGAAACTCACTGCCATTAATAGGTCAAGTACAATGTTTTCCAAATTTCCCCAACCATTTTTGGTTAGTACCTCTTTATTTTTGACAAGATTGAGGAGGATAACATATGCTTGATCTATAAGTTCATCCTTCGGATGAATCCTTCTGAGTATTTTTAACGAACCCTTAGAAAGAGTGGTTCGATCTCGTCATGTTTGATGAGTCCATCATTGTTTGATGATTTTATGAGTCTGAGAAGGGTGTAACTCGACTTCTTTTTCATATTTAGAGATTTTGACAAAGGGGTGAAAAAGAAAACTCCAAAGGTTCCTTCTTGTAAAATTGTCTCTTGAGTCAAAAAAGGAAAAAAACAATATTTAGGAGAATCTCTTAGCCTTGTTTGACTAAGGTATCCCTTTTTCGTAAATAGTCTAGCCCAATTCAAAAAAGGGTTAAACTTATATTGGGTAAACGTCTTTTCATTTACTTTAACAAGTTTGAAAAAACAAGTGCTTGATAATATTTTCATGTTTAGGGAGTCTGAAAAGACCTGAAAGAGGTCTCCAGGGGGTTCAATTTTTTGTGAGTTTATAGAGCCCAAAAAAGTGATAAAAGTACACTCCTTTGTCAAAATGATCTGTTTTCAACTCAAATATGTCATTAAATCCTTCAAAAATCCTTTAACCTGCTCAAAACGTCATTAAAAGATTAAAAATATATGTAATAATGGTAAAATTGGGTCAAAATAATAAAAATATAATAAAATAATAATAAAATGGACCATAAATATTCAAAAAGTAAATTTATTTTTACCATTTTCATTTTACCTCTATGTGAATTAGCTCTGAGGTTTTTTTGCCCCCAAAATTTCAGCAACTGACTACAGCCAATCCGATTGACCATTTCCAATGCCGTTAATTCCAGGTAGGAGATCTTGCCTTTCTCTTTCCCTTCACAGTTTCCATTTTTTATTTCATGCATTTTTTTTGGAGTTTTAAGTGCATTTAGGTATTATATTTGTGCCCTATCTCCAATGTACCTTCTCTGTGTCGAAAGGAGTGTTGGGAAAAATTAATTAACACTGGGAAGAGCACTTCAACACACCTCCCAAGGAATGTAGGGTACGTTGGGGATGTTTCAAAAAATGGATTTATGTTTTTAACTCAAATTTCTCTCAAATTTTTTAATGAAATTTATCTTGATTGTTCTTCTTATGATATTGTTGCTTTCTACTGGAGAAAAAATGGATTTTATTTGGAGTGAAAGCAAACATGAGTTCCATGACTTAGATGCTTCGAATGATGCACCAACTATTTAGGCTTTGAGAAATTGTGGGATTCTTAAGTTCTTTTGGCATCTTGACATGAGAGCCCAACTTGAATTATTGGAATATCTAGTCAGCACATGGGATATGCAAGTGCAATGTTTCAGGCTCAGAGCACATATGCTCAATATATAGGTGGAGGGGATTTATTTTTTGATAGGTTTATTGAGGAGGGGATCTTATATCTCATTATTTGGCTTGAGAAGGGGTAGTGAGACTGTTAAAGATAATATTGCTGCACACTATAGACCTCATTCCAAGCCAAAACAATATGGGAAGATATAGATTAAGGATGTTGTTTAGATGTCTCTTAAGACAATCCTTTTCATCATAACTAAATTGGCTAGAAGTGCTACTCTACATTTTTCTAACAGGTCCCAAATGAAATATGCATTAGAAGGCATAGAACCAACTATGTTTAATTAGAGTGAGGGGGTATTAGTGAACTTGAAGGAACAAATCAATAGAGAAAAATATGGGTAATTGAATAATTTTGGATACGGTTACATCTTGATATAATTTTCCCTAGAGAGGATTCCATTACTTCGTCCTTAGCAGATTGCACTTGAGCTTCTAGATCCTAGGGCTCCATAGATGAGGTGATGGGTAGACCTCATGTCTTGTCATGTGGGTCCTTCTTCCATGAGTTTCACACCTGCTTTCTTTTGATGGATTTGAAAGTAGTTTATTATGATATATGACTACCCATATGTTGGAGCAGACTTTCGAGGAGACCTAAAGCTCGTTTTATTTGAAGGCGAGTAATGGGATGAAATAGGTAAAACAAAATCATTTTTTTTTAGGTTTTATAATTTTTTGGTTGTTTTTTAATGCATCGGAGACTAAATATTAATTCCACATGCATATATTGGACCTGTTCGACCAATGGGCACGTCCTATCTTCAATGACAAGGAGAGCTTCTACTTGCATATATTGAAGCATAGGGAGTTGCAGGAGCAACAAAGGAGATGTAGGATCTCAACGTAGTTGAGACTCTTGCAGAGTTCAAATGTCACGTTGAGGGATTGACCCATAGCATATCATAGATCAAGGTCAATAAGATCCCTACGAGATTGCAGTGTTACACTATTGGAGTGCCAAACCACATTAATTAACTATTGTGCAAGGTTTTCTATGTGTTTGTTTGTTACCATGATCATCATTGAGACTAGTCTACTAAGAGGCCTTAGCCATATTTTGACTACATGTATTTCTAATATTATAGGCCATGTGGCCATATGTGTCTTGGACACAAGTTATCGTAAAACCAAACTTTATATATAGTTATCTACCTATCGGTGTTTCTTATTTTCTCTATTATCTCTTTCAATGTGTGATGTGGATTGAATTTTATTTACATGTGTTTAAAATGTCTATCTAAAACATGATTCACTAATGCATCAATTAATGTATTTATAATTATAGGAATGTGTCGATATTGGATGTAATCAAAATGTCTTTCTAGAAGGAGAACCCTTAAAAACATTTGTATCATAGTTGGACTTTGTACTGAAAAGACATTGGTTAACTATAGTACTACAATTTGTGAGTCGAGTATGACTACTATACGATGGATGCCATGAGAAATAGCATCAAACAAAATTTCAAACACTATGCTATATTCAATGATATTATTGGTTGAGCGACTGATGAAGATTCCATAAAAACTCACTAACTCGCCATTAGGAACATAAATAGCCCATGCCACGGAGGAAAAATTCTGAGTACTATGACTAGCACCATCAACATAACCAACATATGGTTGAGAGAACACTCCATCTGCAACCAAGTGTAAAGAAATATTAACAAATATAGTAAGAGAATTTGAAGGGAACATACTGCAAACGCACTTCACACACATATAGGTAGTATGCACATAGTGACCATGTAAAGATGACCTAATCATATTATTTTTTGAGGTACAACCCATTTTGGGCTACGACAAAGGAATTTCATCAAAATCAATAAGCCTGTAAACCCCTTTCGCAAGAACAAATTTAACTATGTACGAGGCTAGCACATCTTCTCGAGCTTCCCAAACCCTAACTTATTGGATTCATAATCATATAACATGACTATATCACCTTCCGAGAAGGCATGAGGTTTAACATTCTTGTCATATTGTTCTTTGATGCATTTTGTATAGGCCTCATTAGCCTTTGCGACATCGTACTAGGTCTCATCTAAGCGTGCTAGATGCAAGAGACACTATTCTTTTGCACAAGTGGTGGGGAAAAGTTTGATGACAATCTTCAAAGATGGAATATCACATTCAATGGGAAGGATTGCCTCTAGATAATACACCAATTGAAAAGGCGGGAATTCAGTTTCATCCCAGATAGAGGTTTTATGCCCACAAAGATGCATAAAGAATGAGGTGCCAATTCATTTTGTGAATCCTTATAATACATTGTAGCATTGTTTTCAAAACTTTATTAATAGATTCTAGTTTCCCATTCTCCTATGGATAATAGGGAGTTGAGCTGTCATGTTGAAGGCACAACTTAGCAGTAAGCTCAAACATCATGTGATTTCAAAATGTTTCCCATGGGTTGTAACAATAGCTTATGGTACACCAAACCTAGCAATGACATGATTAAAAAGAAACAAAGTAGTTGTTTTGCCGGTGTTATTATATGTAGGTGTCACTTTGATCCACTTGGTAAAATAATATACCACCACAATGATGTAGTCATGGCCCCCGTCCAAGTGAGGGTTACATGTCATAAAGTCAATGTACCATTTTGCAAAGCATCCAATGACGATAACAATATGTAAAGGAGTAGGTAGAGCATGAGTTTTATGACCACAAATCTGATAAGCGTGACAATTTTGGACTGCGAGGATACAATCACGAAACATAATAGGCCAAAAGTAACCAACACACAAAATATTTTGGGCGGTGGCATAACCATACATATGTCCATCACATGCACCAACACGGAATTTGTTTAGAGATTTCTCAGCCTCCCCATGAGTGAGGAACTGTCTAAATATAGTATAAATACCATGGCAATAAAGTGTGTTGCCATTTATAATGTAATTTTTAGCCCGGTATTGAATACATTTTTTATCATAGCGAGAGGTATTGGGCCAAAAATTCTAGGTCTAGAGATAGATGATGATATCTCCATACCAAGGATCAGATGAATATATCATAAATAATGACTTGTTAGGAATATAATTGTTAGATGTTGAATTAGTGTCGGAAGAGGGAAAGTCACAGATTAGTTCAGTAAATACTAAGGATTTCTTGGATTTGGGTTTGATGAATTCCAAATCGAACTTTTGGATAATAACAATCCATTTGGAGTAACCCCCCCCCCCACCAATAATTTCCATGACAATATGTATGTCATGGGGTTGTAATAAGAAACGAACATAGTCGTGCAAAGTAGAATGTAGTGGTGAAACCTTTGTAAAACCACCAAAGCCTACTTTTCAACGTGAGTATATTTGATTTTTGTGTCATTGAATTTCTAACTCAAATAATAAATGGAATGTTCATCCCCTAAGTCGTCTTCTTGGACCAATAACATAGCAATGATATTGTTAGGTCCCTATAATAATAATGTATTCCCCTTATTGTTATTATTATTGTAGCCCCATATTGTTATTGTTGTGCCCACGTATCCCACATGTTGTAATTGTTGTGCCCCCATAGAAGCCCACTATTGTTACTGTTGTGCCCTTACATTATTATTGTTATGTAGGCTCTGATTATATTATGACCCCTTAGAATCTTATATATACCAAGGAGGTATTATCATTTGTATCATCCAAGAATTGTATATTTATGTGATGTAAATGAGGTTTCCTCCTCGAAGAGGCTATCTCTCAAGTCATCTATCTATCTTTTCTTCTATTTTGTGAATTGGTTACATAACATTTGGTATCAAAGCTTTGGATTCAAGGGTTTTGCTTCTTCAAACAAATCATCTTGGAATTTTTTCTATCACAATTTTTCTACAAGGATTTAGATTCTGAAGTTGAAACCAAATGGAGCTGAGATATTGACGAACTTCATGTATGAATTTTTGATCCTAGTTCACTATATTTTCAGAGATATGATCCAAGGAAGTTAGGGTTTTTACAGGCTCCAAAATTCCATATCAAACAAGTGACCCAGGGAAAATTGTCATAACTTATTTTTGAGAAATGGATTTGAATTTTTAAAAATGTGACTGAAATTGCATGAACTGTAGTTTTTCATGTATTATTTTCTAGGCTGAAGGTCAAAATAGTGACATGTGGAACTCCGTACAAGTTCGCTCTACTGAACCAATCTATAATCAAGCCATCGTGGGAGATTGGGCATAACTTTTTCTTGAAGAATAGAATATCGATATGAATTATGGGATTGAAAAGAAGACTCAAAGGGCTACTAGAGGATGAAATTTTAGACCTTGGAGATCCTAAATTACACAGATACAACAACTTCAATATCGAGATCCTAAAAAACAAGAAAAAGGTGTGTTTTCTTTTTAAATTTTTCATAACTTTTGTTTGAAAAATCAGTTTGAAGTAACTCAAAGGGAATAGTGAAGCATACATTTCATTGTTTGATTAAAAAATTTCTTGAAACAAAAAAAATGGATACAACTAGTAAGAAACCAGAAATTTCTACTATGACACATGAAGAAGAGGACTAAATGCAACATGATATATCAAAATTGCAAGACCAAGTGCAACAAATTTCGCTCTCGCAAAGTAACCAAAAATGAATTAGAATCTAAGATGGATGTTTTAGTATAAAAAATAAAAGGAAACATGAAGGTTTTTAAATTATACATGGATGTGATGAATGCCAAGTTGGAAGGGTTGACAAAGTTGTTGTAAGAATGGCTTCCGAGTGGTGACAAGGTAATCCAGGAAAATCATGATGAGGACAAAAGGAATATAAATTATGATTTTAGAGACTCCAATGTGGATTTTAAGGACCACCACATTTTAAATATAGATATGAGGAAGTTTTATTGCAAGGATCCAGTAACACAGATACTATAGATGGAATAATATTTTGATCTCCATGATGTGCATCACACACAAAAGGTATGCATTGCACCTTTATATTTAGAATCCAATCAATTTGTATGGTATTGATGGATTTTTTCTTGTAAATGACTTGTCATTTGGTCAATTTTTATGGAGGAAATGATAGCACATTGTGAGGATACAAAGAGAAAAACCTTCTTTAGCCAATTGATAAATCTCAAACAAAAGGGTTCAATGGCAGAGCACATTGAGGACTTCTAGAAATTGAATATCATGGTAAATGATATTCTAGAGAAGCATAGCATTGATGTCTTCATAGGGAATTTGAAGGATAACATCCAACATGAAGTTTTCCTTTGGGAAACTAATTCATTGGAGAAGGCCTTCAAGGTGGAAAGAAAAGTTGAAAGTAAAATTATGGAAACAAGGAAGTCTACCACTCATAACTATAAATATGGAAGTGTTGTTGCTCCTAGCCTTCCATAACCTACAAGGTTGATGCCACAAAAATTGGAGGAAAAAAGAGCAAAAGGGCTTTGTTATAGTTTTGATAGAAAATACACTAAAGGTCATAAGTGTGATAAAAAGAAATTATTCTACATAGATTGTGAAGAGGAGGAAGAAAAGGAACAAGAAACATCAAAAGAGGAGGACATACACTAGGAACTAACACCAGAGAAAGAAGAAACGAATCTGACCATATCTTGTAATGCATTGGTAGGAATTACCACTCCACAAACTCTCAAGATATAAGTATATATCAAGAAGAAAAAATTAATAATGCTGATTGATTCGAGTAGTGCCCATAATTGTATTCATTGTAAGATAGCAAAGGAATTGAATTGCTTCATATATCTAACACCATAGTGTCAAGTGATGGTTGCAAATGGATGAACTATAAATTGCATTTGAAAAATCCATAATATCAAGCTAATGAATATTAAAATCCAATTCTTTCCATTCCAATGGGTGGTGCTGATGTTTGACTAGGAGTCCAATAGTTACAATATTTGGGGACAGTCGATTTTAATTTTCAAGAACTTTTATTGATTTTTTTTGGGGAAGGAATGGAAGTTTAATTAAGGGGCATCATAGGGAAACCAAGATATATAATCAACTCTAATGGAATGATAGAGCTTATGATGAAAGAACAATGGGGTGTAATTGCACAATTATGCTCACTAGAGGTTCAAACACCAAAATCGTCTATTTCTCTACATCTCCAAAATGTCTTAGATAATCATTCCAAGGTATTTGAGACTCCCAAAGGGTTCCCACCTATTCATGATCATGATCATGCTATTCATTTGATTCCAAGAAGTGTTCCTCCAAATATCAGACCTTATAGATATTCCTATGCCCAAAAGAGTGAAATTGAACGTATGGTTGTAGAAATGCTAGAGGATGGTATAATTCAACCTAGTAAAAGTTCTTTCTTTGCTACACTAGTATTGGTGCACAAGAAGGATGTATCATGGTGTATGTGTTCAGATTATAGGGAGCTCAACAAGCTCACTATTAAAGATAAATTCTCCATTCCTGTCATTGATGAATTGTTGGATGAATTACATGGAGCAATTTACTTCACCAAGATGAATCTTCATTAAGGATATCATAGAATTAGAATGAAGACCGAAGACATTCTGAAAACATCATTAGGAACTCATGAGGGTCATTATGAATTTTTGGTCATGCCTTTTGGCCTTACTAATGCACCTTCCACCTTTCAATGTTTGATGAATTCCATTTTCAAACCTTTCCTTAGATTTCTTTTGTTAATATTTTTTAAGGATATACTAATCTACAACAAGTCTTGGAAGGAGCATGTTTAACATATTCGTAGGGTGCTCAAACTATTGGAGGAGAAACAATTATATACAAAATCCTCCAAATGTGTCATGTCGCCTCCTCTCACATCTACCCATTTTGACTAGCTTACTTGGGGTAAACATGAGATGAGGGGTTACTATGATATGACTCAACCACCTAAATGACCTTAAGGAAAGGGAGTCGACACAAAAAGACTTTATTGAGTTCCCTCAGGTGCCACAAGACCTCTGAGAGTAACCCAACCCCTCCAGGTGTCCAACCCATGAGACAACTCAGCTTTTCCTTGACCTAGAGCCCTGGTCACTCCCTTGCCAAGGCCTCCATGTGACTATGGGTTCCCAGTTGCTCCCATAGGCCTATATTAGTGCGACTGTGACATTTTTATGCTAGTGTTGTGTTAGCGACTGCGTGAATTAAGGCTAATTTCCATTGTTGGGGCTTAGGCTTTGCCCGGAAAGCTATGAAACTTCCATAACTCATAAGAAAACAAAAAAAATGAAACCATGACTTGACCTGACAATCCCCAACCGGGATTGACATTCTGTCAAACACTTGGTAGATATGCAACCTATAGGTCATGAATGCAAGTCTGAATATAAGGTTTAACAAGAAGGGTCTCTACCTTCTCACATTAGCTGACATAACATCAATTAAGTATTATATTCATTATTTATTCAGTTACAAGTAATGTAGAAATTCCCACTGTAGATCGCATGATAATGCAATATACTAAAGCAAAATACATGATCTACTTCTACAACCAATTTAGCGGACGCTTAATCGAACATGAGCAACATCAATAAGAACACATATAACTGATACAAAGGAATAAATCACACATAAAGCAGAAGATATAACCAGGGGAAAGCCTCAGCCTAAAACCCCAACTCTGTATTATCATACAAGTGGAAATATAACTAGTATTACAAAAAGAATCAGCTCAAAAGCTACCCTGCTCTCTCTGCAATACCTCTGCTGCTCATAGACAGTCAAAGGCCTCTCTTAAACCTCCTGATCCACCCTCCAAGCCTCCTATTTCTTTGCGCAGTTTTGATTGGGGTCTAGTGTAGCCACTTGTGTGAATTGGCCTCTTCACACACTCACTAACCTCTGATCCAACTATGCAGTCCTAAAGGAGATAAATCCTCATCCATGGATGAGCTTCCTTTATAGGAAAATTTTCATCCAACTGATAGTACACTGTCCCTTCTTTGATCTCAACTGGGTCTCTGTCTGAACTAACATGCATGAGTTATTCATGAGAGAATCTTCAGTTATCTGAAGTGCAACAGTTATATGCAAGCATGCATTAACTAATTGAACTCACATTAATTTAAACAAACTATTTAAATCAATCTAACTGGACTTGACTTTTTTAAATAAGCCAACTAATTACAACTGAAATTATAACTCATCCTTATCTCTTTAATTGATGGATAAATTCCTCAATTAATAGAGAAACTGTTGCATGTCCTCACATAGACTTCATGTTTGATTTTTCACAACTAATTAACTCATGGTGAATTAATTAATTTATTTTCAAGTCACTGTTAAGTTCAAATTCGAATTTTACTTCATTCTTTGAGTTTAGGGACTGACTAAAATAGGAATCCATCCTGAACTGCTAAAAATAGAAATGCTATTTTTAGCACTTCCATTTTTCATTCCTTGTTGCTCAATCCAGCATTGGTACCCAAACTGCTATTTATAGAAGTTCTATTTTTAGCACTTCTATTTTTAGCATTTCTTATTGCCATTTTCAACACTCCCTCTCAACAAGAAAGGCATTCAACTCGAACCTGAACCTATACATTTGGAATGTTATGCATGCAACACTTCTCCCAAGTGTGGTTGCTCTAGCAACTCTCGGGAACAAAAGACTCCCCACTGACCTCTCTGTTGGGCTAGAAACATACTCTGATGCTAAAGCTCTACTTGCTGCTGATAAGTGCTCCCTCTCTGACCTCTGAGTTGCTGCTACACTCCATGCATCTCGCACCATTGCACACCTCTCTATGCCATCCTGCATTGGTGCAAAACTCCTATGCCTCTCGCGTTGTTGCAGCCTGCTAGCTCTACACAGTCTTGGGACTCCTGCACTATAGCTCTCTCTACCACTCCATCCACATCTGTCTCTACCCAATCAGTCAGTCCTGCTACTCCTCATTGGGGCTCCTGTAGAAAAGTTGAATCAAAGAGGTTGGGTACCTCAAGGATCCTACCCCTCCTCCTTGGGACGATCACTCCACATCACCCCACCTAATACTTGGAGGTATGGCTGCATGTGATCCCTCTGCCCACCTGGCTCAAATTTCCCCCTACTGGAGGTCTCTACATGAGTAGATGTCTCTACTCAATCTCCTCTCAAATTCTCTAGTTGTGGCTGCTCCACAACCTCCTGAAGCTGCTTCACCAATCGTGGCTCCTCCACAATTGTCTGAGACTTCTTCTAGTGTTGCATATTGAGAGGTAATTTACTCTCCCTCTCAACCACCAAGTATCTAACCTTTGACTTGCTCCTCAAGGCTTTGCATGCATCTTGTACCTCAAGTGCATATAGGTTCTTGGCTAGCACACCAATCTATTTCCACTTTCCCGTCGTCATGAAATTTTCTGGAAAAAGAGTTGATTTTAAATTAGCGATATCTCCCTCATCCCAACTCCGATTCAGCCAATTTTTTTTTTTTTTGAATTTGGGTCTTTTTCCGTAAGGAATCCAAATCTGCTATTTGTTTTTGAAAATTTTGTACATAAATTTTTAGATCTACTCTACAAACTCTTGGCCCAAAACTCAAGACTTTGAAATCTCCTCTTAGTATACTGTTCTCTCCTTTGATCACCTTTGCTCTGATACCATGTAGAAATTCCTACTGTAGATCACTTGATAATGCAATATACTAAAGCAAAATACTTGATCTACTTCTACAACCAATGTAGTGGAAGCTTAATTGAACATAAGAAACATCAATAAGAACACATATAATTGATAAGAAGTTATCAATCACACAAGATATAACCAGGGGAAAGCCTCAACCTAAAACCCCAACTCTGTATTATCATACAAGTGGAAATATAGCTAGTATTACAAAGAGAATTAGCTCAAAAGCTATCCTACTCTCTCTGCAATACCTTTGCTGCTCATAGATAGTCAAAGGCCTCTTTCAAATCTCCCGATCTACCAGCCAAGCCTCCTATTTCTTTGCACAATTTTGATTGGGGTCCAATGCAGCCACTTGTGTGAATTGGCCTCTTCACACACTCACTAACCTTTGATCCAACTATGCAGTCTTGAAGGAGATAGATCCTCATCCATGGATGAGCTTCCTTTATAGGAAAAATTTCATCCAACTGCTAATACACTGTCACTTTTTTGATCTCAAATAGGTCTCTGTCTCAACTGACATGCATGAGTTATTCATGAGAGAATCTTCAGTTATCTGAAGTGCAATAGTTATATGAAAGCATGCATTAACTAACTGAACTCACATTAATTTAAACAAACTGTTTAAATCAATCTAACTGGACTTGACTCTGTTAACTGAGCCAACTAATTACAACTAAAATTAGAACTCATCCTTATCTCTTTAATTGACGGATAAATTCCTCAATTAATAGAGAAACTATTGCATGTCCTCACATAGACTTCATGTTTGATTTTTCACAACTAATTAACTCATGGTGAATTAATTAATTTATTTTCAAATAGTTGTTAAGTTCAAATTTGAATTTTAATTCACTATTTTAGTTTAGGGACTAACTAAAATAGGAATCCATCCTGAACTGTTAAAAATAGCAATGCTATTTTTAGCACTTCCATTTTTCATTCCTTGTTTCTCAATCCAGCACTGGTACCCAACCTACTATTTATAGCAGTGTTATTTTTAGCACTTATATTTTTATAATTTCTTGTTTCCATTTTCAACAAGTAAAACCATGAATAGAGCCATGACTGAGAAATACCATAAAACCATGCTTATAACCAACATATAACTAGATGAATAGCCATAAGAGAAAAAACATTAAAGCCACAAAATAACTAGGAACATTTCCTTATGAAAAGGAGGAGGAATTGATCTTTTATTAACCATAAGAAATTACCAATTGTAACCACCCTCCTCCCACATATACCTAAGTAACCAGCCAACTGGGGTAAATATGTGACGAAGAGTTACTATGATATGATTCAACTCCCTATGTGTGAGTTAAGGAAGTGGAATTGATGGAACACAACAACACAGACCTTTTAGATCTACTGCATAAGCCCCAAGAGCCATCCAAACCTTCCAGGTGACTAGCCCCTAAGACAAGCTGACCTTTTACTGCATTAATCCTGTAGTCACTCTAATGACATGGGAATGAGAGTGACTAGGACCCTCGAATCGCTCCCACAACATGGGTATGCCTGTGACTGGGTACTTTCCCAAGTAGTTCTATGCTTGCGACTCTGATTTCTATGCCACATTTTTAGGCCCAGGGCTTAGGTCACTGCCCAGAACTCCATGAAACTTCCAAAAATGAAAGAGAATAGTGGCATAGTAATACAAATGTAATTAATTAAATAAGGAATTGAATCGACCCTTACTAGCCATGATAGGAATTTCATCAAACATGTCACAAATATGGAATCTACAGGTTTAAACAATAGATCTGAGCATAGGGGTCTCATACTTATCTAAGAATCACTAAAAAGCATTGATGACTCATCACAATAAATTCATTACCATATACTAAGCCATATATTCATTGTAATTTCAGTGATTAACCAAAACATGATGAGATCCATACATTTCCACTGTCATAAAACTCATTCATAACCAACATATAGCCAATAGAAATATCAAGGATATAAATACCATATAAACCACATATAAACAAGTATATTTACCCATAAAATACTAAAGAGAAATTTAGCTCTTATTGATCTGGATCTTGGGGGGAGGCCCCCAAGATCTAAAATATTGAAATGGATCTTGTGGGGCAAGCCCCCAAGATCTGAGGAATTGCAATGCTAGAAAGAAAATGATAGAACACACAGTAAATAAAACCACAAAGAAACTTTTATTATTAAAACAGATAATAACTGTAAGGACTACATTGTGGTGGACAATCTGTCCTTTTACAAAATGTGACTTATCACTTATAGTATTTTTTAGTTACAATACCATGGGTCAATTCCATGGGTGAATGAATACCATGGGTGGATGTCACTTACAATACCATGGGTGGATAAATACCATGGGTGGATGCCACTTATAATACCATGGGTAAATTCCATGGGTGGACGAATAACATGGGTGGATGAACACCATTGGTTGATGCCATTTTCCATTCAGATCATTCCTCCATCCTTAAGAAGCAATGGTCCCCATTGCGTGAATGTTTCTCCTGTGAAGCCTTTGTTGAATATGAAGAGCCACTGAAGAGAAGGGTTTTATGTGGTTAACCCATAACTATGATGAATAAAGATCTAAGGATAGAGATACCCTATAATGTTTGTGAGAAACTATGATACTGATAGTGTGCGACCTAGCAAATGGACTTCAATGAATTTTGGGTTTGTGGATGACCCATAACCATGATGAATGAAGATCCGAGGATAGAGATAACCTATAATTCTTGTGACCAACTGTGATACTGACAGTGTGTGGCCTAGAAAATGGAATTTGATGAAGTGTGGGTTTGTGGATGACCCATAACCATGACAAACGAAGATCCGAGGATAGAGATACCCTGTAATGCTTGTGACCAACTGTGATACTAACAGTGTGCAGCCTAGCAAATGGACTTCGATGACAAGGATTTTATGTGGCTGACCCATAACCGTGATGTTGGTTATTGATGAAGTAGCAGGTGCCTACATAGCCTAGGGTGGGATGGCACGTCTACAAATAACCCAAGAAAAATGCTGCTATGCTGACACTGATGAATGTGAAGTAGGTGCCTACTAAAGTGGGGTGGGAGGGAACGTCTCCAATGGGAACCCACTCCGAATGTTGTTCCATAATTAAAATGGACATAACTCGGTCAATATAACTCAGAATGTTTATTATAACCTGTTTTTGGAAGCAGAATGAACATTTTGCATCTTCCCATGTGTTGGAAATCCTTATCTAGACACTCTAGTGTCTTAGGTTCACGTTGCAATTTTTTTGTTGTCACAAAAGTTCTCAAAAAATAGTTGATTTTAAATTAGCGATATCTCCCACATACAAACTCTGATTCAACCAACTTTTCTTTGAAATTAGGTTATTTTTCAAGAGGAGCTCAAATATACAATCCTTTTTTATGAAATTCTGCACAAAAAAATTCAAAAAATGATAGGAGAGTCGTCGTTCACCAGTTGTCGTCAGAAACAAATTCTACAACATAGATGATTTTAAATCAGTGATACCTCCCTCATCTAGACTTCGATTCGGCAGATTTTTTTTTTTTTAAATTTGGGGAATTTTTTCGCAAGGAATCTAGATCTGTTATTTTTTGTTGTTGTTGTAAATATTGCACCAAATGTTTTTGATCTGATCTACAATCTCGCTGCCCAAAAAACAATTCCTTCAAAAAATGAAAAGAGAAAATTTTTCTTGCTGGGCCCAATAAAGTGCTCTATGGAGGTCACAGTGCATGCCTGAAGTTTGTTGAATACTGCTGCAAAAAATGAAACTGAAATATGCATGAAACCCTCATTTCCATGGAATCGTAACCTACTCTGATACCATTGATCTGGATCAGGATAGAACCATTTAGCTTGGGTTATTTGGAGACTCTGTATTGACTATCAATCGCTGAACAAGATCACTGTACGTAATAGGTACCCGATCCCAAGGATTGATGACCTCTTGGACCAATTGAAGGGGGAAAATTATTTTAGCAAGATCAATTTGAAGTCAGGATATCACCAGGTACTAATCGAACCCTCCGATGTGTGGAAGACTGCCTTCAAAGCCAAGGAGGGCCTTTTCGAATGGTTGGCTATGCCTTTTGGATTGACGAATGCTCCTGCAACTTTCATGAGGCTAATGGATGACATATTGCGGCCATTCACCAACTCATTTGTGGTGGTATGCTTGGATGACTTCCTGATCTTTAGCAAGAGTTGGGAAGAGCACCTCCACCACATCCGACAGGTTCTCTAAACACTACGACAACAAAAGTTATGTGCCAATTTCGAGAAATGCACTTTTGGCATGATTGAGGTTCAGTATCTGGGATAAATTATTTATGAATGGGAGGTGCATGTGGATCTAGCCAAGATCCAAGTCATTTGGGATTGGCCATCTCCAACCACTCTGACAGAGCTCTGTAGCTTTCTAGGTCTTTCCAACTTCTACCACAGGTTCGTGTTGGGATTTTCTCATATCACTTGGCCCTTGATTCAAGTCACCAAGGGAGGAGCGAAAACAAAATTCTTTTGGTCTAAGTCTCAACAAAAGGCATTCATAAATTTGAATGATCACCTCTTCTCGACACTAGTTCTCGCATTACCAGACATGCAACAACCATTTGAGGTCGAGACAGATGCCTCTAACTATGCTATTGGGGTAGTCCTTACTCAGCACGAGCATCCAATGGCATATCACAATGAGACACTTTCAGACATAGTATGAAAGTATCCCACTTATGACAAAGAAATGTATTCCATTGTGTAGGCCTACCGAAAATTGAAGCATTACATTTTGGGGAAGGAAACGGTCATCCACACAGACCACCAACCCCTGCAGTTCATACAGACCCAAGGAAAATTACAAAATGATCACCATCAAAAGGAGTCGACATACCTGCAAAATTTCCATTTGAATATCAAGTATAAGAAGGGCAACACCAATAATGTTCCAGATTACCTCAATCAACCACCGATCGTGGTGTTAACCATCGTGCTCAACTCTTGTGGGAACGAGACTTCTGATTGGCCACTTCTCTGCAAAAGTGACCTAGAATTCGGCCACAATACTAGACACTCTTGGAGGATCAACATGTTCCCGATTTTCACCTCTAGGATACCCTATTATTCCACCTGGGTCACCTTTGTGTTCCTTCAAGTGAGTGTGCCAAGATTATTTGGGAAGCACACTATAGTCGGGTTGCTGGGCATTTCGGGGTTGAGAAAATGGTGGCAGTACTACAAAATTATTTCTATTGGCTGAATCTTCGACATGATGTCGAGAAGTACATCAGATCATGCACTGCTTGCGCCATTGCCAAACCAACCATCAAGAAGCAAGGCCCTATACCCCCTACCTACCCCTAGTCGACCTTGGGAATCCAACTCCATGGATTACATGTTGGGCCTTCCTTCTACTAAGCATGGAAATGACTGTGTTTTTGTGGTTGTCGATAGGTTCTCAAAGATGGCCATTATGGTGCCCTGCAAGAAGAATATCACAACAGAAGCCACTGCTAAACTCTTCTTTGAACGAGTGTGGGTACACTTTGGTATCCCACAGTCTATCATCTCAGATCAGGATAGCAGGTTCGTCAATACATTTTGGTCCAGCCTCTGGTTGATGTTGGACACCAAACTCACTAAATCCACAACATTCCATCCTAAAATTGATAGCTAGACAAAGGTTGTGAATAGGATGATCGTACACATTCTATGCATGTACAACTCAAAGCATCCATGCACATGGGATGAGAGTCTCCCCTATTTTTAGCACAGCTACAACTGGGCTCTCCACAGCTTGACTGGCCAAATCCCTTTTCAGGTGGGCTTGGGGTTCCATCCACTATGTCCTATTGATGTGGCCATGCCATTTACAGCTACTCACGTAAATTTAGCTCATGTCCAGTTCGAAACAGATAAGGCAAACAGCTTCATTGAGCACATCCAACATATTTGCCATTAGGTCCATGACATTTTGAAGAATTGTTGGCTTGATGGGGCCTGACCCAGGTTCAGAGAGTTTTAGCCAAACAAATCCTGAAACTACTGGCCCTTTCGGCAATAGTCCGCGGAGTACGAACTGAAGTTTCACCTGAGGTAGTATGGGATGGTGTTGGAACCAGGTTTTCACACCCTAGGTGTTGGGTTGTGTTATATTCTTTCCATGACTAGCTCACCTAGTCAACCAAGGGGTTAGAGGGGGGGCGGAGCCCCCCTTCGTTGTGTCAATTGTGTAGCACGGGGGGGTGGGGGGGGGGTCATAGGGGGTTTAAGGCATACCCATAACCCAACTTTATGGGGTTTTGGACCCTATGTTAGGATGGGTGGACACACCTATGGTTTTGTGCATGATTTTCACTCCATGGTATTGGATGTGATGGTTTTCAGTCCATTGTATTAGATGCTTCGACATGTATAAATATGTATTATAACATTGAAAGGAATATAATGAAAAATCAAGCTGGTAGTCCCAGTTTTGGGATCCAAGGGAAAATCTCTGTGTATATATGTTTTATGTGTTATGCTCTTGCATTGATTATTTTATTTGTTTTAGAATTCGTATGCAGGTAATTTCTGTACGGGGTTAAAACCTACATTTGGCATCAGAGCAATTTTGGCTTCAAGGGGATGCCTTTGTTGCTGAGGGGTTTCGCTCGGGCCTGTGGTAGACCCTATTTAGTGGGAGATCTACGAGATCGATTCTGGTGGTGAAAGAAGATGGTGAGCAGTGGAAAGATAGAGATCGAGAAATTTAATGGTCAGAGTTTCGAGTTGTGGAAACTCAAGATGGAGGATCTGTTGGTGGACAAAGATCAGTGGATCATGGTAGATCTAGGTACTAAACCAACGGGAGTGTCCGGTGAAGAATGGAAGAAGTTGGATCGAAAGGCAAAGAGCACAATATGAGTGTGTGTCTTAGATTCAGTATTACTGAATGTATCAGGGGAAGCTATAGCGAAGGCTTTGTGGGACAAGTTAGGGACTTTGTACCAATCTAAGTCTCTAGTGAATAAATTGTTCCTGCGAAAAAGCTATATAACCTGAGGATGAAAGATGGAGACTTGGTGATAGAGCATCTGAACACATTTAATACTGTGGTAAGTCAGTTAGCATCTATTGATATTAAAATTTTAGATGAAGATAAGTGCATCAATTTGTTGTGTTCTCTACCAGATTCGTGGGATAGTGTGGTTATTGCAATAGGTAGCAATGCAGTTGTCTTGCAGTTTGATGAAATAGTCTTATCCTTGCTGACGAAGGAGATGAGATGGAAAAATATGGAGAGCCAGAATGGTGATGCCTTGTCTGTACGAGGACGGTCCCAGAACAGAAACAAAAATAAGTCATTGAGTGGGAGATCTAAATCTAGAGGGAGATCTAAATCTCCAGGAAAACATGTAAAGGTGATGTGCTGGAAATGTGGAAAGGAAGGGCACTACAAAAGGGACTGTAAATCTAAATCTCCTAAAAAAGGAAATGGATATGATGATGCTCCTTCTGCAGAGGCAAAAACCACCTCAAATGAAGGTGGGGATGTGTACTTGGCTTCTTCAAGTACACATGTAGATCATGAGGGATGGTTGATTGACTCAGGTGCATCCTTTCACTTCACTCCCCATAGAGAGTGTTTCTGTGAGTATGAGAAATACAATGCTGGTGATGTCTTCTTAGGGGATGATAGGAAGGCTAGAATCATTGGTTGTGGAAAAGTAAAGTTGAAGTTGCAAGGTGGAAGGGTTAGAACACTTCCGGGTGTTCTACATATTCCTACATTGGCTAGAAATCTGATTTCTGTAAGCAAGCTGGATGATGCAGGTGTGAAGATAGTGTTCGAGAAAGATACCTGCGAGATGGTTCAGGGAGCACTGGTATTGATGCGGGGAGTTCGGATTGGAACTCTATACAAGCTACAAGGGAGCACTGTTGTTGATGGGTGCAACAATTCTATGGTTCCTAAAGGTGGAGCTGAAAATCTAGTGGTCTCTGGAGAGAAGACCATGTTGTGGCATCAAAGGCTTGGAAATATTGGAGAGAAGGGCATTCAAATACTTCATGGTAAAGGTATGGTAGAAGGTATGAGTAATAGCTCTCTGGATTTTGATTTCTGTGAAAAATGTGTATACCAGAAGCAGAATCAGGTGAGTTTCCCCTCTAGTAGTAAGAGGGCGAAATAGATGTTAGAACTTGTGCACAGCGATGTGTTTGGACCTGTGAAGGTTCCATCACTGGGTGAGTCTGTGTATTATGTATCATTTCTGATGACTTCTAAATCAATACATGGATATATTTCCTTAAGAAGAAATCTAAAGCCTTTGACAGGTTTAAAGAATTTAAGGCTCTCGTGGAAAATTAGACAGAGAAGAAGATAAAGGTGTTGATGATAGATAATGGTGGAGAGTTTTCCAGCAAGGAATTTGAAGAATTCTGTAAGAAGTGTGGTATAGCATGACAGAAGACTACTCCATATACACCTCAGCAAAATGAAGTTGTAGAAAGAATGAATAAGACGTTGATGGAAAGGGCAAGAAGCATGCTCAGTGGTGTTGGGTTAGGATAAGAATTCTGGGCAGAGGTGGTGGATACTGCATGTTACCTGGTCAACAGGTCACCTTCATCAGTGTTGGAGGATAACACTCCACAAGAGGTATGGACTGGTAAGAAACCCTATCTTTCATATCTGAGGGTATTTGGATGTGATGCATATGTACATGTTCCAAAGGAGAAATGAACCAAGTTGGATAGTAAATCTGAAAACTACATCTTTCTTGGGTATAAGGATGGTTTAAAAGGGTTATAAACTTTGGAACCCAGTCACAAGGAAGGTTTTGTACAACCGAGATGTGGTGTTCAGAGAGGTAAAAGATGTTATTAAACATGAAGTCCAACCAAAAGAACCTGAGAAGATAGAGTTTGATCTTAAGAAGGAAGAATCAGACTCTACAGCAGAGGAGGAATCAGAAGATGAAGAGCCACAAACCATGGGTGTGATAAGATCAGTTTGAGAAAGAAGGCGGCCAGAAAGGTATAGTCCATCTACTTTCTGTTCAAATTTTGCTTTATCTATTACTGACGATGATCCTATAACTATGAAGGAAGTAGTAGATTCAGAGGATGGCAAACTCTGGAAAGAGGCCATGGTTGATGAAATGGCATATTTGCACAAAAATGAGGTTTGGGATCTGGTGGAGTTGCCATCTAGAAGGAAACCCATTGGCAGCAAATGGACATTCAATAAGAAGACAAATGCATAAATAAAGGTGGAGAAATACAAATCTCGGTTGGTAGCAAAAGGTTATTCCTAGGTGTCGGGAATTGATTTTGGTGATATTTTTTCTCCTATTGCCAAGCTAACTTCTATTAGATTACTTTTATCTGTTGCTGCTGCTTTTGATTTTGAGGTAGAACAGATGGATGTGAAGACAACATTTGTTCACAGGGATCTAGAAGGGGAAATATACATGAAGCAACCTGAAGGCTTTGTAGTGAAGGGTAAGAAAGAACTAGTATGCAAGTTAAAGAAGTCTCTGTATGGGTTAAAATAGTCACCTAGGATGTGGTATCAGAAATTTGATACATTTATACAGGGACTTGGCTTCACTAGAAGCAAAGCAGATCACTTTGTGTATTTTAAATTAATTGGTGACCATGTTATTTATTTGGTCTTGTATGTGGATGATATGTTGCTGGTTGGAAATGACAAAGAAATTATCTAGGATTTGAAGACCCAATTGTCCTCCAAATTCGACATGAAAGATCTTGGTGCTGCAAACTATATTTTGGGCATGGAAATTAAAAGAGATTGGGCAAAGAGGAAGCTTTGGTTAAACCAAAGGAGGTATGTCGAGACAATACTACAGAGGTTTAATATGTAGGATAGTAAACCGGTGAAGGTTCCTATTCCTGTAGGTGTGAGGTTATCTTCTAAATAGTGTCCCAAGACACAAGAAGAGGAAGAGAACATGTCCTGTGTTCCATATGCAAGTGTAGTCAGTAGCCTGATGTATGAAATGGTCTATACTAGACCAGACATTGCACATGCAGTGGGAGTCTTGAGCAGGTTTATGTCAAAACCAGGGAAGGAGCAATAGATAGTAGTGAAGCAGGTTTTCAGGTATTTGCATGGCACAAGTGATTATGGTTTGTGCTACCAAGGAAGATCAAGATTTGATAGAATGTTGGATATTCGTGGCTTTGTTGATGCAGACTGGGTTGGAGATCTGGATCAGAGAAGATCTACAAGTGAGTATGTGTTTAACCTATTTGGAGGTGCAGTCAGTTGGATGAGTAAGAAACAATATGTAGTGGCACTATCAACTACAAAGGCAGAATACATGGTAGCCACTCATGCAAGCAAGGAAGCAGTTTGGTTGCAGAGATTGTGTTCAAGTATGGGGTTAGTTCAGGGTGCTATAAGGATAGACCGTAACAGCCAAAGTGTAATTTTCTTGGCAAAGAACCCCGTATATAATTCAAAGACAAAGCACATTGATGTTTAGTATCACTTTGTGAGGGATATGATAGAAGACAAAAAGGTGTTGCTGGAAAAGGTGGACACTTTGAAGAATACTGCAGATGCATTGACAAAATTTATGAGCTCTAAGGAGTTCTCTTGGTCTAGAGAGACAATGGGCGTTTTAGGGCTGGAAAAATGACTAAGCTCTTTTGTGGCCCCTATGGAAAGAAAACAACAAGTGGGAGAATGTTGGGTTGTGTTATATTCTTTCAACGACTAGCCCACGTAGTTAATCGAGGGGTTAGAGGGGGGGGGGGGGGGTGGCGGTGGAGCCCCCCTTCGTTGCACCGATTGTGTAGCGTGGGGGGGGGTCACAGGGGGTTTGAGGCATACTTGTAACCCCACTTTATGGGGTCAGTGGCAGCGCCCTAGAAAATTTTGGTTTTGGACCCTATGTTAGGATGGGCGGACCCACCTATGGTTTTATGCATGATCCGTCCATGGTATTGGATGTGATGGTTTTTGGTCCATGGTATTGGATGCTTTGGCATGTATAAATATGTATCATAATATTGAAAGGAATATAATGAAAATTCAAGCTGGTAGTCCTGGTTTTGGGATCCAGGGGAAAATCTCTGTGTATATGTGTTTTATGTGTTATGCTCTCGCATTGTTTATTTTATGTGTTTTAGAATTCATATGCAGGTAATTTTTGTATGGGGTTAAAACCTACAATGGGGATGTCTTGATGAGGTCTGGAGAGCTTCGTTAACTGATCCTACATGTTGCGCTACTTGCGTGCAGCCGTCTGTTCAGTGCATCTACCTTCGCGCGTCTAAGATACTGAGAGGAAATGTTCTTTACCCCTTTTTGTGCTAGGTATTATTATAGATCTTGAATTAAATTAAGTAAGCCCAAGACTTTCAATTATTTAACATAAACAGACATGCGCGCAATCATAAACCATAAACTGATGCATAGACCAGAATATAGGAATAGATACACAATATTTCACATCCAACTTATCTTTATTAATGCTTTTTCCATTTACAATCCACTTCTTGCCTTGCGCACACAGCTGCAGGTGTCCACGCACACAGCTGTGGACTCTACTAGGCCTCTGCGCACACAGCTTCAGAGCCTATACTACTACTACAACTCACGACTCAGGCTTACAGACTTAGATTACCTTCAGAAACCCATACACTTCTGATCTCAACCAAAGCTGCCTTCTACACTTAGATACTTGCTCTATTTATACATTCCCATGGTCCACAGACCATGGGTAGGCTGACACATTCTAGATTAATTTACCATGTTTTAGGGCAGACTACCCTTTGACTTGACTCATTACAACTCATGCTTCGTGCACTTCACGAAGCATTTACAATAAAAATACCCGAAATTGTGGGATTTAAGCCCCAAAACTATTACGCGGGGGATTCGCTACCTAGCAAGCCCCCAACACAATCATCGTGACTTGTCCCAAGTCAGTTCTCGGTGTGGCGAGGCACGCTGCCATGGCTTCGCTATCCACCATCCCTGTGAGTGACGCACTACGCTTTGTTGCTCCATCCTTGCCTCATGCAAGAATTCTTCAAACTCCTACTCCATTGCCCCTACTAATTCGCATAACTGATGATGCTCATTCTGCTCTACTTGGTTAACACAAAGCGACCCCTCACAGGATTTTAACTCTAGCTGAGATGTCAAAGGCATGAGCTCTTTGTGAAAGAGCAGCAAGCTTGTGGTCTCTAGTCCAGTATACTCAATGTCTGCTGAAGCTTGTGTTGCATTTTTGCAAGAGAGATGTTTCTGTCCGCGAGGCCCCAATCTTCAAGTTTCCTCACAGGCACACGACTCAGGGGCACACTTTTCAATGGAATCCTATCTTCATCTTAAGCTTCCCCCTCTCAGCCTTATTTTTCATAGATCACTTACAAGACCACGGGTTTCACAGCGACATCCAGAATGGTCTTGCTATCTGTCTAGGAACTTGTAGCACATCGTCCACTGCTAGCATTGGCATGGCAGCCTCAGCTGGTGGCATTACACTGTCTCAAAGGTCTTGCATCTCTTTTGGCAATGTTACAACCACTGGGCTTATTCTCCAAGCATCGGAGTTGGACAGGTCCATATCTATTGGATAGCACAATAACTTAAGGCTCAAGGTGCTATGGTGGATGATCAACTGTGATTTATAGGCTTGTTGATTTTCAAACTCGACCGTTCCCTCATTTTTTGGTTCATTAATGCGGTACAACTGGTAGATTAGTTTAAATCTAGTTTTGAATCTGTGTCTTAATTTCCCATCATCCGCTCCTCATTCTCTTAAACTGACCATCTTTTCATGAACAATGATCTCAATAGTCACTTTCTAGCCTGGCTGCACCGCAGCACAGCCCCTTATGTGTGACCGTGATAGACTCGTTTATATTCCCATGCCTTCTTTCAACTACTTGGAGCACTGAGACTATGCTCTGGTCGGTTAGTTAGGCAGCTGGCCCACTCGTGTAGGGCTTCATGTGACTGCCATTTACTTTTCCTTAGAAGGGCTCTGCATTAAGCTTGGTGAGTTGGACAATGCCTCCGTCTGTAACCTCTTTGACTACATATGGTCCCAACCAATGCATTCGGAGCTTCACCAGGAATTTGTCGAACTTGCTATCATACAACAATACTAAATCATTTACTTTGAATGTGCACAACTTGATATGGATATCGTTCCAAGCTTTCTCACACTATTTCTGGACTTGCTGGTAGAATCCCACTAGAAACCATTCTTTCTCAAGTTCTTCCAGTTGCACGAGCCTCGCCTCCTAGGCTTCACAGTCTGCCATGCCTGTCATTGCTTCTATCTGCAAACTGGGTACAATGTATTCCATGGGCATGACGGCTTTTGTGTCGTAGACTAACCTGAAAGGTGTCTGACTTGTCAATTTCTTGCATTTGGTTTGGTACGCCCACAACACGGCAGGGGGATGGTACGACGTAGTTTGCTGATGATACACTTGGAACTCCTCAGTGAGTGCGCTGATAGTCTCATTTAGGAAGTGTGTTATGTGGTCACTTATTAGAATTTTCAGGCATCAAAACTGCGTCAACACGTTGTCAAATAAAAATTTCACAGCTATAGCGGCCATGCAGTCCTTAACCAGTTGTGCTTCCACCCACCTAGTCAAGTATTATATCGCAGTGATGATATAGCACGCACTCGTCTTCTTTGAGGTCTGATTGGCCCCATGAAGTCTATCACCCATTTTTTGAATGGCTATAATGTCACGTGTGGATGGAGTGGCATCTCATCCCTTCACGATGGTTTCCTAGTCCATTGACATATGTCACAGGCCCGACAGTATGCTTTCGAGTCTTGATGTAGGGTCGGCCACCATAGTCTAGTGCGAAGAATCTTCTGTGTTGTCACTCATCCTGCATAATGTCCTCCTGAAACCCCCCCATGTGCTTCCACAAGGATCTATCCCCGTTCAAATTTAGGTACATGTCTGCGTAATATTTCATCATTTCCCATTTTGTAGAGGTGTCCTGCGATAATAGAAAAATCCACCGCGCATACCACCAATTCTTTCTTCTGTTTAACTGAATATCCCTGCAGCGCGTTCCTTGTGGTTAATAAATGGATTATAACCTCGAAGTGGCCATCTGTGATGTGCACTGCATAGAGCTATGCATCAGGTAGTCCTTCCTCCAAATTTGTTGGCTCCTCACTATTCTTAATTCGTGATAAGTGATCTGGGCCTATGTTTAGGCATCCTGGCTTTACGATGACCTCGAAGTCATATTCTTGAAACAGTAAAAACCATCTACAAATGCACCCCCCAAACATAGGCTTGTTCACCAAGTATTTCAATGCAGAATGGTCAGTATACGTTTTGAAGTTCCCACCAAGTAAACAGTGGCAATATTTCTGGAGTGCGTATACCATTGCCAATCGCTCGCACTCAGTAATAGAGTAGTTCTTTTTAGATTTGGACAACCGTCGACTGGCGAACGCGATCGGGTGATCAATGCCTTCCGCTCCTTCCTATGTGAGTACAACGCCTAGTGTGATACATGATGCATCAATGTGTACATGAAATTCAATGTCCTATTTTGGGAAAACCAAAATGGGAGCGGATGCCAATTTTTCCTTGAGAATCTCCAGACTTTTCTTACAATCATCATTCCAACAATATCTAGCATCCTTTTTCAACAACTATTCCATTGGTGTTGTGATTTGTGCGTAGCTCTTAATAAACTTTCGATAGTAGCCGATGTGCCCCAATGTGGTGTAGAGTTGTTTGACATTTTGCGGCGCTTCCATATTGAGTATGACAACAATCTTCGCAGGGTCCACCATCAGGCCTTGTTTGCAAACCACATGGCTGAGCAAATTTCCAAAGGGGACAAGGAAGGTGCACTTCTTAAGATTCAACGCAATTTGGTGTCATCGACAAGTACCCGGCATCAACCGTAAGTTCACTATATGTTTCTTGACTAACCCAAATACAGTCCAATCGTCAAAATAAACTTCCAAAAACTTGTGGATGAATTCCTTGAATGTGGCCACCACTACGTTCGAAAATATCGTTGGTGCATTCTTCAACCCAAAGGGCATAGTAGTGTACTGAAAACAACCCTATTCGGTTGCGAAGGTTGTCTTGCTCCTATCTTCTGGCGCGATCTTGATTTGATGGTACCCTGAGAACCCATCCGTGAATGAGTAAGCTTCTTTTCTGCCAACATTCTCCAAGACTTCATCGGTAAATGGTGTCGGGAATGGATTGTGAACACACGCATCATTAAGTTTTCTGAGGTCCATGTAGATTCGAATTTCGCCCTTCTGTCTTTTCTCCTACACTATCATAGGACTCACCCAGTCGGATTCTTCCACTGGTTCAATAATTCCTGCTGCAAGAATTTTGTTTAATTCTTCACGAACCTTTTCCTTATACTTAGGATTCAAATGGTAAGGATGCTGCTTAAATGGTTTTGTGTCCAGTTTTAGAGTTATCTTCATCATTCGTAGGTCTCTGAGGACCCCTTTTAACTCCATGATTTTGGTCGGGAATAAGTCTTGATATTTGCGAAGTAACTCGACAACCTTATCCACTATGGCATCATCCCAATAGTCCCCCAGCGTTGCATACTTCGGCTCCTCATATGTACCAATGTTTACCTAGTTTGTTTTCAGTGGCACAGTGATGTCGGGGTCCTTGATTGATGGTCCTCAAACTTCGTGACTCCCTTCTGTCTCTGGAATATTAATACTTTGGGGGTCATCATCATCATCCTCCACTTGCTTGTTGTAACATTCTAGGGCATGGCTTAACTGAGGTGACCATACCAGTTGAACTATTTCCCATGGTTCTTGTGGTATTTTGAAAATGGCCACTTTCACAACTTGCAGAACATCGTCAACAATATCTGCCCATAGGTCTTCAAATGGGAATGTTAACAGAAATCCCTCGTGCAAGATATCCCATTTGCTTGCACCATGTTGGAGTTCTATCTTGGTATACCAGTTTCTTGGGATGACATCCAAGCTATGATAAAATAAGTGTACCCATTCAGCTTGGGGTTCTGCTCCATCGACTTTGGTCCATTTTGTGAGGTGCATGCGTTGGTCCTCACATCCATTGTATTTCTCAGTTAGTTGTAGTTCTAGCTCCCTAAACCTTAGCTGCATCATCCTCTTGAAGTCATGCTAGGTTTTAAAGTTTCCTTCGTGTGTTCCCCACCAACGCGCAGGTGTCGCGCGCAGTGCCCACTTTAGTGCATCGAACCTCTGGTGCTCTGGTACTGCACTCTCAAACTTGCTCACGAATTCATCCACCGTCGACAATCCATCATACGCAGGTAGATCTTGAGCCTAGGCAGTTACACATCTGAGTGATTTGGTCATCGTATTGCAATTTAGCATCGTTAGTTCACTCAACCGATTGTGTCAGCGTTCCTCTTCTTTGTTCAAATCTGAAGGGCAGGACCTTACGCGTTCCCACGCGACCCTTCTACCTACAGTCAGATTTAGCCAATCCTAGTTTCGCGTGGATATTTTTTATATACAATCTAGCTCCTCGTCATCTCCATCGCCGTGCACGGATTTAGTGTATCGCTGATCCGAATTAGATCCATAGAGAACTGTCAAAGAGCCATGACTGTATCAGGTTGGGACAAACACTAAAGAATTTAAAACCGCGATCAAAAAACACCACTGAATCAGTGGCAATGGCAGCCAACGTGGAATGATGAGGACCTTGGTCAAAGCATGTTGACTGAGGCCCATGGATACTACGCCGGAGGTTGAATTAGCCCCTCGGAGGCCCAAATTAGGAAATGGAGGTGATTTTTGATGCACGAATCACTGGGCGGAAAAGGCTGAAATGGAGAAGCCCCGAGCACTCGGTCGTGTGGGGAGCTAGAGAATTGCAAGCAAAAGGAAGAAAGTGCTAAAGGACAAAGGTGGGACCCACGCTCTGGAAAAACCGGCAGTATTGATCAGGGCGCGCTCAAACGGTAAGTGGTTTTGGAAAAAAGCGGAGCGATTCCACTAAATGATCAACACATGGCAAGCAGAGGAGAGAGAAAACCACCGTTGATCACATGCTAATGGTCGAGCAAGTCAACCACGCAAAACATGTGTATGGCATTGGATCTGGGGGATCCAGATCGAATGACTGAGATCATGCCGAATGGGGGGAGCAGAATCGACGAAGGAATAAGCCACATTTTAGAAGGAATTGAAATCCATTTTGACCGCCACAGTGGAGGAAGAATTCATCCATGAAGTAACCAAAGAATTGAACCAATGAAGCAGGCTGGCGCGAGTTACAGGAGGACATGTGGCCACTTCTTGAGCGCTGATGATGACGCCGAATAGGGAACTCCAAGTGCAGCTGCAGAAGGTGATTCATCGGAGGCAGAAGAGGAATCGAATGGGCATGGGAACAAATGGCTCTAAAGCCATGAAAAAAGATAGATACACACTCAGTCCAAGAGACAAAGAGAGGGATAGAGAACCTTGAAGATATAGAGACCAGAATTCTGAGAGGAGGACGGAACCCAGAGAAAGAAGACAGTGAAGCAAAAGCAGAAAGAGGACAGAGGGCCGAGCTGACCAAAGGCATCGTCGAGCACCAGAGGCTTGAGAGGTCCGAGCCATCCTAGAGAGGATCTGTCTGGGCTGAGCACCGCATTAGGCTCTCCACTGTAGACTAGAAGGTCACAGAGCTGGTAGGAAGAAGAAGTTTGTGTACTCAAGTGGCTTGGGGAATCCAAGAACCACCCTGCCAGCAAATCTATTTCAGGTGACTCATACTGAGCTCCTTTATTGTAATTCTCTGCTTAAGACACAATAAAGCAAGGCCATTACTGAAAGCTGGACCGGAGATGTAACCATAGAGAACAGGGTGAACTCCTTATTAATTTCTTGTGTTCTTGTATTGCTTACTATATTTCTCTGCTGTCTTTCCATTTCAAATGTCTGTGTATTGGCAATTTGATCGATCCGTTGCTTCAATAACACAGAACACACACCAAAAAATGAGTCTGTAATACCTTTATTCAATAAATATTTAACTGATGTCACTCATAGGGTGATTATCAGATCAAGTGGTATCAGAGCTCTAGGTTGTAAGGTTAGACAAGCTTGTGTTTGTTTAGTTGTTGAATGCTCATTAGATCAAAGCTCAAATTAGGAGAAGGAGAGTTGGTGGAAACTAATCCTGAAATTGGGAGAGTCTATCCTCGGAAGACAATGTCAGAGGAAGGTTCTATGGGGCCAGACCCTCAATTCATAGAAAGTTTCCTAGCTATAAAGTCTATGGTAGAAGAAATGTACCAGGACTTTAGAAAGCATAAGGTTGAAGACTCCTCAGGTTCTAAGCAAGATAAAGAAGAAGATGAGTCTCACTTCCATGACCACTCCAAAGGAAAGGGGAAAGAGGAAAGCTTTCTCACACCTCCTAATAGCCCTGTGCATAATAAGAAAGCATCTTTGATTAAGCTAGATGTTAAATTTGATTTGCCTATATATGATGGAAAGCTAAATGCTAAAAAGTTGGACAATTGGATTAGACAAATTGATGTGTATTACAGGGTATAGAACATAGACTCAGACAAGAGTAAGATTCAGCTGGCAAGCCTACACCGAGGAGGCACTGCCTTGGTTTGGTGGGAAGGCAGAACCCAAGATGATATGAAAAGACATGGTAAGACCATCTCTGTCTGGAGTGAGTTTGTTGCTGCAATCAAAAAGCAGTTCCATCCATTGGCCTACATGCAACAAGCCATGATGAGTTGGAAAACTCTTTGGTAGTTGAAAGGGAAAAGTGTGCAAGGGTATACTCAATAATTTAGAAAGAGAGCATTGATGTTGGGTATCTCATTAGGCTCACCAGAGACTCTTTTGAAGTACAGTGGTGGTCTACACAGCTACATGAAGCATACCATCCTCATGTTTAATCCCACTAGTATAGATGAGGTATCTGTACAAGCTACTCATCTGGAAGCTAGAGGAAAGAATGGAAATCCAAAAGTTGGGGGACCATGCAAACCCACTGCAAGCAAGAGCAAGGAGAAAAGAAAGCAGAAGTGGAAAGCAAGGAAGGCTAACACTACACAGAAAATCAAAGCTTCATGCACTCACTGTAAAAAGGATGGGGATGATGATGAGCACTATTGGATTCTGCATCCAAATCTGAGACCTAAGAAGTCCGAGGGCAAGAAGAAGAAGACTGCTGCAGCTATTCAGAAAGATTTGGGGTTAGACTCAGGAGATGAAACAACCATTGTAGCCACATGTATAAAAGGTTGTCTACTTTAGAGAATGCTGAAATCAAGAAGTAGGTGCAGGAGTTGCTCGAGAAAGGGTTCACCAGGCCTAGCACATCACCATGTGGGTCACCAATCGTTTTGGTGAGAAAGAAAGATGGCTCGTGGAGAATGTGCATTGATTACTGAGCACTGAATAAGATAACAATAAAAATTCGTTATCCCCTTCCTCGCATAGATGATCTCTTAGATCAATTGAAGGAAGTTGTTTATTTCACCAAGCTAGATTTTCATAATGGATACCATCAGGTCAGAGTTGCAGAGCAAGATGCATGGAATACTGCTTTCAAAACAAAGCAGGGATTGTATGAATGGTCGGTTATGCCTTTTGGCTTAACTAATGCTCCTACTACTTTCATGAGATTAATGAATGATGTACTCAAACCTTTTCTTGATGATTTTGTTATTGTGTACTTGGATGACATTCTGATTTTTAGTAAAACGTGGGAAGAACATTTAAAGCATGTTAAGCAGACATTATATGTTTTGAAAAGAGAAAAAATTTATGTTAAAATCTCAAAATGTGAATTTGGAAAAAGATCTCTAAACTACTTGGGTCATATAGTAGGGGGAGGTGAATTGAAAATAGATCCATCTAAAGTGGCAATCATTTTGAACTGGCCTAAACCCAGTTCTGCTACAGAAGTGAGAAGATTCTTAGGAGCAACACAATATTGGAGGAAGTTCATTTCTAACTTTTCCTCAATTGTAGCTCCCTTACATGCTTTAACAGGTTTAAATAAGGTGTTTCAGTGGGGAAGCAAACATCAGAAAGCCTGCGACACCTTGAAAGAAAAGATTAGTACAGCACTTGTACTAGCACTGCCAGATCTACAAAGACCATTTGAGATCCAAACTGATGCTAGTGACTATTCCATGGGAGCAGTGCTGACACAGCACGGTAAACCATATGTTATCATTATGAGACTTTTAATCCTGCAGTAGCTAACTATCCTACTTATGATAAAGAATTGTATGCATTCGTTCAAAGTGTGAAAAAGTGGAAACATTACTTAATTGGAAAAGAGACATTAATTCATACTGATCATCAACCACTTCAATATCTACACTCCCAAACTAAGTTGCAACAATCAAGAGATTACAGATGGATGGGTTTTCTACAAAATTTTCATTTGGTCATCAGATATAAAAATGGCATACATAACAAGGTTGCAGACATGTTATCTAGACCCATTATAAATGCATCTACCATACTTAAGCATAACTTTGTGCTACATGAAAGCTACATAGAACAATATGCTCAAGATATGGACTTTAAAGATGTATATGCAACTTTGAGTCAAGGCAAAAGAGTAGAAGAATTGGACTATCATGTGAAGGATCGACTCCTATATCATTGTGGGAAACTCTGCATTCCACAAACTGAGAGAGTAAAGATAATTAGGGAAGCACACACTTCTCTGATATTAGATCACTTTGGGGTAAGAAAAACAGTCTCACAGTTGCAAAGATTTTGTTATTGGCCGAAAATGAATGAGACAGTTTCTAGATATGTAAGAGGGTGTGCTATGTGTGCTAAAAGCAAGCCCAACAACAAAAAACTAGGCTTGTACACTCCATTGCCAGTTCCTTCTCACCCTTAGGAAAGTGTTTCCATGGATTTTGTGGGAGGACTGCCTAAATCTAGGAAAGGTCATGATTATTTATATGTTGTTGTGGATAGGTTCAGCAAAATGTGTATTTTGATACCTTGTAATAAACAGATTACATCTGAACAAATTGCAAAATTATTCTTTGAACATGTATGGGTTCATTTTGGATTACCCACTTCCATTGTATCCGATTGAGACACCCGATTTGTGGGGAAGTTTTGGTCTAGTCTGTGGGAACTGATGGACACCAAACTGAAGAAAAGCACAACTTTTCATCCACAAACAGATGGCCAGACAGAAGTAGTTAACAGGAAAGTGATCTATTTACTCAAAGGATATTGTAGCAAACATCCTAAGCTTTGGGATGAACACTTATGTTATGTGCAACATGCTTACAACAGAGCAAAATACTCTTCTACATAGATATCTCCTTTTGAGACTTGTTTTGGTTTCACACCAAGGTCTCATTTGGATTTTTTCTTTGGTAAAGATACCATGGTTGATGGACACAATGATGTGGACAAGACAACTAGGTTCATTGAACAGATCCAAGAGATCCACTAGGTAGTATAGGAACAGCTGGAAAAGAGCCAGGCTAAATACAAGGCTAGGCATGACAAGCATTAGATGGAGCATAGTTTTCAAGTTGGTGACCAAGTCTAGCTGTATATCAGCAAAGATAGAATGCAAGGTGAAGGAAAAAAGCTAAAGCCTATCAGGTATGGACCCTTTAGGATACTTGAGAAGATTGGTGAAAATACTTTTCGCCTTGACCTACCAGCTTACATGCACATGTACTCAGTCGTAAATGTAGATTTCTTGAGTCTATTTGAACCTTCAATGATTGAGGACCCTGAAGAGCAGAGTCAATTTCCTTCTATTGATGACCTGCTACCTGAGTATCTTAATGAGTTGCAGGAAGAAACAGTGCTGGACAGGAAGGTGAGGAAAATGCACATGGGAGATGTGGAGTACCTCAGGATTGGGCTCAAAGGTTCAAAGCCAAGCAATGCAAAGTGGATTGAAATTGGACAAGTGAGACAATAATATCCTCACTTAGTCGATGCTTGAAAACCAACTTTTGGTGGTCCAAAAGCTTTTTTAGTGGGAAGACATTGATCCAAATTGGATCCATAAAGAACTGTTAAAGAGCCATGATTGTATTAGGTCGAGACAAATGCTAAACAATTCAGAACCGCGATAAGAAAACACCGCTGAACTAGTTGCAATGACAGCCAGTGTGGAACGACGAGGACCTCGGTCAAAGCGCGCTAACCGAGGCCCATGGAGAATGCAGGGGAGGTCGAATTAGCCCCTGGGAGGCCTGGATCAGGAAATGGAGGTGATTTTTGATGCGTGATTAACACACTAGACAAAAAAGGCTGAAATGGAGAAGCCCCGAGCACTCAGTCGAATGGGGAGCTGGAGAACCACGGGAAAAAGGTAGAAAGCGCTAAAGGAAAAAGGCGAGACCCACGCTTTGGAAAAACCAGCAGTATTGATCGGGGCGTCATTAAACGGTAAGTGGTTTTGGAGGAAACCAGAGCGATTCCACTCAACGATCGACGCATGGCAAGCGAAGGAGAGAGAAAACCGCCGTTGATCGCGTGCTAAAATTCGAGCAAGTCAACCACGCAAAACGTGTCTATGGTGTTGGATCTGGGGGATCCAAATCAGATGGCTGAGATCGCGCCCAATGGGGGAAGCAGAATCGATGAAGGATTGAGCCGCGTTTTAGAAGGAATTGAAGCCCGTTTTGACTGCGACAGTGGAGGAAGACTTCATCCACGAAGTAACCGAATAACTGAACCGACGAAGCAGGCTAGCGTGAGCTATAGGAGGACATGTGGCCACTCCCTGAGTTCTGATGATGATGCTGAACAGGGAACTCCAAGCACAGTTGCAGAAGGAGATTCGACAGAGGCGAAAGAGGAACCGAACAGGCATGGGAATGAATGGCTCTAATGCCATGAGTAGAGATAGGATACACAGTCAGTCCAAGAGACGAAGAGAGGGACAAAGAACCCTGAAGACAGAGAGACCAGAATCCCCAGAGGAGGACAAAACCCATAGAAAGAAGATAGCGAAGCAAAAGTAGAAATAGGACAGAGGGTCGGGCTGACCAGAGGTAGCGTCAAGCACTAGAGGATTGAGAGATCTGAGCCATCCCAGAGAGGATCTATCTAGGCTGAGCACCACATTGGGCTCTCCACTGTAGACCCGAAGGTCACAGAGCTGGTAGGAAGAAGAAGTCTGTGTACTCAAGTGGCTTGGGGAATCCAAGAACCACCCTACTAAGCAGATCTGTTTCAGGTGACTCATATTGAGCTCTTTCATTGTAATTCTCTGCTTAAGACACAATAAAACAAGGCCACCACTGAAAGCTAGACCGGAGATGTAGCCCTGGAGAATAGGGTGAACTCCTTATTAATTGCTTGTGTTCTTGTATTTCTTACTATATTTCTCTGTTGTCTTTCCATTTCAAATGTCTATGTATTTGCAATTTGATCAATCCATTGCTTCAATAACACAGAACACACACCAACACCTGAGTCTGTAATACCTTTATTTAATAAATCTTTAACTGATGCCACTCATAGGGTGATTATCAGATCAATCATTCCCCTTCAGCTAGATCTAGCAACACTATTACACGTATGGAATTTTTCTCGAATATCATCTTCTGTTTCTTCAGGTTGATGACTCCATTCATATCCGTGGCCCAGTCTATCCCTAAAAGAGTGGGGTAAGGGTTACTATCATCTACAATCTCTATTACCTCAAAGTCAGTCTGCGTGCTCGCACCTTCAATATCCACTGTTACCCCTTGCAATATTCCCATGGGCAAAATCTTTTGTTGGTTCGCCATCTGTAATTGAATAGGAGACCACTATAATGCAGTCCTGCCCATGCGTTCCCATGTTTATTTTGGTAACACATTCACATCTGAACCCAAGTCTAAGATCACCTAATCCATTTTTTACTCGCCAATCTGCGCCATCAGTCTCATTTCCCTCCGGGTGTATAGTGTATGCCTTCCTAACTTTTGGACTACGCGCGGTTCACCCGGTCCTGTGCACCGAGCGATCAATGCTTGTAGTCCTTTAACTGCCTTATTGTTGCTTAGCAGCTTCATGCATGTCTCTAAATAGGTAGTAAGCATAGAAGGATCCATTCCTATCTCCAGTTGATCCTTACTACCTGAAGTAGAGGCCTCCGTGAAGCTCTTCTTAGATTCCATAAATGTTTCCCTTGCACACTCCAAGTCAAACTTAGGGTCCTTTGTAGGAGCCTTGCGAATCCATGTATCTTCCTTAGGCTTCTTCCCTTTATCTTCCCCTATGGTCGTGCCACTTTTAAGCATCATGTTTACGTTGGGATCTTCTTTGCATGGTTCAGACCTCATCATTTGGATATTTTGAGTCCGGGTGGGCTTTAGCACTCATTTCTTGCGCATTTGTATGATCATCGTCGGGCAATCTTCCATTTCATGATCAAACTGCTCACAGTATGGATAAGATAGTCTCATTGGGTTGGTACAATCATGAGCATAGTGCCCTGGTCCTCTGCAATTATAACAGATTAGTTGTCCATGCCCTCGTCTGAGTCCCATTCCTCCTCGTCCTTGTCTGCACCCTTGGAATCCACCGCACACTATGGCTGCGGCTAGATATTGACCTCGCACATCAGTCCGCATCCTGTATTCAAGCATTTGATCCATCAATAATTCATAGCTTCAACAGTTTCGCTCATCATGGCCTACTGATCTACAGAAATTACAAAATAGCTGTTGCGGAGTCTGCGTATACTTCTGCAACGGGTGATAGTTGTCCATATTGTGCTTCCCTCCCACCTGACAGATCACACACCAGAGCGCGGGTGCCGCACTTGGCCGCACCTGAGCCTTTAGTCTCAATGGCATTGGTGCTCCTCCTATCAAATAGCTTGCAAATATAGGACAGTGATCCTTATCGTGACCCTGGACTTTACATTTTATGCACCACACTTCTTCGTGTGCTTCTGGCCGAGGTGCCCTATCCTGCTTCAAACTCTGCATCTCCAGGCATAGGTTTTGTAGCTGTACATGGATTTGTTGGACTCGCAACCATGGATCCTGCATTGGCATCTCATGCAACCTCATCGCCATTTCGAATGCTTTTGCCTAGGTTGAGAGCTTTTGTTGTGACAGTGCCATCCTTAGGTGTGGTGTCAAAGATGCCACAAACCATGCGCGATGTTGTGCATCTGTCAGTTTCATATTAGCCTCGCAGATCATACTCTTCAACCTCTAATCCAAATCCCATGCGGTTTGACCTGGAAGCATTGCGATCTCCTTAAATCTGATGATCGACTGTGTTTTTGATTTCAGCTGGCTAAACTCTCTATTCAACGCGATTTGGATCTCTACTATTCCTGCATTTGGGTGATCATTCAAGTGCTTGAAATACCAAGTCAGTGCGTGATCCTACAACGCGCTTACTAATGTGGCCTTTTTAATGTTATCATCTGTAACCCTATGTGCTTCCCATACTGCTCTTACTACAAACCAAAATTGATCTGGATCTTCGTTCCCTACTCCTTTGAATATAGGCAGCTTGATCGCACTCGCCATGCTAAACTTCTAGTTGGGTGGAGGTGGTGTGGGCGAAGATGGAGGTGAATGAGGTGATGTGGGTGGCGGCATTTGTGGGGATGGTAATTGTGGAATACATTGCCTTATCAAACTAGTCACGCTCCTTGGAGAAACCCACACGCGCTCTTCCTTGCTCACTCGCGCAGGCAAAATTAAAGGACTGTATTTGTTCCACCCATTAATGTATTCGCATCACCCATTTTTCACACAAAAATCTTAATCTAGGTATTCAAAGATTTGATGTACTTACCTCGTGGTCCATTGAGAAAACGTCTTTTTGCTTCGGTGTAGCTGACAGTCATGTCTATCATGAATTTAGTGATAAACCCTCCTATTATTCGATCCAGCCAATGGTCTATGACCCGTGTGATCTTATCTTCCGAAGCCTCTAGCCTGTGCACCAACTCTGAGGTCCACATTATGGGTTGTTCAAGATTGCACCTTCCCTAGTTATCTACTAGCCTCATGATACAATCATACAGTTCTGAAGAGAAATATGCAAAGAATATTTTGTGGATTTTCGTATATACGTATCCATCCAACCACCTCTTCTCAGATATCTATGGGGTTTTGTTTTCTTGTACCATGAACTTGTGAAGCTTTTGATCCAACCAATCTTTAATTTCCTTCTTCGTAGGGTTCCAGCGTTCTGACATCAGACATCCCTTAGGTAGATCCCTATCCTGGCAATGGAACCATTTTTTGGCTTGATGGGGTCTGACCTAGTTTCAGAGAGTTTTAGCCAAACAAATCCCGAAACTACCGGCCCTATCGGCAATAGTCCACGGAGTGCAGACTGAAGTCTCACCCGAGGTAGTATGGAGGGTGCTAGAACCAGGTTTCTACACCCTAGGGATGTCTTGATGAGGTCTGGAGAGCTTTGTGAACTGATCTTATGCAATTTGCTACTTCCGCGCAACCGTCTTCAGTGAAACTACCTTTGTGCGGCTAAGATACTGAGAGTGAATGTTATTTACCCTTTTTTGTGCTAGTTATTATTATAGATCTTGAATTAAATTAAGTAAGCCCAAGACTTTCAGTTATTTAAGATAAATAAACATGCACACAATCATAAACTATAAATAGATGCATAGACCAGAATATAGGAATAGATACACAATATTTCAAAACCAACTTATCTTCATTAATGCTTTCTCCAATTACAATCCACTTCTTGCCCTGTGCACATAGTTGCAGGTGTCCGCTCACACAGCTGCGGACTCTACTAGGCCTCTGCGCACACAGCTGCAGAGCCTCTACTACTACTACAACTCACAACTTAGGCTTACAGACTTAGATTACCTTCAGAAACCCATGCACTTCTAATCTCAACCAAAGTTGCCTTCTACACTTAGAGCCTTGCTCTATTTATACATTCCCATGGTCCACAGAGCATGGGTAGGCCAACACATTCTAGATTAATTTATAATATTTTAGGGCAGACTACCCTTTGACTTGATGTAGAGCCTCTAACTTGCACTTGATTATCCATCATTACCTACAGTTTTCCCTCACTCATCTCTCTCTTTTGCCTCATTTTCCTTGCAAACCTACCCAGATCATTACATTTGATGTCTTTAAGCATGATTTAGTGAACTTTGCTAATGTGTGACTGTTTTGTTTAGATTTTGACATATTTGCAGAGATTCCGCAGCTATCTGGCAATTCCGCAGCCATTCAGCGATTCCGTAGCCATCTGATGATTCCGCAGCCTTTTTGTTAATCTCAAGGTTCCACGTGTCATTTTGCAAAACGAGCCACATGGGCACGTGGGAATAAAGGTGCTCAAGGTTCCTGTGCTATTGGTTCGATCAGCCACATCATCTACACCTCCGGTCAACGAGGGTCAAGCCACGGTCAACAAAGGCAGCTTAACGGTGTTGCGTAAGCTGTTGGGTCACGTCAATGCAACTGGTGATTTGTCCATGTTACGCAGGTTGTGGGAAACATAATCTAACTCTGGATTCAATTCCCATAACGACCAGAACCTCCAGCTCATCCACGAGGCTTATGACGTGTTGCTGAACCTTTATTACGCATGACAGATTAGTTAATTTTCAGTTTCTAGCTTTACGCATTAGGCAATCGTTTAGATGCCTATAAAAACTTGCGTCTGTGTATGCTTAATGTTACTTTTTAGTTGCTGTGTTTTATGAACTCGTTATAATTTTAGTGCATTTCAAGACTCTGTTTTGATAGTGTTGTTCTAGCACTCTTGACTGTAATTTTCTGCATATGGAGTAATAGAAGGCAGTGCTGTTCTGACGTTTTCAAATCCTTGAGTCTTCTTTGGGTTGTATGAATGGAGGGCCCCTGTTCATGACTGCCCTTGTATAGTATTTTATGTTCATATTCTTGCTATTTCCTTATTTTCCATTCAGCATTTCCTTTTCTTTGAAACATGTACAACTTGATTCACTTTCATTGTCATTTCATTTGCAGCATTCACTTAAACTGATCAGTATTGTTCTTTTGCAGGTTTTTAACCCGGGATTGTTTTTGTCTTTATGTATTTGCTTTATATCTGATGGCATTTTCAGTTGACAGATTCAAAGTTGTTGCCTTTACTTTATTTTCATAACTGATTTCTAGTTTAGTTTCTCAAAGTTGTCTGCTAACATATTGATGGTCTCTTTATCACAAATTGTTCATCTTTTAGAGATCAGAATACTAATAAATTTCAGCTGGCTTTGAGTACTTTTTAGACTAATCTTTAAATACTTTCTAATCGTGCTTTACATAGTACCATATGTTAGAAGCAGAGAGTTAGGAAGAGCTGAACATTATAACTAGTCTTTAAAGTAGATTTTTCTCATTTTTGATCACTTTTTAAACTCATCTTTAGCTACTTCCTAATCGTGTTTTACACAGTACTATGTGTTGGAAGCAGAGAGTTAGGAAGAGATAAACATTATCATTGGTTTTTAAAGTGATTTTCTTACCTTTTATTTGCAGCAGCATGAATGGTGTCTAGTGCCATTAGAAAGTGGTTCTTTGCTTTCAGTTCATTTCAAGTTATTTATTTCTTTCAAGCTTTTCCTTTTCAGCAAGTAGTTAGAAATCACCTTACACACACACTCACTCATCTGTTTATAAAAACTCCATTCCATCTTAGGAAGATAAATTAACCACAAACAACACCCCAAACGACAAAAAGCTCTAAGAGGTTGCTTAAGTACATATAGTACACCTTCACTTCATCAGCTTACGAGCCCCGGGTTGACAATTAATGACATCAATTTAGGAACACTAAATTGACTAAACATTTTGGCGCCGTTGCCGGGGAAGTGAAATTAAGTAGCCATATTCTTAAAAAAAAAAAAAACATAAAAATTTCAAGGAAAGAAGTTGATAACCTATCAAAGTATGCTCTCCTCTTGCACTTCAAGGTGATCTGGAGGATCAGAAAAGAGAAAGTTATTGATTTGGTAGTTTCTTGAGTATGCTCTCTTGTTGCACCTAGAGTGAACTGGAAGATCAGAAAAAGGACTATTAAAATGACTTGAAGAAAATAAAAAAAAATGACATGCATAGAGCTAGAGATTCTAGAGGAAGGTTTTTAGCTAGAGCTCGAAGTTCAATTTTTACAAGTCCATCTGCTTCAAGGGATAGACAAGAGACACCTCCCTTATCTCCAACCGACACTCCTAGTCCTAGAATTCCTGGAATTCAAGAGCCAAGAGTTGACTCTCCTACACCTTCTATTGAATTTGAACCAAGAAGAGACTCTTCTCTTTCTCCTACAGAAAGACCAATTGTAATTGAGGAAGTGGAATCATCTGAAGAAGAAGGAGAAATCTCTTCTCATTCACCTTTTGTAGAGGAACCAGAAGATTTTGAAATCCCTAGGAGAATCATCATGGCAGAAGAAGAAGGAGGTGGTAGGGGTAGAGGTAGAGGTGGAGGAGGAGGAGGAAACAACAATAACAATAATGGAGGTAGAGGTCCCCTTGGAGGAGGAAATAGAGATGGGGATAATTCATTTGGGTTTCCCATTGTTAATGAGGATTCCCGAGCCACTATGAAAAACATATCACCATCTTTCCTCCCAAATTTCCATGGGTTAAGGACTGAGGACCCTGAAACATTCTTATTTGAGTTTGAAGTGGTGTGTCGAACTTATGACTACCTGGATGACTCTCAGAAACTCAAATTGTTCCCTTCAACACTGAAGGATCAAGCCTTGAAATGGTTCATGGGGTTACTCACTCAATCCATTAGGACTTGGGATGAAATGAAACAGACATTTTTGGATAGGTATTTGGACTATTGTATGCCTACTAATCACAAGGACGAGGTTTTTAAAATGATACAAAGAGAAGATGAGAGCTTAGAAGATTTACTTGAAAGATTTCAATATAACTTGAAAAGAGCAAAAATGAGTACCTTGGATGAAGAGACCTTAAAAGCCCTCTTATTAAAAGCCATTAGGGATGAATGGATAGATATCTTAAACATGATGGGGAAAGGGGATATTTCTCAACTTTCACTCAATGATATAGCAGAACTCTGTATCCATCTCTCAAGGGGCAAATCAAAAACTCAAAAAGGGCCTAGAGATCCTTCTCTCCTTAGGGCAAATAAATCTGCAACAGGATCAGTAAGTAGGGCTGAAATCGGCAATATGCTTGATGAATTTAAAACTGACATCTTAGGGAGTCTTAGTGAACAACTTGATACCCTTAAGATTCACAATAAACAAAAAGCAGAAGCTGAGTCTTTGGCTATCTTTTGCCCGAAATGTAGAAAGAAACATGCTTTAAGGGAATGTCCCTTAGATGCACACGTTGTAGAAACATGTGTAATTTGCTCAGAAACTCATGAGACCAAGGATTGTCCTTCAATTCCTGGCCTCAAAGCAGTCTTTCAAGAGGATCCAGATACACTTGAATCTCTTTGTTTTATTGCAAGGAGACCTTGGCAAGGACAACAGAATCAAGGGTTTAACAACTCTATGAATTCTCAATCCCAACCAAATTGGAATCCTTGGCAACAACCTTGGCCTCAACCTCAAAATGCTTTTCAAGCATGGATGCAAAGCATGCAAAATCCTTATGGGAGATTTGCCCAATTCTATCAATATCCTCCATCATTTCAGAATCAGCAGGCTCCACAACTTCCAAATCAAGGTCAAAAACTATCATTGCCATATCCTCAACAACAACAACCTCCTCCACAAAATCAAAATTCTCAATTATCGCTTCAATCCCAGCAGAAATAAAATCAACTTCCCTCTCAGCCATTACCAAATCCAAATAATAGGAACCCTCGAAATGCTTACATGATGGAAGGTCAACCATTCCCTACCTATATGGTTGTTCCTCTCAATGAAGTACAACTCAGATCAGGGAGAATCTTAGATCAACCTTCTACAAGTGTTCAACAACCAAGCATTTCTGAGGAAGAATCTCTCAAAGTCAATAAGGGTTCTGAAGTATCACTTCAAAACCAAAATATCCAAAAAGGAAAAGAAAAAGAATCAACCTCCACAACTCCCATAGTTGAGCAACCTACACCTTTAGCTACACCTCCTTTTCCTGAAAGATTACAAATTGACAAAGGAGTGGAAAAGCAAATATGGGTGCCTGACTATAGTTTTCTAGATGAATTGAAGAATGTCTGTATCAAGATCCCCTTGTTACAAGCCATTAAGGAAATTCCCATTCTAGCGAAGACAATAAAGGAGTTGAGTTTGAAGAAAACAGGAAAGAGAACCAGAGATACTAAAAAGATACATCTAGTTGGAAAAATTGCAGACATTATGATGGGTAAGATTACCATGCAAAAATATGTGGACCCCGGTAGCCCTATTGTCAAAACTCATATTAATGGGGTTGAAATCCCAAATACTTTGATTGACTTAGGAGCCGCGATCAACATCATGAGTAGACAGACCATGGATCAGTTAAAGCTTCCTAACCTTCTCTTTACACCTACTTTACTGCAGCTTGCAGATAGATCAATCATTAAACCTGATGGTGTATTGGAAGACATTCCAGTCTCCCTAGACTCTTGGGAATATCTAGTTGATTTTATGATTTTAACTCCCAAGAATAATCTAGGAGGACATCCTCTTATTTTAGGAAGACCTTGGCTGGCCACAGCTGATGCTTTCATAAGTTGTAGGTCTGGGGACATGTATATATCAGATGGTAATTCCACCAAAAAATTCAACTTGTATCCTCCAGCAAAGGCAATAACAGAAACAGGAGAAGATGAGTGGGTTGATGATGAGGATACTATTCAACCTATTCTAACCATCTCTGAAATCAGTGAGGATAGTCAAATTCTAAATACATTAGAAAATTTTGAAATACCTTTAGAATATGACTCTACACAGTTTCAGTTAGATGTAGACATTGAATATCTCTCCTCTAGACAGATGTCTCTCTTCTCAATGGAAGAGTTTGGTAGTTCTACAGTTGAAATCCTTCCAGGAAAAACATTGAACATTAACAAAAACTTGGAAAGACCACAACAAGAAGAATTAACTAAACTGTTGCAAAAACATTCCACTGCCTTTGCATGGGAATACACTGACATGAAAGGAATCGATCCTAAGACTTGTATTCATCACATTTATATTGAAGAAAATAGCAGACCTATTAGGCAACCACAAAGAAGGATGAATCCAAACCTTAGGGAAATCGTGAAAGAAGAACTCCAGAAATTGCTCAAGGTAAACTTCATTTACCCCATTTCAGATAGCCAATGGGTTTCTCCCTTGGTTATAGTGCCCAAAAAGAATGGTAAATGGAGAGTTTGCATTGATTATCGAGAATTGAACAAGGCAACCTTAAAGGATCATTTCCCTCTACCTTTTATTGATCAGGTACTAGACACTTTAGCAGGTAAAAAGTATTTCTCATTCTTGGATGGTTTTAGTGGGTATAATCAAATTCAGGTAGCACCTGAAGATCAAGACAAAACCACATTCACTTGTCCTTGGGGAACTTTTGCCTACCGAGTACTCCCTTTTGGATTGTGCAATGCACCCGCTACATTTCAAAGGGCTGTACTAGGAATCTTTTCAGATCTGATTCATGATTGTGTAGAGGTATACATGGACGATTTCACAGTTTATGGTAATACATTTGAAGAAACTTTGGAAAATTTGGAAAAAGTACTGGTAAGATGTAAGGAAACAAATCTTTCTTTAAGTCATGAAAAGTGTTTTATGATGTTTATTGAAGGGATTGTTTTAGGACATCATATTTCAGGAGATGGGATTAAGGTTGATAGATCCAAAGTTGAAGTCATCTTTAAGTTACCTATTCCAAATTGCTAGAAGGATGTTAGAAGTTTTCTTGGGTTTACTTGGTATTACAGAAGATTTATTGAAAACTTCACTAAGATAGCATCCCCTCTTTTCAAATTGCTTACCAAGGACTGTGAGTTCAAATGGGATCCTGAGTGTCAATCTGCCTTTGAAGCTTTAAAGACTAGAATATCTGAAGAACCCATCTTAAGGGGGCCAAATTGGAAACTCCCTTTCCACATTTCTACTGATGCTTCAGATACAGCTCTAGGAGCTATTTTGGGACAAAAGGATTTGATCCCTTATGCCATTTATTACACAAGTAAGAATTTGACTCCCACTGAGTTAAATTATACTGTTACAGAAAAAGAGTTCTTAGCTGTGGTACATGCGATCAATAAGTTTAGACACTACATAACCGGCTATGAAACCTTTGTCCATACTGATCACTCTGCCATAAGATATTTAATGAAAAAACCTGTCACTAATGGTAGAGTTACAAGATGGCTTTTACTTTTACAAGAATTCAACATTACTGTGTAAGATAGACCTGGAAAACAAAACACAGTAGCTGATTTCTTGTCTAGAATCCAAAACACTAATGAAGATTCTCCAGTAGAAGATAAGTTTCCAGATGAATACTTGTTTGCAGTGACTACCAAGACTCCTTGGTATGCAGATATGGCTAATTATCTAGTTACAGGGAAGCTTCCTCTACACTTATTTCCTAATGAGAAAAGGAAAATCATTCAGGAGAGTTCACATTATTCTTGGATTTCTAATGAATTGTTCAAAACAGGGCCAGATTGTATAATCAGAAGGTGTGTTCGGGAAGATGAAATGCCTGACATCCTTAAGGCATGTCATGATGAACCATGCGGCGGGCACTTTGCTGACAAGAGGACAGCCTATAAAATCCTTTCTCTGGGATATTATTGGCCTTCTCTCTTTAAAGATGCAAAGCAGTATGTTAGAAGGTGTGACAGCTGCCAAAGAGTTGGGAAACCAACTCCTTCAAATGAAATGCCTCTACAGCCTCAGGTATGCATCGAACCCTTTGAGAAATGGGCTCTAGATTTCGTTGGACCAATTAATCCTCCATCAAAGCAAAAGAAGTATATACTGGTTTGTACTGATTATGTTACTAAGTGGGTAGAAGCCAAGGCATTGCCTTCTGCCACTGAAAATTCAGTTGTTCAAGTTCTTTTTGAGGATATTTTCACTCGTTTTGGTGTCCCAAGGGAAATTGTGACAGATCAGGGCAGCCAGTTTACATCTAAATTGATGAAGAAGCTGATGGAGGAATACAAGATCAAGCACAGAACATCTACTCCATACCATCCGCAATCCAATGGCCAAGTGGAATCCACCAACAAAGTTCTTGAAGGCATTATCACCAAGACTGTTCATCTTCATAGAAGAGATTGGGCGGAAAGGCTCCCTGAAGCCTTATGGGCCTATAGAACTACATGGAAGAACACAACAGGACATTCTCCCTATGAACTTGTTTATGGGAAGGAAGTCCTGCTTCCCATTGAGTTCCAAATCAAGACCTTCAAGATGGCAGTCCAATTGGGAATGAGCCTCTCAGAAGCCCAAAGACACAGAATGGACCAGCTAAATGAGCTAGATGAAATAAGGCAAGATGCAATTCTAAGGACCGATCTAGTTCAGCACCAAAGATCTAAATGGCATGATCGTCATATCAAAGAAAGAAAGTTTCAGAAAGGAGATTGGGCTCTATTGTTTGATTCAAAGTTCAAAGACTTCAAAGGAAAGTTTCAAACTCATTGGCTTGGGCCATATGAGATTGATGAAGTCTTTAGCAATGGAGCAGTTCGAGTGAAAACTATTGATGAATTTCATACTCCTCTTATTGTGAATGGCCATCGCTTGAAAATCTACCAAAAGCCATTCTCAAAAGAAGAGTTTGTAAAGTTGTTTAAAGAAGATTCTGCAATCAGATTGGTGGAGAAGGATTCTTCTCCTCCATCAGCCTAATCTTTGGTTTTTGAAAAAAAAAAAAAGAAGAAAAAAAAAAAGAAAAAAAAAGAGAAAAAATAAATGTATAAGCCTGAAAACCAATCTCTGATTGGCAGTCTTATGCAGAAAACTTGAGGTGAAAATCAGGGTCACCTGACACCTCATGTTTTCCAAAAAAAAATCTCTCTCTCTTCCATCTCATTTCGCCATTCCATTCACTTCATTCACCATCTCATTCATTTAATCACTCTCACTCCACCTCATTTCTTTCCATCCATCCATCCATTCATTACATTTCATTCCATCAATAAAGTTATTTTTTAGATAACTAAAGTTTTTTTGTGCAGCCGGAGGGTGCCACTGCAGTTTCCGCAGCTGTCTGGCAATTCTATAGCCATTCAGCCATTCCGCAGCTCTCTGCACCTGCATAAAAGAAACACAGTTTGTTTGAAAAGAAATTTACAGTTCAGAAGTCATCAACAATAAGTGGAAAAGAGTCATGCAACAGCAATAAAACAATGAAGGGTTAGTGGCAAATGATCAAAGGCAATTCAAGCGCGGATATGAGGTATGATCTGAATCCTAAACTTACGGTTATCTCATTTTGCAAAGTTTCCGGGTTATGTTTCTTGCCATTTAATGTAATGATTACCAGTCTTTCCCATCATGCGACCAAAAATCCACGTATCCCCCACACTTATCGGTCCTGTTCATCACAATTTTGAAACTCAACTGCGGCTGCTCCTCCATTAAGGTTTTCGTACCTAAGTGACGTAGACTACTGTACTACGTCTCTCTACGTCATAATCCCGCAGCCAAGTGTAAACTTATGACCGAAGCCTAAGGACCTAACCGTTTCTACCCATCATTTCATAACCCTCCTACGCTCGTATCATTCCATTCACGCTGTTTCATTTCCACAGTTCCCTTATTCCGCTGTGCTCACTACGCTGCTACCTTAGCCATACTCTGTTTTACTTCTTCCTCTCTGCTAATTCTGATTATCAGTGAAAGTATGTTACGGCTGTTACATTAGAGCCGTAAATTTACTGTGTTAAGGCCACTGTTGAAGCCGTGTAACCTTTTTTCCAAAAGTTTTAGAACAGAGCCGTAGAGCCAATGGGTAAACTCTTAAGAGCAGAACCAGAGGGTTCAAAATTTCTGGAGGGATATCCTCAAGTTAAAGAGGCTTTGCAGAAAGCAAACTGGCTCCAATGCATCCAGAAATTCAGAGGTTACCACAAAGAGGTTACGAAGGCCTTTGCACGTTCCTTTAGAGACAAAGACAATCAAGTGGAGATAGGGGACCTAAAGTTTACAGTCACTGAGAGCAGTATAGCACAGGCCACTTCACTCCCACAAACTGGAGAAAGATGGTTTAAAAACAGATCAGTACAAGACCAACAGTGGAAGCAAATCTTAAAGAATCCAGGTATGGATACCAGCATTTTTACAAAAGGGATTCCTGTTACTTATGTCAAGGAAGAATGGACAACTTTACTTTTATTAGTGCAAAAATTCTTTACTTGTGAGGGAAGGTTTGGAGTTTTATATGTTTACCATGCCAAAGTCATGATGCATTTCTTAGGAGATGATATTAACCTTCCATATTTTCTACTCTCAAGTATTAGAAAAATGTGTTCAATTGTCCAAAGGAACCCAAGAAACATTGAACCACATCTGTATCATCATGGTCTTGTTAAGATGCTAGTTGAGGAACAGTTGAAAGCAAAAAGAGATACCTGGGAGAGATTTCTTGTGAGAAACCATTTTGAAGAAGCAGGAGAAACCTCTGTGCCTAGAAAGAGTAGAAGAAAAAGAGAAGAGGCTACCCCTGAAACTGTTGTCCAAGAGGAAACTGTCCAAGAACAGATTGAAGAAGAAACTGATGTACATCATTCTGAACATGAAATTGACCCTGAGCCTGCTGTGGACATTGATCAAACAGCCCAAAGAATCATCACAGAAACCCTTTCAGAACTTGCCCAAGAAGTTGCTCAAAAGAGAAAAGAGAGTAGGAAGAAACAAAAGAAAGATAAAGGCAAAGCTGCAGCCCAAGAAACTTACCTTACTCCTGAAAATTCCAGTGAAGAAGATACTCAGCCCTTAGCACAAAGGTTGGCCCAACTCCATGAAACTGCTCTTTCCAAGAAGGTGGAAAAACAAAAGCAAAAAGCACAAAAAGAAAAGCAGAACATCACCACCGTGAGAAGGAGCAGAAGGATACAAGACAAAGTGGGGGCCACAAAGGGTAAAAAGTCACTCATCATTGACTTGAGCACACCTGAAAAGGTTGCTACAAGACCTGACTTTGAGAAAAGCCTTCCACACGCTGAGTATGTTGAGACCAGTCCTCCACGTGAGGAAAGTCCTTTTGAGCATGAACCTGAATATGAACATGGATCTGAATTTCAGTATGAGCCTAGTCCAAAGAAGTCACCAGAGGTTGACCCAGATCAGCAGAAAGTTTACAATTACCTGGAGACGTTAGAACAAGCAGTTGCTGGTCCAAGCACTGTTCAACCTTTGGAGCAGCAAGTGCAATCACTGAAGCAAGAAGTATTTGAGCTGGAGGTACTAAATCGCCACATCAAACAAGAAAATGAAAGACTGAAGGAACAGAGCAATGTGGACAAGATGGTCCAAGATAACACCATGCTTCATATGGGCCTTTGGCAAAAGGAAAACAAAAAGCTCAAGAAGAGATGCAGAAAGTTAAACAGAGCTTTGATCAATTTAAAATTCAGATGTTTGATGAAAAGACCAAGAGTCAATGTGGCCACACAGAGGAAGAAGAGAAGATTAGATGTCTTAGCAGAGGCATCTCAGCGGGTGGATTGAACAATGTTTTCTTTGCATGAGGACATGCAACACCCTCGTAGTGGGGGTATGTAGAGCCTCTAACTTGCACTTGATTATCCATCATTACCTACAGCTTTCCCTCACTCATCTCTCTCTTTTGCCTCATTTTCCTTCCAAACCTACCCAGATCATTACATTTGATGTCTTTAAGCATGATTTAATGAACTTTGCTAATGTGTGACTGTTTTGTTTAGATTTTGACATATTTGCAGAGATTCCGCAGCTGTCTGGCAATTCCGCAGCCATTCAGCGATTCCGCAGCCTTTTTGTTAATCTCAAGGTTCCACGTGTCATTTTGCAAAACGAGCCACATGGGCACGTGGGAATAAAGGTGCTCAAGGTTCCTGTGCTATTGGTTCGATCAGCCACATCATCTACACCTCCGGTCAACGAGGGTCAAGCCACGGTCAACAAAGGCAGCTTAACGGTGTTGCGTAAGCTGTTGGGTCACGTCAATGCAACTGGTGATTTGTCCATGTTACGCAGGTTGTGGGAAACATAATCCAACTCTGGATTCAATTCCCATAACGACCAGAACCTCCAGCTCATCCACGAGGCTTATGACGTGTTGCTGAACCTTTATTACGCATGACAGATTAGTTAATTTTCAGTTTCTAGCTTTATGCATTAGGCAATCGTTTAGATGCCTATAAAAACTTGCGTCTGTGTATGCTTAATGTTACTTTTTAGTTGCTGTGTTTTATGAACTCGTTATAATTTTAGTGCATTTCAAGACTCTGTTTTGATAGTGCTGTTCTAGCACTCTTGACTGTAATTTTCTGCATATGGAGTAATAGAAGGCAGTGTTGTTCTGACGTTTTCAAATCCTTGAGTCTTCTTTGGGTTGTATGAATGGAGGGCCCCTGTTCATGACTGCCCTTGTATAGTATTTTATGTTCATATTCTTGCTATTTCCTTATTTTCCATTCAGCATTTCCTTTTCTTTGAAACATGTACAGCTTGATTCACTTTCATTGTCATTTCATTTGCAGCATTCACTTAAACTGATCAGTATTGTTCTTTTGCAGGTTTTTAACCCGGGATTGTTTTTGTCTTTATGTATTTGCTTTATATCTGATGGCATTTTCAGTTGACAGATTCAAAGTTGCTGCCTTTACTTTATTTTCATAGCTGATTTCTAGTTTAGTTTCTCAAAGTTGTCTGCTAACATATTGATGGTCTCTTTATCACAAATTGTTCATCTTTTAGAGATCAGAATACTAATAAATTTCAGCTGGCTTTGAGTACTTTTTAGACTAATCTTTAACTACTTTCTAATCGTGCTTTACATAGTACCATATGTTAGAAGCAGAGAGTTAGGAAGAGCTGAACATTATAACTAGTCTTTAAAGTAGATTTTTCTCATTTTTGATCACTTTTTAAACTCATCTTTAGCTACTTCCTAATCGTGTTTTACACAGTACTATGTGTTGGAAGCAGAGAGTTAGGAAGAGATAAACATTATCATTGGTTTTTAAAGTGATTTTCTTACCTTTTATTTGCAGCAGCATGAATGGTGTCTAGTGCCATTAGAAAGTGGTTCTTTGCTTTCAGTTCATTTCAAGTTATTTATTTCTTTCAAGCTTTTCCTTTTCAGCAAGTAGTTAGAAATCACCTTACACACACACTCACTCATCTGTTTATAAAAACTCCATTCCATCTTAGGAAGATAAATTAACCACAAACAACACCCCAAACGACAAAAAGCTCTAAGAGGTTGCTTAAGTACATATAGTACACCTTCACTTCATCAGCTTACGAGCCCTGGGTTGACAATTAATGACATCAATTTAGGAACACTAAATTGACTAAACACTTGACTCATTACAATTCACGCTTCACGCACTTCATGGAGCCTTTACAATACCAATACCCAAAATTGTGGGCTTTAAGCCCCAAATCCGTACGCTGGAGATCCACTACCCAACAATAATTGCAATGCTAGAAGGAAAATGACAGAACACACAGTAAATAAAACCACAAAAAAACTTTTATTATTAAAACAGATAATAACTGTAAGGACTACATTGTGGTGGACAATATGTCCTTTTACATAATGTGACTTGTTACTTGTTGCATTTTTTAGTTACAATACCACGGGTCAATTCCATGGGTGAATGAATACCATGGGTGGATGTCACAATAGCATGGGTCAATTCCATGGGTGAATGAATACCATGGGTGGATGTCACAATACCATGGGAAAATACCATGGGTGGATGTCACTTACAATACCATGGTTGGATAAATACCATGGGTGGATGTCACTTACAATATCATGGGTAAATTCCATGGGTGTACGAATAACATGGGTGGATGAATACCATGGGTTGATGCCAGTCTCCATTTTGATCACTTATTGATGATTGCATAATATGAACAGGTATGGGGCTTCCACGAACCACCCAACTGTAGAATAGGCTAAACCAAATCTTTCTTTCAACCAGCCACCCTCGTGCCATATTCCAAGCATGAATGTGGGATCTCATAAAACAAATCAATAAAAACCATCTAGGGCTTCCAGAGACCAAACCACCTCAACCCTCAACTAGCGATTCCACCTCACAGTTGGAAATCACTAACCATCACTAGATTGGTCTCTACACAAGCTGTCCAGGGCTCTAGAGCATTTATTTCAACCAGGGATTCAAGGACTAGAAACTCAACTCGTAGTTGTTGCAAGGCTTCTACAGTGTTTGTCTAGCCAGGGCTTCCAAGACTAGTAACTCAACCCAAGTTGTTACAGGGCTTCCAGAGCATTTGTCCAACCAAGGCTTCCAGGAACTAGTAACTCAACCAACAGCCAAAGGCACAAGAAAACCAATTGGAAAACAAAAATAACACCCACAACGCCATGACTATCCAGGAAATGTCAAGGCTATGAAAAACCACTATCAATCGAGGTAATCATTCATGCCAGTGACAGATCATAACCAAGAAACCACATGCATATTCCATGCACATCAAAACTAGTGAGGAAAACATACATGCTACTCAGTACCTACAAGAAAAGCCCACTATAGCTGCTGATCCTGATGTCCTCTTGTGATTTCCTACTCTCCTTTTTCCTTCTTGCTCCAAAAATCCAAGCATGCCACACTCCTCCAAGAGTTCTCCAAGAAACACTGAGCATCCAAGAGTATGTGAGAGATAGAGAATAGAGAGAGAGCTTGAAAACTAAAATGGCAAAAGTCTGTGAGCTGATCCTCAAAAGAATTTTTTTTGGTGAGGCCTCTATTTTCTTAATTTTCTATTATTTTCCTTCATTTTCCTCCTCACATGCAACCTGTGACCTTTCACCTCCCTTTTCTCCTAATTTCCATTAGTTTCAAAAATAAAATGCCAATAAATGTCACTTTGCCTTTCGAAATCCTCTGCCATTTCCTTTTCCAATTTCCTTAGCCATTAATTAAACAAAAGTGATCCCCACCAGTATGTTTCTTCCCAAAATTTAGGTTGGAATATGTATCCCATGACTAAGGTCTTATTTTACCTTTATTACTTTTTACTTAGATTTTTTACTAAGGTTGTTACACCAACCGGGTTCGAGACTTCCATGAACCACCCATCTGTTGATTGGCTGAACCATATATTTCTTTAGCGAATCACCCTCGTGCAATATTCCAAGCATGAATGTGGGATCTCATGGGATAAACCAATCTAAATATAACCAAGGGAATCTAAAGGTTAAACCACCTCCACCCTCTCCATACTGTGATAACACCTAAACCACTGTTGAGATCACAAAACCAAACCGAACTTGGATGCCTCAGAATATCTTCCCCATTCTTCAGGAATTTCCTATCTCCACCCTCAGGATTTGCCATGTATCCCACCATTATTGATCAAGGGATTCCTAGGCCTTTTTGAATTTTCTTGAGACCACCTCACCCTCGATTACAAAACCATCTGACAATCCAAAGCTCAAACTGAGACCAATCCCATCACACCATGGCTATCCAAAAATGGAAAGTTTAGGCTAAAATCCACTTTCAAACCTGGAAAAATCCATTCCAATGACAACAAGATAAACAAATACCAACATGCACATACCACACATGACAAAACCAACTAGGAAATCACACATGAAATCTGTTACATGTAAGTATTCTCACTAAAGTTGCTTAATACTTTCCTTCCTTTTCTTTTGTTTTCCTTCTTTTCTTTCCTTTCATTTCCTTTCTTGCTTACTTATCCTCTTGATGCTTTCTCCTCTTTTAGAAAAATTCTAACGCTAAATTGACAAAGCCTACCAATTGATGCTTTGAGGTATTTTTATTGGTGATGCCTCTAATTTCTTCAATTTTCCATTATTTTCCTCCATTTTCCTCCACACATGCAACTTGTGACCTTTAACCTTCCTTTTCTCCTAATTTACATTATTTTCATAAATAATATGCCAAAAATACTTTTTTTCCTTTCCAAAGCCTTAGTCATTTCCTTTTCCAATTTCCCCTTAACCATAAAACACAACAAGTGATGCCCACTAGGATATTTTTCCCAACATTCAACTTGGAATAAGTGTCCCTTGCCTCTGGTCTTATTTTACCTTTATTAACTTTTATTACATTAAATTTTAACTCGGGGATGTTACAGAACCCTCTCCCTTAGGGGAACACCATCCTCGGTGTTAAACCACACGTAGACCCAACAAAACCACTGAAGAGAAAAAACATATGGCCTATGGAGCTTTATAACCCAACTCATTACAGTATTTACAATAACATCTTACTTAAAAGAAAAATTATAATGTAAAACATGACAACATGACAACCATACCACTTATCAAAGCTTTATAAGTTAGCTCATTATGGTATTTGCAATAACAACCATAAATATGGAAAAATACCAAGACTAATTTTCCTCACCAACAAACAATGAAGGATACATAGCCCGCATCTGATCATCCATATCCAATGTAGCTTCGTCAGGCCCAAAGTGCTTCCCCTACACTTTAACCTACTTAATTGCTCTGTTCGAGAGCACGAGATATTTTCGTTGCAATATGCATTGGGGTTTTGGCTAGAATTATCCTTCTTGCTCCATCTACAATAAAGACCAATCAATAACATGATCAACATCCTTTACATACCTTTTAAGTAATGAAACATGAAAATCATCATGAAATTTCACTGTCAGAGGCAGTGCAAGTCTGTAGGCCACTGCCAATCCTCTCAAGGATCTCGAAATGCCCACAATACCGTGGTGCCCACTTGACACATGATCCAATCCTCAATGAGCTCTTCTTAGGCTTGATGTGCAAATACACATGCTCTCCAACCTGAAACTCCTTAAATTTCCTGTGTTTTTCTACATAACGTTTTTGCCTGTCCTTTGGTACCTTTAGATTCTTCTTTATAATGTTTCCCCTCTCACATCTGCCCACTTTCACCGGCTTACCCGGGGTAAACATGAGATGAGGGGTTACTATGACATGACTAAACCTCCTAAATGACCTTAAGGAAATGGGTTCGACACAACAAGACTTTACTAACTTCCCTCACATGCCACAAGACCTCTGGGAGTAACCCAAACCCTCTAGGTGTCCAACCCCTAAGACAACTCACCTTTTCGCTAATCTAGAGCCCTAGTCTCTCGCTTGCTAAGGCCTCCATACAACTGTGGGTTCCCATTCACTCACATAGGCCTTCATCAGTGCGAATGTGGCATTTTTCTGCCAGTGCTATGCCAGCAACGCGAGAATTAAGGCTACTTTCTAGGGTTCCGGCTAAGCCTCTGCCTAGAAATCCATGAAACTTCCAGAACTCATAAAAGAAATGAAAACAATTCTTGTAAACCAAAAAGTGGAACTAGGACTTAAATACCCAACTGAGACCTACATTCTGTCAAACACTTGGTAGATATGCCACCTACAGTTCATGAAAGCAAGTCTAAACATAAGGGACTAAAAACTTATCTGAGGTTTAACAAGAAGGGTCTCTACCTTCTCACATTAGCTATCATAACATCAATTAAGACTTGCATTTTATATTTATTCAGTTATGAGTAAAACATAAATAGAGCCATAACTAAGATTTTTCATACAACCATGCTTATAACCAACATATAACCAAATGAATAACCATAATAGAACAACCATTAAAGCCACATAATAACCAATACATTTCCTTATGAAAAGCAAGAGAAATTTAGATTTTATTATGATCCAGACTTAAACAGGAACGCAATAAAATACAAAGATAACCATAAAGATAGATATGCAGCGGAAATAATACTTCATTTCATTAATGAAAAATACTGAAATATGCTTACAACCAGAAATGGAAATAAACAGCTAGGGCGATGGTAGCTTATCTCTGAGAAGAGATGTGGTGGCTACATGCCTCTGAACTGTGTTACAATGAGGTTCAAAGGCCTATTTATTGCTGATAAATAATGGAAAGCACTTCACATCCCGAAACCTAACCCTAGAAGATGAAATGCCAAATTGTGGGCCCCGTTTGGGTAAATTGGTATATCAATTTCCCGGGGTCGTAACTTTGGCATACGATCTTTGTTTGACGTGTAGAATAGCTCGTTAGAAAGATATATCCAAGCACTACAACTTTGGGTAGGAAAACAATCGTCCATGGACCCATGCTGCCGCCGGATTTCCCAAAAAAACGTCGTTTAGGGCCTCAAAACGGCTCTGGAAGTTCAGGACCCGAAAAACTGCTAAAAATAGTAAACTGTGCTACAATTTAGGAAACTGAAAAGACTAAAAGAGACAGTTGTGGGGGTCCAAATGGGATAGGTGGGTGGCCACCAACATCCACCTGGATCATTCCTCCCCCCTTAGGAAGCAATGGTCCCCATTACGTTGAGTTCCTCCCTAAGATGAGGAAGCTTCTGCTGAGCTGGGTCTCTGGTGAGCTATTCTGCAATCTCTGATGTGTCCAGAAATGTTGGGAGACATGGTTGACAACGGTCCACATTGAACAATCGGTGTAAGTGAAGGAATGGAGGAATGTTGTGCTTCAAAGCATTGTCTCCCGTAGCCTCGGTACTGGTGTAAGGACCATGTCAGAGTGGTTTGAGTTTCTGATGGGTTCTGGTAAGGTGTTCTCTTTGGAAATGTAACCAAACTTTGTCACCCACCTAAAACTTGTGTGGTACCCTTGTCGGTGAGGAGAAGTTGTTCTGTCATGACTGTATCCTTCTGTCGCTGTTGCTGCATGGAGGAACCCTTGGTGGGGGTCATGGATGTCGCAATGATCTTCCCCTTACTTTGGGAGCGAACCAGACAGAAAATAAATTTCCTAGTCTGTGAGATGAGCTTGCTGCCTTTCTTAGCAGTGATCAAAGAGGTGGCGGTAGGTGGGGCTATCTTCGGTATCCTATCTAATGAATTATCCAAAGAAATAATGACAATGTGAGGCCTTGACTCATACACAGCATATCGCCTCCACAAGTATGGTTGGCCTAATAGTACATCACAAACATCCAGAGGTGTAACATCACACAATACCTCGTCTGTGAAGGGCTTGATGCAGTAGGGAAGGTGGCACTGCTGGCGAACTTTGAGATCTCGTCCTTCATGAAGCCACCCAACACTGTACGGCTGCAGGTGTGGTGTATTTAGTAGGCCCAACTGCTTCACGACCTCTGCTGAAACAAGGTTCTTTTGGCTACCACTATAGACAATGAATTGCAGTGGCGAACCCTTCACCCACATCTGTGAGTGGAAAATATGCTCCCCTTCCTCTAGATTTTCGGGCTCATTTTTCTGGATCTTAGCAGTGGCAACAGTGGCGCTGGGATCCACATCAATGATCTGCTTCCCTTTTCCATTCCCCTTGTCGGGTTCTAGCTCAGGGTCGGAACATGCATTTGATTCGGAAGCCTTCAACTCGGCCACCAACGACTGCTTGGTCCGACACTCACTTGTGTTGTGAGTGGGGCTCTTGTGGAACTCACAGCACTTTCCTGTTTCCTTCTTTAGCTTTGTGGTGTTGTTCTTTTCTTGTGGCTTCAATGGGTTGTCTTGGGTCACCCTACCTTGGATTTGTCCTTTGGGCTTCGGATTTGCAGATCCAAAGTCTCGCTTTTTCTGTTTGAACTTTTGCTCGATTTTGACAGCGTATCGGTACGTCGTGCTGAGCGAGGAGATGTTCAAGAACTCCATTTCTTCTTGGATGTATCTGTGTAGGCAGCCGCTGTATTTTAGTACCAGATGTAACTCAGAATATTTGATACCCAACTGTGTGTGAAGGGTATGAAAAATGTTTGTGAACTCTGGCACATCTTGGTCCCATCCCTGCCGCAGTGTGGTCCGTTTGATGTATTTGTCCTCATAGCTTTTGACAGGGTAGTACTGCTCCTTGACGGCATCTCAGAATGAATTCCAGGTGGGTGTGGCTGAAAATAGTGAGCCATTATTTTCATCCTTCTGCTTGTAGTAGGTTTCCCACTAGTCCTTGACGTGGGGGGCTGCTTTGAGAAGAGCAAAAACAATCTTTTCCTGACTCGAAAATTCATGAACAGAAAAATGACCCTCTAGCAGATTTAACCATTTATCTATGGCATCTGCGTCTATCTGACCCTCGAATATGGGGATTTCAAAATTATCTTGTACCTTAAAGGGCATGGCGTTTCCAGAGTAGCTGTTGGAAGCCGATGTGTCGCTTCTGGGTAGCCGCTGAAGGATCTGGGCAAAGCTGTCCATCATTGCATTCCGTTGTCGCTCGAGGGCTTCTTCGAGCAAGATTTTGATGGATCTCCTGCCCCATCATCTTTCTTCTCATCCGCCATGGGAGGCCATCGGGATTTGTGAGGCTGGTCTTGCAAAGGTTCGACCAGTTCAAGCCCTAACTCCTTATATCCCGACCTCATTGGGGACATGCAAAGAAAAATAGAGAAAAAGTAGACCGCTCCGATACCACTGATCCAGACTTAAACAGGGATGCAATAAAATACATAGATAACCATAAAGATAGATATGCAGCGGAAATAATACTTCATTTCATTAATGGAAAATACTGAAATATGCTTACAACCAGAAATGGAAATAAATAGCTAGGGCAATGGTAGCTTATCTCTGAGAAGAGATGTGGTGGTTACATGCCTCTGAACTGTGTTACAATGAGGCTCAAAGGCCCATTTATTGTTGAGAAACAATGGAAAACCCTTCACATCCTGAAACCTAACCCTAGAAGATGAAACGCCAAATTGTGGACCCCGTTTGGGTAAATTGGTACATCAATTTCCCAGGGTCGTAACTTTGGCATACGATCTCTGTTTGACACGGACAATAGCTCGCTAGAAAGATCTATCTGAGCACTACAACTTTGGCTAGGGAAACATCGGTCCATGGACCCATGTTGCCCCTAGATTTCCCAAAAAACGTTGTTTAGGGCCTCAAAACGGCTCCAAAAGTTTAGGACCCAAAAAACTGCTAAAAATAGTAAACTGTGCTACAATTTATGAAACTGAAAAGACTAAAAGAGACAGTTGTGGGGGTCCAAATGGGATAGGTGGGTGGCCACCAACATCCACCTGGATCATATTAACCATTGGAAATTACCAATCGGGTTCGGGACTTCCATGAACCACCCGGCCATAGATTAGCTAAACCATATCTTTCTTTCAGCGAATAACACCTGTGCCATATTCCAAGAATGAATGTGGGATCTAATGGGATAAACCAATCCAAATATAACTAGGGAAATCCAAAGGCTAAACCACCTCCACCCTCTTCATACTGTGATCACACCTAAAACAGTGCCAAGATCACAAAACCAAACTGATTTTGGATGCCTCATAATTTCTTCAGCATCCTTGAGGAATTTTCATATTGCCACCCTGAAGATTTACCATGTATCCCGCCATTACCGGTCAAGGGATTCCTAGGCATTTGGGAATTTTCCTAAGACCACCTCACCTCGAATTCCAAAACCATCCATAATTCAAAAGCTCAAACTGAGAACAATCCCATCATACCATGGTTATACAGAAATGGAAAGTCTAGGTTAAAATCCACTGTCGAAACCCAAAAAAATCCATGCCAATGACAGCAAAATAACCAAATACCAACATGCACATAGCATGCATGCCAAAAATAGCTAGGAAATCACACATGCAATCTATTACCTACAAGTATTCCCACTGAAGCTGCTTGATCCCTACCTTCCTTTGCTTTCCTTGTCTTTCTTGCTTTCCTTTCCTTTCCTTCCTTTGCTTTTCCTTTCCTTTCCTTGCTTACTTACTTTCTTCTCCTCTTGGTTTTTCTCCTCTTTTAGACAAATTCTAACACTAAACTGACAAAAGGTTACCAACTAATGTTTTGAGGTCTTTTTTTATGAGGCCTCTAATTTCTTCAATTTTCCATTATTTTCCTTCATTTTCCTCCTCGCATGCAACTTGAGACCTTTCACCTTCCTTTTGTCCTAATTTTCATTATTTTCATAAATAATTTTCCAAAAATACCATTTTTTTCCTTTCCAAAGCCTTAGCCATTGCCTTTGCCAATTTCCCCTTAGCCATAAAACACAACAAGTGATGCCCACTAGGATAATTTACCCAACATTCATCTTGGAATAAGTTTCCCTTTCCCATGGTCTTATTTCACCTTTATTAACTTTTATTACATGAACTTTTAACTTGGGGCTGTTAGAGACTCCTCCCCCTTAGGGGAACACCGTCCGCAGTGTTAAACTACACATAGACCCAACAAAAACGTTGAAGAGAAAAAAACATACAGCCTATAGAGATGTATAACCCAACTCATTACAATATTTACAATAACATCCTGCTCAAAAGAAAAGCCGTCATGTAAAACATGACAACATGAAAACTGTAGCAGTCATTGGAGGCTTATAAGTTAGATCATTGTGGTATTTACAATAGTAACCATAAATATGTACAAATATCAAGACTTATTTTGCTTCAACGACAAACAATGAAGGATACATAGCCCGCATATGAACAACCATCTCCCATGTAGCTTCATTGGGCCCAAAGTGCTTCCACTGCACTTTAAGCTGCTCGAGTGGTCTATTCTGGAGCAAGAGATGTTTCTATTGTAATATACATTGGGGTTTTGACTGGAATTATCCTTCTTGCTCCACTCGCAATACAAACCAATCAATAACATGATCAACATCATTTACATGTTTTTTTAGAAATGAAACATGAAAAACATCATGGACTTTCACTTTTGGAGGTAGTGGAAGTCTATAGGAAACATGTCCAATCCTCTTAAGAATCTCAAAATGCCCACAATACTGTGGTGCCAACTTGGCACATGATCCAATCATCAAGGAGATCTTCTTGGGCTTAATGCACAAATACACGTGCTCCCCAACCTAAAACTCACTAAATGCCATGTGCAAGTATGCATAATTTTTCATAGGGATTATAAAGGATAACATCCAAGGTGAGGTTTGCCTTTGGTAACATGATTCATTAGAGAAGGCATTTAGGTTGGCAAGAAAAATGGAAAGAAAAATTATGGCAACAAGGAAGCCTACCACTCAAAATCATAAAGATGGAAGTTTTGTTGCCCCTAGCCATCCACAACCTACAAGGTTGACACCACAACAATTGGAATAGAAAAGAGAAAAAAGGTTTTGTTACAGTTGTGATAGCAAATACACTAAAGGTCATAAGTGTGCTGAGAAGAAATTATTTTACATAGATTGTGAGAGGAGGAAGAAAAGGAACAAGAAATGTCAAAATAAGAGCATATACACTAGGAACCAACCCTAGAGAAGGAAGAAATGAATATGACCATATCATGTAATGCATTGGCCGAAGTTACCACTCCTCAAACTATCAATATAGAAGGGCATATCAAGAAGAAAAAGGTAATAATGTTGATTGATTCGAGAAGTACCCATAAGTTTATTCATTGTAAGATAACTAAGGAATTGAATTGATTCCTATATCTAGCACTAGAGTGTCAAGTGATGGTTGCAAGTGGAGGAACCATAAATTGCTCAGGAAAATGCCATAATATCAAGCTATCCATGGGAGAATATGTATTGAATAGCCAAATTCTTTCCATTCCAATGGCTATGATCTAAAAAGATCATATGTTAAAATGAAGTAGAATTGATTAATGCCAACAGTGAATCGAATGTTAACTTAAAGTGCTTTAACCGTGAGAATCGATTGAAAAGGAAAGACTTTATGATAGATGAGAAACATAAGCAAGATGTAGATAGAAGTAATAAGCAAAAAAACATAGCGATACCAGACATCAATATTGGTTACAAAGTTTCTCCCTGATGGAATACGTCTCTAGGTATGCTTTCAAGATGGGTGGCCGCTTTATTAGGATTGAATCCAAGGAGGTCGATTACACAGAAAATTAACTAGACTGATTGTGCATGTAGGAAATCTGGTAACTCTTACAATAAATATCTCTAAATTATCTTTCCAACGCTTATCATGGTTCCCAATTCCGACTCTTGATACTCTTGTTACACTGAAAACAAAATTGCCTATAACCTCCAAAATTTGCATACAAAACTCTAAAACCACTCTAATCCTTTCTTCATGACTAAAAGATGAATTTATAGCTTGTTTGGGTTCATTCGAGCTCCCCACTACTAATTTTAGTCATGAACCTATCTAAGGTTTTGGTCCAATCCACTAGGGACACCTTAGGGTTTAGTTACATGGTGTGAATTAAAAATAGGCATAAAACTTAACAAAAAAAACAAATTTAGAACTTTGGATATGTGTTATCTGCCAGCGGTTAACAAACTGCACTGGATAAGTGATTGTTTCCATGTGAACAACTGTGGTCTAACCACAGTCTGCCACCCGCTGGCTACTCCCCGGCAGTTGCGGTTGTGGTTGACGTGTTCACATGCTAAAAACCCGCTATGGTAATGTTGCCTCCGCCTAGCTGCTATTTCAGCGCCACAGTTAGTTGATGGTGCGGAGAACCTCCTATTCACATATAATACCTCCACTATAGTTACCACTGATCCAATGTGGTCACAACTATAACTATTAACTGCTACCTGCTCACATGTGCTAATTTCCACGGTCTTGCTACGGTCAATACCTACAGTTAGGGACTGTGGGTTTTTGTTATAAAGTTTTAATAATGCAATGTATTTACACTATGGCCAAAATTTTTAGACTTTAGGTTTAATGCATTTTAATGCATGTTTTTAGATATGGGTTAATGGATTTATGTGTATGGTTTAGCATAGGTTTCTTTCTAGGACTAGTACTTAGGTTAATGCATCACTTTGATTTTGATACTAAACCCATGTACAAGTAATTGTCACAATGTGACATAACCCCACAAGACAACCTATTCCACCTTTGACAACCAAACCTTGACGGAATTGATGACAAATACATGTCAAGAACTAGGTGCCAAACATCATAAAAACCATATCAACCATCGACATCATTGGCAGAACTGAAAACCAACACTAGAAAACTTGAACCATAAATATCATTGTCGAAGTTGAAGACACCAGACACTGAATGTTGACGATGAATACTGGTGAAGTTGATAAAGTTCAAGACCTCATCGCTTATGATCATTTGAAGACCATTTCAACTTTGAACCACTGAAGACTCTGCTCATGCCATACTGACAAGATCCTCCTGGATCAGGCTACAATCGATGGGTACAATAGCTTTTAATTTTCAAGAACTTTTGATAAAATTTTCTTTGAAAGGAAAGGAAGTTGAATTAAGGGGTATCACAGGGAAATCAAGAAAGATAATCATCTCTAACATAATGACAAAGCTTCTAAAGAAAGAACAAAGAGGCGAAATTTCACAATTATGTTTGCTAGAGGTTCCCGCATCAAAATCATCTATTTCTCCAAATCTCCAAAAAGACTTGGACAATCATTCCAAGGTATTTGAGACTCCCAAAGGCCTCCCACCCATTCATGATCATGATCATGCTATTCATTTGATTCTAGGAAGTGTTCCTCCAAACATTAGGCCTTACACATATCCATATGCCAAAAGGAGTGAAATTGAATGTATGGTTGCCTAAATGCTAGAGGTTGGTATAATTATCCAACCAAATTCGATAAATGAAGTAAGGGATGAATGGAAGAATGACGAAGCAGGGTGGGAACTCATTCAAAAGTTGTAGAAGATCCCAGTTCAAACAATATTGCGAGAAATTGAAAAGGAAGGAAAAATCATATTGGAATTTGAAGCAGTCACAGAAACGAGAAATTGACACCTACGAAATCGATCAATTTTAGAGTATCTCATCAAGTGGAAGAACTTACCCACTGAAGATTCCACATGGAAGGATGATAATTCTATACAAAAGCATACAGAACTACTGAAGCGTTGAGGTCAACACTTTTTGAAGGTGAGGGGCATGCTAGGTCCCTATACTACTATTGTAACCCCTTATTGTTATTAGTACAACCCCCTTATTATATTGTTGTGCCCATGTAGTACCCATATTGTCATTATTATGACCCATAGAAGCCCACTATTGTTATTGTTGTTCCCTTACATTATTATTGTTATGTTGGATATGATTATATTATGACCCCTTAGACTCCTATGTATCAAAAGGAGGTCTTCTAATTTGTATCATCCAAGAATTGTTCATTTGTGTACTGTAAAGGAGGTTGCCCCCTCGAAGAGGCTGAATTTTAAGGTGTTTATCTCTATTTTCTATATTTTTTTGAGCTGGTTTCATAACATGTATTTAGATTCTTTTTTATAACCTACATTTCATGTTCCATTTCTGCCAACATGTCTGGTCTAATAAGTACCCTACTCACTGGATCACTCCAGCTGATGGGAGTGTTACAAATCCACCCATACAATGCCTCAAACAGACTCATCCTCAGTGACTCTTGATAACGATGTTGTATGCAAACTCAACCAATGGAAGGTACTCTCCCATCTCCTTTGTTGATGCATGAAATACACCATCAACATGTCCTCCAATATCTTGTTGACCCTATCTATCTGTCCTTCTTCTTGTGGGTGATAAGGTGTGATGAAGGCCAACTATGTCCCCTATCCTGTAAACAAATCCTTTAAAAACTTGGAAGTGAAGTTGGAATCCCCATTCGACACAATCTTCTTTATAATACCATGCAATCTCCCGATCTCCCTGATGAATACCTATGCTACCTCACTAGCTGAATAGGTAGTCTTTACTAGAATGAAGTGAGGTACCTTGCTCAACATGTTTATCACAACCATAATAGAGTCATGCTGCCTCGATGTCCATGAGAGATTTATAATGAAATCCATGGAAATAACCTCCCATTTCTATTTTGGGATCAGAATAGACTGAAGCAACCCACCTATATGCTTAGAGTCTACTTTGACCCACTAACAATCCAAACACATCGCCACGGAATTTGCAACTTCCTTCTTCATATTTGGCCAGTAGTAGGACTTCTTAACTGCCATCAACATCTTTTGATGTCTTGGGTGACCTGAATATGGTTTTACATGAAACTCCCTCAAGATAATATTCTTGAGTTCATTGTCATCTGAGACATAGATCTTGTCCCTAAATCTCACCAAGCCATCTGTTGTAAGATGATAATCCACATCTTGATCACCTGTACCTTTCTATAACCTGAGCATAAGCTTCTGATACCTATCATCCCACTACCCTTCTTATATGATACGATCCTGTAAATCTATCCCATATGAGCTCACTGCTGTGACATGGTTGAACTACACTTTCCTACTGAGAGAATCCACAACCTTGTTCTCCTTTCCCTTAATGTACCTGATCTCAAAGTAAAATGCACTAAGGGTAGCCAACTATCTAGATTTCCTAACATTTAGATTCTTTTGATCAAACAAATATCTCAACTCACTGTGATTCTCATCAACACAAACCTCCTGCCAAGAAGATAATGTATCCACATCTTCAAGGCATGAATAATAGCTGCCAACTCAAGATCATGAATCATGTAGTTCTGCTCGTGCTCAATCAGTTTCATGGAATCATAACATATCACTTGTCCCTCTTGCATAAGGACTCCACCATGCCCTCTCTTTCAAGCATATGTACATACTACAAACTATTTATCTAGATCTGCAATCTTCAACACTAGAGCATTTGTCAACAACTGCTTCAACTACTAAAAAATGGCTACACACTCCTCTATCCATTCAAATTTCTTACCTTTCCTCTATAATGATGTAATAAGATATGCAATGTGTGAGAAGTTCTTGATGAACCTCCTATTGTTGGGCCATAGAAATGGTATTTTTCTTCCCTTTATTTCGTTAGTTAATAATCTACTTTCTAAGCTTTTTACCCTTAGTTTATGATAATTCAAGAGGTAGAAGTTCTAGAAGATTAGTTAATAGTATCTTAGTTAATTTAGATATTTTAGACATCAAAAATCTATAATATGAGTTAACTTATGTGCAAAAAGATATGTTGAATGACTAATGTTCCCTTGGATTTCTGAAGAGAACTGAAGCACGGACAAGCTATTGGCCTAATTTTGGCATGTTGATTGAAGATCTGTACCTATGTGCACAAAATAGTCAAAAAAAGATATCATTCGCTATTTTAAAAGATTTTATGGTTTAAAGAGAAATCCTGAGAATATTCTAATTCCTAGGATAGCTCTATCATAAGAATTACATCGTAATATATATATATATATATATATATATATATATAAAGAGGAGATGATTATTACTTTCGATTCACTATAAAATGTGAACAACAAAACTACTTCAAGGTTCTACAAATTTTTTTGTAACTCATTTTGACATTATGAAAAATCGTAGGATTCTTTTCTAATTTGTTATATTGAGTTTTTCTAAGGCGGTTACTTGCGGGGACCTTCGTCCCAGTCACTGGAACAATTGTTGTCTTCCTTGTATCATTACTAACTATTTCTTTCCACATTTAAATGATTGTTGTAGTACTACTATTTGTTCCTTTCCACATTGAATGATTGTTGTGCTTCGTGTAAGTTGTGATATTTACAATTTGCTGATTAGTCATGTGATTTAGTTATATGCAGAATTAAGGTTTATTATTTGGTTTAATGAATTTTTCCCATGTAATGATCTAGCTATGTGAAATTCTATAATTACCTCGTAATAGAGGGATTTCTCAGTTATTGTTAGCATTTTTTAGTACCTGTAGTAATTAGTAAATTCCCTTTGAAAATCATTATATATTATGAATTTCTGATTTGTAATAAGGAATAATGGTTTGATAGAATTTAACATTCACTTTTGAGATAGTTTATGATTTATGTATAAGCAATTTACTCTTGTTAGAATTTGATAAGATTTAGTCTTTTCTGCAAGCATTCTTCTTTAACCTCTTCTTTGTAGTAATCTTACACATGCTCCTATAAATAAAGTGCTATCCTTGCATAGAATGTACTAACAACCTTGCAATAAAAGGACGAACCTCAGGTTGATAGATTAATGGAGAGAGGATTGAGTTGATTTCTTAGGAACAACTTAGTACCCAACATTTTGGCACTATTGTCGGGGAGGTTGTTTGAAAAGTGATAGATTGTGTCTCTGAAGGGTCAAGTATTGAAGATGGAAGGTAAGAACCTACGCATGCACCAAGTAAAGAGCTTGTGCTAACGCACACCTTTGGATGATACATTTAAAGTATGTAGGAGTGTATGACTAAGAAAAATAATAGAAATCAGGTAGCTATAGAACAAAAATATCTTTCAAAGCCCACAAAAACCCAAGGTTCGGTGAGCCTTGGGATATTGACCTTTATAGACGAAATCATTTGAAAATTTGGATCTCAAGCATTAGTAGGCCCCCATAAAATATCTGGGAAGGGCCCTACCATTTCCCCTCGAGTAGCAGAGTCAATAGTTGCAGCTCACGGTGAGATTCACAATGAAATTGAAGGATTTGAACAACTTTCAAGATATGCCTATGAGACACTTCAGTCCTTCTAATAGATATGAGGGGAATTCCTGTAACTTGAAACAAGGGGAGGGAGAATTGAGTGGAATATAATTACGATCTATTTAGAAAAATCCACAAACTCTTGGACTTGCACCCTTTGTGACACCTGTTGAGATAGAAGCATCTGAAATTCCTTATCTAAGCAGTGTTGTGAAGCCCCCTCGAGGGTTGAACATCAACCAAAATACACCTGCTCAAATAATATCTCCTGATCACGAAATCCCTGAAAGCTATTGGCGAATTTTCTACCAAATGGAAAACTAGGTTTCACAAGCTTAGACCTCGACCATAGAATATCCTATAGCGAATCCATTGGCTAATGATTCGATGAAAGCCATCCCATTAAAAGGTATCCCAACTTTTCATGGGATGAATTCAGAAGATCTCGATGCATTCTTGTTTGATTTCAATGTTCTCTGTAGAGGGTATGATTACACCACTGATCCCCAGAAGCTGAAATTATTTCCTTCTACCTTGAAGGGGCCAATTTTATATTGGTTCATGGGGTTAGTCATAGGTACTATAGATTCATGGGATGTAATGAAAAGTGATTTTCTTACTAAATATTAGGATTACTGTCGACCTAGAGACTTAAAATATGAAATATTTAAAATGATTGCGAAGGATAGTGAAACCTTAGAGGAATACATTCAGATATTGTAGTGCAACCTACAGAGATCGCCTTATACCACTTTACCAAAGGAAGTGTTGAAAACTACTTTAATTAAATGCATGAAAAATGAATGGGTGGAAACACTTAATTTGATGGGAAAAGGTGACATTTCTCAAGAAGAATATGATGATATTGTTACATTATGTATTAGGTTCTCATGAAGAAGTACACGTACCAGTTCTGGAATTAGGGATTCTCTTACTCAAACCAACAAAGTTCCAGGTGGAGGTGTAACTCGAGGAGATATAGGTAACCTTTTAGAATATTTTAAAATTGACATTTTAGGCACATTAACTACACAATTGGATGTCTTGTAGGCCAAAAAAAACAAACCAAAGAAGAATGAGCTTTAGCCATATTCTATTTGCGCTACTGAAAGAAACATAGCCAAAGGGAATGTTCATTGGATACTGTCGAAACATGCACTATCTGCACTAAAGAACATTCAACAGACCGATGTCCATCACTACCAGAGTTGAAGGTTGTGTTCAAAGAAGTTGAGAAAGATCTAGAACCAACATAGCTTATGTCACAATGATGAAAATGGAAGGCCCGTCCTTTTATTGAAAATGGCAACAATAAATGCTAAAAATAGCAGTTCAGGTACCAGTGTTGGACATAGCAACAAGGAATGGAAAATGAAAGTGCTAAAAATGGAGTTGCTATAAATAGAATTTCAGGATGGATTCTAGTTTTATTTAGTCCTTGAACTAAAATTGAGAAGTAAAATTCAAATTTGTTCTTAGCAGCTATTTGATTAATAATTAATTAATTCATCTTGAGTTAATTAGTTGGAGAAAATCAAACATTAAGTCTATGTGAAGACATGCAACAGTTTCTCCATTGATTGAGGAATTTATCCCTTAGTTAAGGAGATGAGGATGAGTTGTACTTTTTGTTGTAATTAGTTAGCTCAGTTAACTGAGTTAAGTCCAGTTAGATTAATTCTAACAGTTTGTAGAATTAATTGTGAGTTCAATTAGTTAATGCTTGCATGCATGTAATTGCTACTCTCTAGATAACTAAATATTCTCTCATAAATAACTCATGCATGTCAGTTTAGTCAAAGACCCAGTTGAGATCAAAGGAAAGGATAGTGTACTATAAGTTGGAGGATTTTTACTATATAGGAAAGTCATCCATGCAGAAGGAATTATCTCCTTCAGGATTGCGCAGTTACTACTGAGCCAAGTGAGTAGTGCGAGGTGGGAATTCATGCAAGTGGAAGCACTGGACCCCAGGAAAAATTGTGCAAGGAAATAGGAGGCTTGGAGGACATAGGAGAAACTTTGTGAGAAACCTTTTACTGTCTATGAGCAGTAGAGGGATTGTACTAAGAGATGGATAGCTTGTGAGCTAAAGCTTTGTGTAATCCAGACATATTTCCACTTGTATGATAATACAGAGATCGGGGTTTTTAGTTGAGGCTTTCCCCATAGTATTCTTCTGTGTTCATGTGTGATTGCTTTCTCATTCTCAGTTATATGTGTTCTATTTGATCTTGCTCATATTCAATTAGGCTTCTGCAAGTTTGTTGTAGAAGTAGATCTTGTATTTTGCTTTAGTATATTGCATAATCTGTTGATCTACAGTGGGAATTTCTACATGGTATCAGAGCAAAGGTGATCAAAGGATAGAACATTATACAAAGAAGTTCGAAGTTTGAAGTTTGAGGTTCCTAAATATAGAAATTGAGTTCTTATCACATCTCATTTTCACCAATGGCGTTCAAAGGTTTAAGACTCGAGTATGTCCTTGATGGTAGCTCAAATTATATAGCCTAGAAGGATCACATGGAAACAGTATTATAGGATAATGGTCTAAAGGACTTCATTGATCAAGAAGTCCCCAAGCCTGTAGCAGCTAATGCTACAGAATTAGTGGAATGGAAGAAATGTGTAGCTAGAGCAAGGAGAATCCTTTTGGAGGGATTTCAAGACCACATTGCCTCGAGCCTCCATGGGAAGGAGACTCCAATTTTGATGTGGAAAACATTGAAAGATCTATATCATAATAGCAGCGATCAGAGGAAGCTGGCACTGAAAGACAAGATTCAGAAAATCAAGTGTGAAAAGGGCGACAAGATCTCTACATATCTAAACAAGCTCACCAACTGCAAGGATGAGCTTGGAAGTGTAGGGATCACGACAGATGATGATGACATGGTGAGTCTTGTTCTCCTCGATCTTCCTAAGAGCTGGCATAGCTACCAAGACTCAGCAAAGGGAAGAGAGAAACTGCTAGATTGGGAATGACTTAGGTCAGATCTGATGCAGGAGGAGAGACAGAGAAGCACCAGAGATGGATCTTTTTCATCCAAGGAGGATGAAGAAAATTGTGCCTTAGTGAGTCAGGAAAAGAAATGGAAGGAGAAGGATTCTCATCCCAAATCGAGTTCTTCCCATGCTGGGAAGAAGTTTGACAAATCGAGAGTGCGATGATTTCATTGTCATGAGGTGGGCCATTCTGCAACAAATTGTCCATTGAAGAAATCCAAGATGGGATCTAAGGAAAGATCTAAAGGTGAGGCATTGGCCTCACAGTTTGAGTTGGATTTCACCCTCTTTTCATGCATGGTTTCATCCATGTTGGGATGTGGTCGAATTCTTGATAATGGAGCTTCTTTCCACATGACCGACGACTAGAGTTTGTTCAGTACCTAGGAGGAGAAAGATCTCCAAATACTCATAGTGATGGGTAATGATGAAAAGTATAGTGTCTTAGGTGTAGGCACGATTTTTTTCAGAGGGAGCATGGAGCTTGCATTACCTTGTGTTATGCCCCTATACTAATAGGTGTCATATATCATGATTGGCTTAGTTTAGCTTTGAAATATGTTCATACCTTTACTTGTTGCAAAGGTTTTCCACATTTCTAAAAAATCAAAAAATTAAAAAATTTAAAGAGGGTATACCCTAAAAGAAAAATCAAAGGGAAAAAAGAATAAAAAAGAGGTCAAAAAATGAAATAAAATGAACCCCAACAAAAAGAAAAGACCGGGAAAGTGTGCAAGACCAAATGCCACTATTATTTTACTTTGTACAATAATGATTGTGTGAAACTTGTTACCTATGCCATAATCCATGGTAACCAAACAGTTTAAACTTGGTTATTTCATGTTTTCAATTTCATGTTTTAGAAATAGAGAATAATGTTCTGACCAAACAATGTAAACTTGGTAGATAAGTAGATAGGTAGAGTGAAAAAGGAGCTCAACAGTTTAATCTGAGCCCTTGGATGTAATAAGTGTAGACTTAGATAGGCATCACCATGTAAAGAAAAGAAAGTTTGATAATGGTTTTCCAGTCTAAGTGCACCCTAATAAAGAAGTGAAAATGCCAGGATAAAGTAGGTAGGGTAAGTAAATGATGGTTGCAAAATAAATGTGTGGTGAATGATAAGTTTAAATGTTTAAGTCTTTTACTTTTATCACTAGGAAAAGGCATGTATGACATGGAAAGGCACATCAAAATTCAAAGGCAAAATAATTAACTTCCCTACTCATTCTCCTAAAATCTTCACTAATTCCCTAAGTGCTAAAGTTAATTGCCAGAGTTAGAGGGGCTTAGAGAATTTCTCTGACTTTTGGAGGGATCGGACCCTCAGCCCAATAATTGGAAATGCCTAAGTACTTAAGTCCCTTTCAACAACATTTCCCTCCCATAAGATCACTATTCCTTTGATAAAAATTTTCCTAAGTAAAAACCTATTTTACTTAGGGAAATTGAAATAAATCTGCATAAAAACTCCTTTATACACTTTAGCTTAAGTAATATGTTATATGACGAAATACTTTCGGAAAACATTAGACTTAGCACTTTCCCATTCATTTTGGTCATATTAACCATTAATGTTTTATTATATAATTCCCCTATAAAAAAAATTACCCACGCCCGTATGATATTATTATATAGAACCCCAAATCATTACATATTCCTCCCCTCGGTTAAATATAACCATAAAAAAAAAAAAAACGAGATTAATTAACTAATCTGTAGTTAATTAAGAACCTGACCCTGCCACCATTTAATGAGGATTAATTACGTCATTCGGACTAATTAATAACTCAGTTACCAATCAAATCACCCCCGATATGATTAATTTATTTAATTTATATTGGGCCCGCCCTCCATATCTGCCAGTCACTTTATCTCCTCAACCACCATCCGATCAGATCCTGCAGATCCGACAGTCATCGCGCATATCACATGGACGTCTGTGGTCGACTTTTAGCATGCGATGGTGATCGGTTTCATGAATTGTACCATTTCTACGTGTCAAGCAGCGTATGGAATCACGCGGTCCCGCCCAAATACCACTTACCTTCCAATAGTGGTGCGATGAAACCCACTTACCGCCTCTTGCTAATGACAAAACGTCAAGTTGCCTGCCTACTAACACCACCTATCCATATCACGAACCCACCAAAGATTTGACTTTGCATAAAAAACAAAGTTAAATTAGTTTTATGTCCTTATTATGAAAACTGTTGCATGCAACCAGAACGTAGAAGTTGACCAGCTCGTACTCCAACCGTCAACTACCCTGAAATTTGCAGTCTGACACCGCTCTAGTCCACCACTTGCACCCAGTGAACCTGCACTCCGTTGCCCGTCACCTAAATATAGGTATTTACCAGTTTCCTTCCAGAAACCCTATAAATACTTGATTTCCTCTGTGATTACATTGAAAAAATCAAAATTCATTACAATTCAGTTGCAAAATTTAAAATTGAAGACTCCTAGGACCCTCTATTTTCACCAACTCTACTTGAAAACCCCAATTTCATATATAAATCCACAAGAACCAAAAATGGAAATCCCCATGGCCCTCAATATACCTCCTATCACTATTCCTCATAGATATTTGGATTATCTACCCTTAGCAGATAAAGATTTTCAAATAAAAGAACCTTGAAACTGATAAAAGCTCCTTGAAAGTATTTTGTCAATGCTGGGAAAATTACATGAATGGCTCTAATACCATAGGACTTTGGGAATCAAATCTCCCAAGGTATATACTCCCTCTGTGCACATTTTCCCTGAAATTATCCATCAATGTCAAGCCAATTATAATCCCACCCTCAGAGCAATAATGTGCCCCAATCAAATTGTTCTCTTCACAATTACTGCAGAATCAATCAGTGAAATGCTACAGTTTCAACCCGGTCAAAACCTTACCCCCATTTCCCCTGGGGAATTACTAGAGAAAGCTTCTAAAATGTCTGAGTCTGAACTCAGTCACCTTTGCCAGACTTTTATCGATAAAAAACATCAACCCAAAGATCCTCCTCCATACATGTCATCTTTTTTCATAGAGATAGGCAAAAATATAGTCAATATGATTGCTGCAGTCATTGGTTTCAATACTAATGAGTATGTGGATGAATTGACTCTAGTTTTCGTGTCCATTTTTTTCCCCTAGTTAGCCTCCTGTTGTCAGATATAACTATGCTGCTTTCATTGCTGAGAAAATCCATGACCAGTTCATGAGGCTAGAAAATGAAAAGGTATTCAAGTATTCTACAATCATATATCACCTTTTCCTTTACTCCTAGTTTGACAAGTACCCATTCTCCGTAAATAAACTTGATACAAAGGGTAATCCCAGATAAGTCATTTTTTGGACTTCCATCTTCCACTACTCGTACACTTTTCCCTATTCATACAATGAATTCATTGACTAGTTTGTCCACCTTGTGACCACCATGCTGAGAGGAAGTCCTCCTCCTAAGATTAGTGATGAGATCAAGAGAATCCTTCAAATGTCAAAGTAGTACAAGATAGGTGATTGGTACTTGTACCAGAATCACACTGAGATCTGAATCTATGGTTGTGAACTCCCTCCTTTCAAGCTGCCTAAGTATGTTCCTATGAGATTATTTGCCTTGGAATATTATAGGCAAGTGTTGAACTCTGATAAAATTCATTTCACCAAGGCAAAGAAGAAAGCCCAATTGAGGATTAAATACCACTTAGGCACATTTGTGTGCAACAATAGAGAAGCAGGGAAAAGAGCAAAAGAAATCATAGAAACAACAATGAGACTGAAGAAAAGCTTTGCTTGGATATATGACCCACAAGGTTTCATTTGTTATAGGAGAATGAAACATAAGTTGTCACCCTATATCCATCACAGAATCCCTGAGATAGAACAGTATGCACATATGGATGAATGGAGGGAAGGAGCTCTAGTTGAAATGGATAGTGATCAAGTTGAGGTAGAGAATGTGATGAAAGACTTAGAAAAGAGACTTGACCTAGACTCTTTTGAACAAGTACCAGTTGAATCTACTCAAAGGCCAACACTAGAGCCTAGTGCCTCTACAACAAAGACTTCTCAAATGCACACATAGGAAACTAGTGTTCCCCAAGTAGAACCAGCACAGGAACAAGACTAGGGAACAAATACTCCAGCATCAGGACAACCACAAACATCAGAATAACCAGAGATGTCAAAGTAGCCTGAAATCTCTGAAGAACAAGCTCCACCACAGCCTCATCTAGCTCAGGTTAATATGGGAAGTCCCCTGGTTGTGAAAACTCCTCTAAATGAGGAAAAGAACTTGAAAAGATATAGGGAAGTAGCTACCCCAACCAGTGGTCCTCCAGACCAGCCTGGTGCTAAGAGGCATAGGCTAAATCCATATTCAGAGGAAGAATTCTTTGAGGAAACAACAAGGAGTTTGAGAAGGGAAGGTGGAGATAGTTTACATATAGGTGGGACCCCTTCCAGCTCACAAAGACAAGAGCTTGAAAGAAAACAGAGTGTAGAAGCTTCATCTTTCAGATCTTCATCTGAGAATATCATAGACATAAAAGGAAAATTCAAGGAGATAAAGACCAAGAATGAGCAGCTGAAGGCACAAGCCTATGCTCAATACTTGAATATGGCCCCTACAAATCAAACCAGATTGATGTCAGCTTATGACATCAAAGAAGGAAAAATGTAGATGAGCTTTCTAAAACCCATAGTACAGCAACCCAAGTCATTTGCAGACTACCTCAAGACTGATTTTGAGGTCTTAGATAAAAAAATCCAACCCATAGATCAGATAGAACTACATAAACAAATAGGGGAGATGGTTTATTCTACACTCACTAGCAAGGCAATGATGACATATAGGTTGCAAAATTCACTGAACAGCACTACTGCCTGAGTTGCAACTAGAAAAGGCCTCCTCATAGGCAAAGGACAACAATATCAAATCATTGGAGGAGTTAATTATTGAGTTGGGCCATAACCCAAAGGGTATCAAGGTTGTAGAGAGCCTAATAAAGAAAAAGAATGAAGATATAGTTGCACTGAGAAAGTAGTTGAAATTGCCACCACTCACTCACCCACAGACTACTAAAGTGATTGCGAAGAAAAATGAAGAAGAGCTTATGGACCCGGTCCTTAAGCTAAATTAACAGCTAAAAGAGACAGAGCAAGAATTAGAGAAAACACTACAAAACAGGCAGAGTGAGTCGACCACGCAGCCTCAAAATGTAGTGCTAGTGGTTTATACAACAGTCCCTTCTACATTGTCAACTGCTTTAGCACCAAATATTCCTTTGCCAACAACTGCCACTATAGAAGCAACAGGTACAAGTACATCACAGGCAAGAATCTCAAATCAGAGTATAGAAGAATTGATCAAGTCCATGGAGGAAATGAAGCTCCAAGTCACTGAACTGCAAAAAGTAAAAGAGAATTCATTACTTTAGAGCAAAAATATGATGTATCAAAATTCAATTTTGCAGAAGAGATGAGAAAAAACAAAGGCTTGACCCAACAGATTAAAACAATGGAAAATGAACTTACATTTAAAAAGCCTTTGATTGATATCAGAAAGATATTATGGACCAATATCATTGATTCTATCAATGATATTTGGTCATCAATTCAAATCATTTTTGAACAAATCGACTTAATGAAATTTGCTCTTCAAGAGATTGAGAAGACTAGGGAAGAACTAGGAGGGAAGCTTGAAGAAGTTATCATATTAATAAACTTTCTAAACAATAGAAACAGGTCGGCATCAGTTGGACCAATTAAAAATTGAGGATAGGACTACTACCATCCTCGAAATAAAGGAATTATTGACCAAAAGGAATCTAATGCAAGTCCTGGAACGCAAATGTCAAAATATGCAGGAAGATATAGATGAGTTCATGGAGAAATTTGGCATCTTATAAAGTAAAGGACTCCCAAGTCCTTTAGTCATCAATGTCAAGCTAATGTTTCACGATGATTATGTCAACAAATTACATCAGCAAGCTAACAGGCAGGCTAGTTCATCTGCAATCAATGCATTGCCCACAGGGAGAGTTCTCTATGATGGTTTGGAGAACCTTTTTTACATTGAGCATTAAGTAAAGCACTTATTCCCAGTACAACTGGATTTTGTAAAATACACAGAAGCAGATGAAATCTACAGAAAATTGACAAGGACAGGAATACCGAGAGATGATTAATGGACCAGCATGACAGACCTCTTATGATTTACCATGGTAAAAAGTGAAGTAAATTGAAGTATTTATCATAGTCAATTTTGGTAAAAAAGGATGAATGATGGTAAAACAGGTAAAGAGTATCAATCACAGGTAAAAGAGTATCAGTGAAAAGCTAAAATCAATCATCCAGCACATAATTACTAGCACGACAACAAGATGCACATTCATAGGACTTGCCTCCAGCTCCTTCAACAAAAATAGGGACAGCAACAATCAGTTCACATTCAGTTTCTACTTTCGAGACCATCTATCTCTATATTCATGTAAAAGATATTTAGTTTTCCTAGAATGTATCTCTCTTAGTTAGGAGATATTTTGATGTAAATTTTGTATAAGTACTTCCTTATTTGAAGTACTGTGTGTGGATTCTTAGACATTTCTATAGACAATTTACTTTTTGAACTGAAGTGCTATTGAACAAATTTTGTATCGCTGACTGGAACGAAGTAATAAAACAAAGGACTTTTACAGGATACATGTGTCAAACGAGAAACAAATAAGTATTCTATATCTTGTGTTTTTATAGTTTTTTGGTTTAATAAATATTCATATGTGTTTCATATCTGAATGATAAACGAAAAGTTATATTTCAGAAAAATCTTTATTGCATTCTGTCTTTAAAATCATTTACTTTCTTAATTTTTTATTCCAAGCTATTATAGGTAGGGAATTCTTAACTACTCCCTGCTTTCATAGTTTATCATTGTGACCATTTAACAAAGAATACTTAATTTCTTTTTATTAATGAGCACCCATTTTCCCTTATCTTGAACTTTGTTGAAGGATTCTTAATTGCCCTTCCTCCCTGTTCAAGACCGTTTCACCCATTTTAAGCTATCATTTATCTTTCGTTTAGCTATCTTGCCCTGTGAAACTCTCCTTTGTTAAATCAACCTGATCCAGTTAAGCCATCTTTAGTTGACTCCATAGCCCAATGGCCTGAAATACCTTGTTCTATCCATCTGCTCTCGAATTCCACCACCAAACAAAATCAAACCCCCCAAGCTTTCATAACTAGCTTAATACCCTATAAACAAAGCTAAGTTATAAAGAGAGAGCCCTCTCTGAGTACAGATTGGCTAGATTATGTACTTAAAAGATTGGTTTGTGGTTACGTTGGACCCCTTCCCTTCCTCTAACAACTTCAAGGAAAATCTGAGTGATAACATATTGGCGACCATACTAGGGAAGGACAATTCCTCAGTCAAAACAAATATTTAAGGAAATTTAAACCTTAAATATAAAAGAATCTTAAAGAAATCATAGAATTTGTTTTGATATCTGTTAAGAAAACCAAAAACAAAACCCAAAAGTCTAGCTTCAGAAAGGACTCATTACACTAGATCTAACCCTGATCCCAATCCACCACAAGTGTTTGAGAACCCCAATCTGATCCCCAGAATTCTTAGAAGACAGGAAAGTTCTATTAGTCCTCGACCCATATTCAGATCCTCATCTTGTCGTGTTAAGTGGATTTACCTTGAAGACCTACCCTTTGATGAGTACTTTGGAACCTCTTTGTTTAGGACTTCATCCGACTCTGAATTAGTAGACCTAGTCCAAGACCTAGAGTTCATCAGAGAACTAGAAATCCAAGCAGCCAATTTGTCAATTGATAGACATTTGCAGAACTCATCACAATATGATCTTACCACTGAAGGAACCCCTAATCCCTCTGTAATCACTTCTATGTCTACAAGCTCATTATCACTCCCTCATATCTCTCAACCTCGAAAAACTCCACATCCGATCATCACCTCCAGCTCTCCATCCACAACTCAAACATCCATTGTTACTCCAACTCCAGCTTTTGTTTCACCATTACCAATAGCAATGGCCAACAGATATGATCGCTTGGTACTACCAGCAAACTTAGGTGCCATGCCCCAGGACTACTGAAGTAAGATCACTACTTTTCATGGCACTAGAACCCATACATCCCAGCAACACACCAAGAAGATGACTGATTATTTTGAAATTTATGAAATAGATACTACTGATGTGTAAATGAGAATATTCGTTCAAAGTTTATCTAGGGAAGTTAGAACCTGGTTCAAAGCCTTAACACCAAATACTATAGACAGCCTACGAACTCTCTATCAGCAATTCCCGAATAGGTGGGAGAAAAGGAAATACCCCCTTCAGATTCTATCTAAATATGAAAACCTAAGAAGAGGACCCCATGAAACTGTCCAAGACTATTGCACTAGATTCAACAGTGTGTATAATGCCATCCCACTAGATCTTAGACCCCCACCTGGTTTAGCCTTAATCAAATTCCCAGATGGATTTGATTCCGATATGGCTTTCCATCTAAGAGAACGAAACCCCCCTACTTTGGAAGATATGCAAAGCATAGAAGCCAGCGTTGAAGCTAACCTGCTATTTAAAAGATCCAAGGTCAGGAGTGAAAGAAGGATACCATTAAAATAAGAAAGCTCACCCTTTGAACAAAAGCTAGATGCCATAATTAAAGGAATGGATAGACTAGGAGACAGAGTGGAGACAATTGAAAGGAAGTCTCCTTGGGATAGCCAACAAGCTAATACAAGAAGAAATCCTAATTTCAGGAAAAATCAAAACCAGAACACTGGAAAGAATGGTCTTGACCAAATATTAGACCCCCTTTCTAGGAGAACTATGCAGAAGCTTCTCACTCTGAAGGCCCAGAAGAAGATACTCAAATTAATTTGATGGGGCTTGATGATGAAGGAGAAGTTTTCTTATCCCAAGATGATCAAGAGGCCTACATACTTAAATAGTTCCAAACCCAATTAGGAGAATCGTTCGACTTTAGAGAGGGATATGACTCAACCATCTTTGAGGTGCACAAACAATACAATCTAAGAAGTAGGAGAATTGATGTCCCTAAAACAAATAAGAAAACAGCTCCAAATCAGCCCAAAAAAGGTAAGACAATAATCAAACCTGTGCAAATTCTTTCTAGATCAAACATTAACCCCTCTGACCCCATAATTAAAGATTTCTATGATAATCAACCAAACAATGAACAACCTTCCACTTTCGTTCCTTCTGTTAGCGCTTGAATTTGGCCTCAGGCTGAAGAAGGCAAAATCGAAGGCAACATCAAACCACTTAGCCTCGTAGCTAGCCCTACGAGGACAGGAGAGGGCTCTCTCCAGGTCTATCTCGGCAAAAGGTCTTCAAAGGGCTGAGATGACCAATAAAGAACACTGATTTTAGGCTAGTAAACTGATAAGGAAAGTTTGATTTAAAATTTTTTAGGGTTTTGTTGGAAAACTGAGCACGGCAATTTTGGGTGCAGGGATGAGACACAGTTTTTGCAGAGGTATTTTTGGGGCAAGGTAGGAGATTGTCTTGATGCCTTTGAAGGAAGTGAATGGATAGGTATGACTGGTGAGGAGCTAAGGAGAGAAAGAAACCATCAAGAGTTCTCCTTAAACAGAGGAAAACATAGATATTAAGCAAACTTAAAGGCAGAGCATAGAAACCATGAATTCTACCTTAACACTTCATTTACTTAACTTGCAGAAGACAAGAGTAAGAAAATGATACACATAACAAACTTAAAAGTACATGAGAGAAACACACCATTAACACAAATCACCACAGGAATCCCAAATAGTGCTGCAAAACCCTAGTCTTTCCTTTGCCAAAATTGCAGAGATACAAAGAGTAATACAGTCTAAGCTTATCCCTCAAGAGTCCAACCTCTCCAACCATGAAAATGATTTAGAAAATACATAATATAGACCATGCCAACCCATTCCCTAGCCTCTAGGGGTCTAGCTCATCATCCTAGGAGCTGTTTCAACCAATTCTAAACAAAGCACTATAATCTAGGCAGTCAAAACAACTTGCCTCTATAAGCTAGGAAACCAATTCATTCATTAATTTCTTGCTATTTTATGAATGAATCTTCTAGAATAGGTAAATAAGTGTCAAGTCAACATAAAATTACATCAATTACATCAAGGAGGGTGAAAAATCCCATCACAAGTCAAAACTGGTCAAAGCTGGGCGAATTCCTGAGCTGGAAGGTGAAAAATTGAGAAAATGTCATGATGCGTAGCGCGCCATTTCTCAACGCATAGCGTGCCTTTGAGCCCACTTTTGGGGCACTTCCCGGCATCCAAATGAGGCACAAGTGGGCTTGTTGGAAAGGTATGGATGTATACTCTCTAGCCCAAGTGGAATTTCGCAATTTGATGGCCATTTTCCCCTCCAAGAATGCAATCTCCCAAGACTTCTTCCTGTGTGTCCAAAAAGTGGCAGAAGGTCATTTTTTGCTTGTTTTTTGACCTTTTGGGGGCTCAAATCTCCATGAAATGTCTTGTAAGTGGCTGAGCAAGTGTAATTTGTCATGAAAAATCCAAAAATTCTGAGTTTTTGTAAAATGGACCTCCCCAAATTAAGGGTAGCGCGCGGCGCGCTACGCGGTGAGCCAAAACCCTGATGTGTAGCGCGCTTGAGCCCCACGCGTAGCGCAACTTTCAGATGACTTTTGGAGGCCTTCCCGGTGTCCCAATTTGGCGCAAGATAGCTCGTTGGAAATATCTTTGAGTCTACTTTCCAACACAACTAGAATTTTTAAATTTGGAGTTCATTTTCCCTATCAAAGGTTAAATCTCCTAAGACTGGTCAAAATGTGCCAAATGAGGCTGCCTCAAGGCAGAGTGCTGTTGCAGTCAACTTTTGAATGCCTTCCTCAGCTCCAAATTGAGCTCATGATAGCTCATTGGAAATCTCTTTATGTCGCGTTATCATTTGACTCATGAAAAAAGTCATTTGGCCAACCAAGCTAGGATAAAACTTTTTTCCCAAGGTCACTTCAGAGGTGCATTCGAGTCTCCTGAGGCAACGATATTTTTGACATTTCTCTAAAACCATGACACCTGTGTAAAAAGTGAAGGAGGTTTTTCTTCTTTGGTAGTCTGTGGACAAAATCCTCTCTCAGTTTTTCAAAATTAATCTTTGATTGCTCTAAACATCTTTTGAGTGAAACTTATCCCGATGTGTGAAACAAGGAATTTTGTGGAAATGAAGCAAAATGAAGGGGATAAGGGGCTTCTAAATTCTTGGGGAAATTTTTGGATGTAGGGAGGGATGTTAGGAAGTAGGGGAAAGTGGAATTGTGGAGATCGAATGAGGGGAAGGGGTCCAAATGGGCAAAACACAGGCCCAACCTAGAAAATTGCCAGGTTGTAGCAAGAAACTAGGGTTTGTGGAAAAATGAGGAATTTGGGGAATCGCAGTGATGGGAAGCATTTGATAAGGTACATGAAAGATAGGGGAAGGTGTATGAACATCTGAATACAAGTTTTGCTAATGATTTGACCATCCAAGAGAAATTACCTCCAAAACCCTAGGAGAGGGAAATGACCTTGCCTAGGCGCAACTGAAGCATGAACAAGGTGTAAAATGACTCATTAGACACTGACATGATAATGAAAACCCTATGAATGATGATAGACTCAGCAGAATGATGACATGGACCGACATTTGGACAACTTTAGAAGGAGTGAAAGCAAGCCCTAGACCTAATGCCTAGTGACCAAATTTTGCTTGAAGACTCTTTGAAATGAAAAAATTTGACCTTGACACTATGAGACCACTTTGTAAGAGAATATTTGATCACTGGAGGAAGGCAGGAAAGACTGACACTAACATTGGCTCCAATGGGGATGGTAGCTCCTTGGAGGTGCCAAGAACGACAGATCTCTGGAAGATCTAGACAGTGCCTTCATCCATCGGGCAATGGAGTCAAAAACTCAAGCTGAAATGCATGACTGAAAAACAATGACTTGACAACAAAAATTGACTCTCACTCAACTAAAACCTGACTCAATACTTAAACACAACCGACAAACTGGAAATGATGCTCAAAGTGGAGCTTATTCATCAAAACCTACTCTAACAGTTTCATTCATCACCTGATCAAGTGAAATGAAACAACCAATGCAACCAAGTAAGTATCCTGTCTGCTGTTCGAATTTTCCGCAAGTGCTCACTTATGAACAACAAGAGAGAACTACTGAAAGGCAACTCCCATGACAACTTGGAAATAGATCCATTGAATGATATGAATTCTCTATCTTCCTCCAAAAACACTGCATAAGGATCTTGAAATTCAAGCACACTGGAACTTAGCTCATCTAATGGATTACGTCTCGTTTCCTCATACCATGAATGCAAACTTTGATCTGAGCCTTGTGACAAGACCTCTGCTGAAAATGAGAAAGAAAGTGGCTGCTGGATCAAATTCATATCAGCACATGTTTCAAGCTCACATGTAGTCAATGGAGAAAGACTTTGACTGCAAACCTCATCTAAAACATCAGCTATTGGATCATGAAAAACTTGAAAAGACTGTTGTAATGTATCCATTGAAAATGTATGACATCCTTCTAGCTGTTCATCTTTTTCTTGAGAGATTTTACGAAGATTCTGCCTTATAAACTGAAATGCTTCGAAACAAAAGGGTATAGAATATTTCTGCATCATCAAATCATGTATTTCGTCTTCCACAACTTCATCTGTAATCTGCCCTTCAATTTCATTTGGTGGCTACAAATCTGATGCTACAGGCTGCTCAAGAATTTTGTTATATGTCTCATCCTCAACATTAACACTGAGAGATTGTTGATTTGTTATAGGTTATTCATTTGAAGATCTACTATGCAATCTACCCTTCAAAAACTGAAATGATTCAAAACAGAATGGAACGGAGTCACCTTGAATCATTAAATCATGTGTGTCCACTTCCAAGTCTTTAGCTGCAACTTGACAATCAATGGCTTTCAGGGGTTGCAAATCTGAATATGAGAAGTCTTGAACAAAATTTTCATTGCTCTCAAGATGATTCAAATCAAGACTTGTTGACATTTGATTTCTGATTGCATGGTAGTTATCTCTGATGAATTGAAACGAATCAAAACAAAAAGGCAAAGATCCTTCACTTACTTCAAACTTTGCTGCACTTTCCTCGTCAATTTCATAGCTGATATGCATCATTTGATCATTGTACTCGAGCTGCTGTAAGTGAACCTCTTCCTCCCACAAACTAGCTGCTGATTTGTCTACAAGATTAGCTTTTGTTTGGAGAACATAAATATCATCATACTGATCAAACTGAGGCAAATCATCGGTATAAAGCATATCATCAAGCATGCAGGTCATATAAACAGTGCTTTCTTCGCTAAGGTGATCTACAAAACAATCATTATCAGATCTATGACAACTAGGATAAGAAACAAAATGTTTTGGATCAGCAACTTGTTCTTCTTCAATCAACGAGCCATGAGTTTGAACATCATAATCATTCCTTGTGGTGATCCTGTCCATCATCTTTTCCACTGCACTTACCAAAATGTCAAGCTTCACCTCTAGAGATGTTGATTCAGCCGGATCTATGTTTTTCATCTCTTCTTCTTTCAACCTTGCCCGTCGGATCAGCAGATGCGACTCTACATTTATTGCACTGTTTTGCATCTCGTGAAGTGTTGCAATATCCCTTTCTCTCAGCTGAAACTCCATCTCCGGATCAAAGGCACCCGGATAGTGCAAGAGAGCAGATCTAGGAGGAGGCCTTATATCAACTGGCATTGAATAATAAACTTGGTTAAATCTGGCTGAAAACTGTTGTACTATCTCCCCTGGCAATCTTTTCAACTGGTTATACTTTTCTACAATCAAGAAAAGGTTATGCCCGATCATCCACTTGTCAAGAAAGACTTTGACGAACTACCGGAAATCTGAGATGCTTGCATCAGGCAAGGTTTTGAACCAACTCTTCACTTTGCCTTGCAAAGAAAGAGCAAAAAGCCTTATACTGACATCTTCTTCATCAACTTCAAAAAGGTCTAGAAAATTCTCAACATTCTGCACATGTTTCTCAGCGTTGACATTCTTACTTTCACCATCAAACCTCAGCAAGTATAGATCATAGTTTTTGGGGAAAGCATGGAGAACAGAAGGTAAAACAAGAGGTTTATACCGATCTGGAATTTTACAAGGTGTAGGGGTATGTACAACAGGTATAGAATCAGTCTTGGTCTCTTGAGGCTCATCAATTTGAAGATGGTCATCACAAAATTTAGAATAAAGGTCTTGATCAAGCTCAAAGGTATGCAAATCTTTGGTATTCACAATCTTCAAAGGGAAAGAATCAACTGCAGGCCGAGGATCTCTTCTCAAATACAGTATACTTTGCAAAGCCTTCTTGACATTCTTGGGAAAAGAGAAGAAATAATTTATGACAAAGAACAAAATGTCTTGGATGAAATTCCAACTTGAATACCTGATCTGCCCATGTTGTTCGTTCATGTTTCTGCTGGTGAGGATCATCTTCCAGTGGAGTCTTTGGATCTGATCACGAAACTGATTTAGAGTCGCCAGCTGAATGATTTCAGCCTTTGCCAGTGTCTGATCATTGTCCACCATCAACAATCAGATCTGAACTTGATACATGTACTAGGGCACTTAACAAGTTAGATGTCACGTTTACAAGCTAGACCGGAGATTGACTGAAGCAGCGTTTATCTACTTCCGCTAATGCAAAGCAAAAGCGTTTCGAAGGCTACCTGGCATAACTTCACGCTCCGTCTGTAGCTTATAAAACAAATGACATCAACCAACAAACCATTTGTTCTTACCCAGTATGCTTGCCAATATGTTAGCACTTGAATTTGGCCTCAGGCTGAAGAAGGCAAAATCCAAGGCAACATCAAACCACTTAGCCTCGTAGCTAGCCCTACGAGGACAGGAGAGGGATCTCTCCGGGTCTATCTCGGCAAAAGGTCTTCAAAGGGCTGAGATGACCAATAAATAACACTGATTTTAGGCTAGTAACTAATAGGGAAAGTTTGATTTAAAATTTTTTAGGGTTTTGTTGGAAAACTGAGCACGGCAATTTTGGGTGCGGGGATGAGACACAGTTTTTGCAGAGGTCTTTTTGGGGCAAGGTAGGAGATTGTCTTGATGCCTTTGAAGGAAGTGAATGGACAGGTATGACTGGTGAGGAGCTAAGGAGAGCAAGAAACCATCAAGAGTTCTCCTTTAAGCAAACTTAAAGGCAGAGCATAGAAACCATGAATTCTACCTTAACACTTCATTTACTTAACTTGCAGAAGACAAGAGTAGGAAAATGATACACATAACAAACTTACAAGTACATGAGAGAAACATACCATTAACACAAATCACCACAGGAATCCCAAATAGTGCTGCAAAACCCTGGTCTTTCCTTTGCCAAAATTGCAGAGATACAAAGAGTAATACAGTCTAAGCTTATCCCTCAAGAGTCCAACCTCTCCAACCATGAAAATGATTTAGAAAATACATAATATAGACCATGCAAACCCATTCCCTAGCCTCTAGGGGTCGAAATCATCATCCTAGGAGCTGTTTCAACCAATTCTAAACAAAGCACTATAATCTAGGCAGTCAAAACAACTTTCCTCTATAAGCTAGGAAACCAATTCATTCATTAATTTTTTGCTATTTTATGAATGAATCTTCTAGAATAGGTAAATAAGTGTCAATTCAACATAAAATTACATCAATTACATCAAGGAGGGTGAAAAATCCCATCACAAGTCAAAACTGGTCAAAGCTGGGCGAATTCCTGAGCTGGAAGGCGAAAAATTGAGAAAATGTCCTGATGCGTAGCGCGCCATTTCTCAACGCGTAGCGCACCTTTGAGCCCACTTTTGGGGCACTTCCCAGCATCCAAATGAGGCACAAGTGGGCTTTTTGGAAAGGTATGGATGTCAAATCTCTAGCCCAAGTGTAATTTCTCAATTTGGTGGCCATTTGCCCCTCCGAAAATGCAATCTCCCAAGACTGCTTCCTGTGTGCCCAAAAAGTGGCAGAAGGTCATTTTTTGCTTGTTTTTTGACCTTTTGGGGGCTCAAATGTCCATGAAATGTCTTGGTAGTGGCTGAGAAAGTGTAGTTTGTCATGAAAAATCCAAAAATGCTGAGTTTTTGTGAAATCGACCTCCCCAACTTAAGGGTAGCGCGTGGCGCGCTACGCGTTGAGCCAAAACCCTGATGCGTAGCGCGCTTGAGCCCTACGCGTAGCGGGACTTTCAGATGCTCTTTGGAGGCCTTCCCAGTGTCCAAATTGGGTGTAGGATAGCTCGTGGGAATTTTATTTGAGTATACCTTCCAACACAACTGGAATGTTTTAATTTCGAGTTCATTGTCCCTATCAAAAATCAAATCTCTCAAGACTTGTCAAAATGTGCCAAATGAGGCTGCCTCAAGGCAGAGTGCTGTTGCAGTCAAATTTGGAATGCCTTCCTCAACTCCAAATTGAGCTCATGATAGCTCATTGGAAAGCTCGTTGTGTCTAGTTATCATTTGACGCATCAAGAAAGTCATTTGGCCAACCAAGCTAGGAGAAAGCTTGATTTTCCGAAGGTCACTTTAGAGGTGCATTCGATTCTCCTGAGGCAACGATATTTTTGACATTTCTCTAAAACCATGACACCTGTGTAAAACGTGAAGGAGGTTTTTCTTCCTTGGCATGTTTTGGAAAAAAACCTTTCTCAGTGTTTCAAAATTCATCTTTTATTGCTCTGAAACATCTTTTGAGTGAAACTTATCTCGATGTGTGAAACAAGGAATTTTGTGGAAATGAAGCAAAATGAAGGGGATAAGTGGCTTCTAAATTCTTGGGGGAATTTTTGGATGTAGGGAAGAATGTTAGGAAGTATGGGAAAGTGGAATTGTGGAGATCGAGTGAGGGGAAGGGGTCCAAATGGGCAAAACACAGGCCCAACCTAGAAAATTGCCAGGTTGTAGCAAGAAACTAGGGTTTGTGGAAAAATGAGGAATTTGGGGAATCTCAGTGATGGGAAGCATTTGATAAGGTACATGAAAGATAGGGGAAGGTGTATGAACATCTGGATACAAGTTTTGCTAATGATTTGACCATCCAAGAGAAATTACCTCCAAAACCCTAGGAGAGGGAAATGACCTTGCCTAGGCGCAATTGAAGCATGAACAAGGTGTAAAATGACTCATTAGACACTGACATGATAATGAAAACCCTATGAATGTTGATAGACTCAGCATAATGATTACATGGACCGACATTTGGACAACTTTAGAAGGAGTGAAAGCAAACCCTAGACCTAATGCCTAGTGACCAAATTTTGCTTGAAGACTCTTTGAAATGACAAAATTTGACCTTGAAACTCTGAGACCACTTTATAAGAGCATATTTGATCACTGGAGGAAGGCTGGACATAGTGCTAGTAGATATACCACCCAAATATGGCATGTTATTGTCCAGATCCTATGGTGCTAAGCTTTAGGGATCTCTTCAATTGGATATGTCATATCCCACTATATCTGTTTTTGGAAAACCAAAGAAACTATACAGAGAACCATTGATGAAATACGTAGTAAGTAGTTAGGAAAGACCCCAAAATTTCCCCATCTACTTAGTACACTCTGATATGGATTCTTTCATCCTTTACAATGCAGAAGCTAGTCCTTGCAATACTTTAGAGGTTTTAGCAGCAAAACCAAAAGAATTTGAAAAAGAAAAATCAACTGTTCATATTCAGGAAGTATCAAATAGCAGAGAAAAGTCAAATGACAATGAAAACCCAGATGCCATGGTTAAACAAGTTCCTACTACCCAAGACACAAATTATGAGCATGAAATCCTTTCGCATTTAGAATTTGATGGCTCAGTCAATAAACTAGGAGCAGGAGAAAGAGCTTGGGTGTACAATTTAGAAAATGATAATGTTGAAGGCCATGCCTACAGATTAAATTTTAGATGCACCAATAATATGGCAGAATATGAGGCTCTCTTGTTAGGTCTTAAACTTGTTAAAAGATTAGGAGCAATCAGGGTGTCTGTCATAGGAGATTTAGAATTAATAATTAAATAGATCAAAGGAACTTACGTAACTAGGGATCTTAGACTAGGATATTATAGAGGAACAATCATAGAAATTCTCAACACTTTTTTGGAAACCCAACTTGCAACTATCCCTAGAAAACACAACATGCAAGCCCACAGGCTGGCCATGTTTGCCAGCACCTGCAAATTACCTTTTCAACCTAATCATCAGTACACTGCTGAGATTAGGCACAGACTAGGCATCCCTAATAATCTGAGGAACTGGCAGGTTTTTAATAGTGATAAACAGATCAATAATTTTTTAACTTTAGATGAAGAATTTTCTAACATTAACATAGATGTTGATACATTTACTAGTTCTAATGAAATAAATGAGGTAGAAATTAACATTTCAGAAGAGAATTCAATAAATATGCTTCATCCTACAAAATTCACAAAAAAATAAATTCAAGACCTGAAACAAATGGACCTAGATGAAATAATTGAAGAGGAAACATAGGTTATCAACCTAAAGGACAATCATTTACCTAAAGGATTGACTCCTCTAGAAGATTTTTTTGACTCTAATGACATTCCCAAGAAACCTAAAATGGAGCCATGAAAAGCAGATATCGAAGAGTACAACTTAGGAACACAGGATAATCCAAAAATTATAAAATTGTCAAAATATTTACCTCCTAATCAGAAGCTAAAGTATGTTGAACTTATGAGGGAATTCCAAGATGTCTTTGCCTGGAGTTACGAAGATTTGAAGTCCTATGGCACCTCGATCATTCAACACACTATACCTCTGAAAGAAAATCAAAAGCCCTTTAAACAAAAACTCAGAAGAATTAACCCTGTGCTATTACCATCAATTGAGAAAGAAATCAAATGAATGTATGAAGCAGGAATTATTGCTCCTATTAGATTTTCAAAGTGGGTGTCTAACTTGGTACCTACTAGGAAGAAAATAGGGGAAATAAGGTTGTGTTGATCTGAGAAATGTAAATAAGTTCTCTCTTAAAGATAACTATCCTTTACCCAAAATGGGTCATATTTTGCAAAGGGTAGTGGGTTCTTCTAGAATTTCACTTTTAGATGGGTTTTCAGGATATAACCAAATCTTGGTTCATCTTGATGACCAAGAGAAAACTACTTTTACAACACCATGGGGTACTTTCATGTACATAAAAATGCCATTTGGACTAAAAAATGCAGGAGAAACCTTCCAAAGAGTAATGGACATTGCCTTTGCCAAAGAAATTCAAGATTTTCTTGTTATATATCTAGATGATCTAACTGTTTTTTTCTAAATTAGATCAACAACACTTGGAGCATCTCAGGCAAGTCTTTTTAAAATGCAGAAAATATGGCATTTATTTGAATCCAAAGAAGTCCTTGTTCAGTATGGAGGAAGGTAAACTTTTAGGTCACATCATTTCCAAGGATGGAATTCGAATTGACCCTTCCAGGATTGAAGCTATTTTACAGATACCCCATCCAACAAGTATTAAATAACTTCAGGCTTTCCTAGGGAAGAATTTTTTTTTAAGGAGATTTATTTCTAACCTAGCTGAACTCATTAAATCACTAAATAACATGCTAGAAAAGGATTCAAGTATCAAATGGATAGTAGAGGCCAAACAATAATTTGAATAAATAAAAATGGCCTTAACCAAAACACCAGCCCTCACGAGTCCACAGTTTGATAGAGACTTAATCATTTTTTCTTTTGCATTAGAACACACCATAGCTGCAGTTTTACTACAAAAAGGATGATCAGGGATGTGAAAAACCTATAGTCTTTTTTAGTAAAGCACTCAGAGATGTATCATTAAAATACAAAATAATGGAAAAACAAGCTTTTGCACTGGTAAAATCTATTAAAGATTTCAGTCTATATATTATACTCTCATGTAATAGCTTATGTTCCTAATGCAATAATCAAAGACATCCTAACTCAGGATGGAGTTGATGGTAAAAGAGGAAAATGGATAGCTACTATCTTAGAGTATGATATAGAGATAAAACCTAAGAAGCTAATAAAAGGTCAGGGATTGGCCAAACTCATGGCAGAAACTAATTGCCAAGCCCTAGACATAAATCTCATGGCAGAACTGGATAACAAGTAGGAGATGGCGACTCCACAAATCAGCCAGGCCTTTTCAGATTCACCTTGGTATGCTGATATAATTTATGTTTTACAAAACATGCAAACTCCTCCAGGGTTATCCAAAACCAAGAATAGTTTTTTGAAAATCAAAGCTTCAAAGTTTTTCATCTTAGATAATACTCTTGTTTGGAAAAATCATGAAGGAATTTTGTTAAATTGTTTATTAAAAAATGAATCTAACAAGGCTCTCCAAGAATTTAATGCAGGAGACTGTGGTGGACATCTCTATTGGAAGTCAATTATAGAAAAGATCCTAAGGGATGGATTCTATTGGCTAACCTTGTTTGCAGATGTGAATAAATTTATAACTTCTTTCCATAAATGCCAAATCTTTGAAGGCAAAAGAAAATTGTTACCTTTACCCTTGAAACCTATTTCCACCGAGAAGCCTTTTCAACAATGGGGTCTTGACTTCACTGGAGAAATTCATCCACCCTCTTCTAGCCAACACAAATGGATACTCACTGCAACTAACTATTTTACTAAATGGATAGAAGACATTCCCTCCAGACAAGCCAATGACACTGTTATCATAGGTTTCCTAGAGACCAATATTTTGTCCAGATTCGGTTGTCCTACTAAAATCATTACTGATAATGCTGCAGCATATAAGTCAAAGAAAATGATTAATTTCTCTAACAAGTATCACATTACACTGGGCCATTCCACAGCCTACTACCCCCAAGGGAATGGACTAGCAGAATCTTCCAACAAGAGTCTAATTAATATCGTCAAAAAATTGTTGGAAGAAAATAGGAAAACTTGGAACAAAAAATTGATCAATTCTTTGTGGGCAGACATGTTGGAAATAATACTAAGAGGGGGGGGGGGGGGGGGGGTCAATTAGTATTATTAAGTCAAATATTCCTTTTTCAAAATCAAATGATATTCGCTACTTCTGTTAATTAAACCCTCGTATATACGCAATTATGCAGAAGGAAACCCACGTATGCAAAATTTTAATTTACTTTATCTTTCTGATGTTGATTGTTAATCTGTGATTCAGAAGCAAATAACTAGTAACCAGAAACAGTAAAATAGAGCAGAAAGACAATCGCACACAAGAACACAAGATATAAGGTGGAAACCCAATGTGGGTGAAAACCACCTGCTGCAATTCGTCTCTATCTTTCTCTTTAATTAGAAACTTCTTTTTACAATTGTACTGGTGCAGTCCTTTACCAGTACGCATGCTGCAACCTGCAGAAAGCTACAACCCTCTCTCGTTTTCCAGCTTCTTCTGGAAGGGATCTCCAACCCCCTTAGTTCTTGTACTAGTTTGAGATACTAGTACACAGGCTTCTACCTGCAGAAGGCTGCAACCTTCTCTTTGCTTTCAAGAACCTCGTTTCATTAATTTTCAGACTGGATCCATAGATAGCATCAATCAAACATCAAGTATTTCTGCATCAACCAAACTCCTTTTCACCAATCAAAAACTGAATCAAACAAACACTTCTCTGATCGCTGTACTCAGAACATAGTAATTGTAATCAAACACCAATTCTGAACCCAGAACACTGCAACAATAAAACAGAAGCAACTAGAACATAAATCAAGATATGTATGCTACTTCACTATTCAGCAACTTGCGTGTATACGCTTCTGTACCACAACCAACCTGATTATACAATTCTTTCATTCACAGAAAAGGCATGTATACGCTTCAGCACTTCACTGAACCTGCCTACAGATCTATAAAGGATAATTTATTCTTTTAAAAACATTCAGTCATTAGTTAACCCAGATTATCAGATTTATAGATCAAGACAGCGCCACATATAACAGATCAAAATCATACAGAGATACCAATGTTCAAGCCTTGAGATTTTGATCCATCAATAGTCCTTATCCTTCTTGCGCTCAAGTTCCTCCTTCATTCAGATCTAGATCTTCACCATAACCCAATCACCAGTATTCTAGATCTAGAACAACATCAGATATTCAATAAATCAGATGATCTTTTGCCACATGATCTCCTTCCTCTTTTATAGTTTTAGGCCTTCCACAATACCACGGTCCAAAACCATAATAAACAATACCAAGGGCCCAATACCTGGGGTCAACACATCTGACGAGATACCATGGTCCAAAACCATAGCTTAAAATTCGAAGGACTAACAACCATGGACCAAAAATAAGTTTCCCACCATGTACACTCTTTTCTGTGCATAAAAGTGCGTGTATATGCATACTCGACTTCTGAACATATAACCCGTGTGTATACGCGTCTTCGGCAAGGTGAACCTGCGTATACAAGATTTCCTTCATTCTGAGCGCCTGAACTGAGATCTGACACCAAAGTGAGTTGCCATCAAGGACAACACCTGTACCATAGGGCCACACCTGTGCCAAAATGCCAACAATCTCCCCCTTTGGACTTGATGGCAACCCCAAGATCCTCAAAGTCATTCTCCCCCTTTGTCATCAAGGGCAAAGGGCTGTGCTCCCCCTGAGTACATGCTGATATCTCTGCTCTGATGTGCTGAACATGCTCCCTTTGACTGTAGGCAAGATCTGCAAAAGATGTTCTTCAAGAAGAACCAAGACATATACATTATGGAAGACCTTCCTATCACGAAAAGACTCAATACATACATCCATCACCCAACCAAGTGGGGATCATCCACCCAACCAAGTGGGGATACATCAGAAATTTACATATGACAACCAATCACATTGCATCAATCATCCCAGGCATAGTGGGGAAACCAAAATAGGCCGTTACATGACCTTGATAAAAAATATATACATGACATAGAAACGAAATATCAAGACTATGCAAATCACCAATAACTACTATCAGCAACATCTGACAATCACTGTATATATCAACAACCATGTTCTCCTTCTGTTCTCCTTTCTGCAGCTGATCCACCTGAACCAAAAACAGCTTGAGTACTAGAACCAAGAGCTTCTAAGGTAATGCCAAAAATGCATTATTAGAAGATTATCTGCTCCCCCTGAACCTGTGCCTGATGGTCTATGATAGACCCATATCAGACTCTCTCCAACCAGAGTCTGTCCTTGCTGATTTTCTTCAGAACTCCATATATGCGACTGTACCTGCATAAATCAGCGTATGTACGCGGATGCCCCTCATCCAACTCATGTACACCATCTTTTCTCTGAAACAGACAAGCTTCAACAGCAGGATGATGCATCAACTACTCCCAGCTTCTGTCTGAGATATTCAAAAGTTTCCCTGAGCAGTGGTTTGGTGAGTATATCAGCAACTTGTTCCTTAGAAGGAACATATTCCAACTTGACTTTTTTCTCAAGTACTTGTTCCCGAAGAAAGTGATATTTGATAGGTATGTGCTTGGTCTTTGAATGCATGACAGGATTCTTTGAAATGCTTATTGCACTCATATTATCACATAAGATAGAGACAGGTGGAGTACAAGTGATTTGAAAATCCTACAAGGTTTGCATCATCCAAAGAAGTTGACTGCAACAATATGCAGCAGCCACATATTCCGCTTCAGCTGTAGATAAAGCAATCGAACTCTGTTTCTTGCTGAACCAAGATACTAATCTGGAACCCATAAAGAATGCACCACCACTTGTGCTCTTCCTGTCATCCACGCTTCCAGCCCAATCTGCATCTGTGTAAGCATGAAGTGTGAGATCTGTATCTCTAGGATACCATAGGCCATAGTTTTGAGTTCCTTCAAGGTACTTGAAGATTCTCTTGACTTCCTGAAGATGAGTTTCCTTTGGATTTTCCTGAAATCTTCGAACTATTCCCACTGCATGCATGATGTCTGGTCGGGTACCTGTCAAATAAAGTAGACTTCCAATCATAGATCTATAGGTTGGTTGATGTACTACTACTGATTCATCATTTGCACTAAGACTGCATCCTGTAACCATAGGGGTACATACTGGTTTCGAATCTTCCATGCCATATTTCTTCAGAATCTGCTTGAGGTACTTGGTTTGAGACAAAAAGATACCGCCCTCATTTTGTTGGATTTGCAATCCAAGAAAGTATGTCAGTTCTCCAAGCAAAGACATTTTGAATTCTTTCTGCATCACCAAGGCAAAGCTTTGACTCATAGCTTCTTCGTTGCTGCCAAAGATAATATCATCTACATACACCACAAGTATTAGCAATTTGTCATTTTCAATTTTTATATAAAGATTGCTATCTGCTGATCCTTTTGAAAAACCTTGTTGATGAAGGTATTTGTCCAAGCGGTAGTACCAAGCCCTTGGAGCTTGTTTAAGCCCATAGAGATCCTTTTTAAGTCTGCATACAAGATTTGGATCATTCCCAAGGATAAAACCATCTGGTTGCTCTATGTACACTTGTTCTTCTAAGTCTCCATTCAGAAAGGCTGATTTTACGTCCATTTGAAATACTTTGAACTTCCGGAAGCTAGAGAGAGAAAGGAACATTCTGATGGCCTCAAGTCTAGCAACGGGAGCAAAAGTTTCTTCAAAGTCTATTCCTTCCTGTTGAGCATACCCTTTACAAACAAGTCTGGCCTTGTTTCTAATCACTTCCCCATTTTCATTCAACTTATTTTTGAAGATCCATTTTGTTCCTATGACATTTTTGTCTTTTGGTCTAGGAACCAACTCCCAAGTGTTATTCTTTTCGATCTGCTCAAGCTCTTCATCCATTGCCTTAACCCAACACTCATCTTTGCATGCTTCTTTTACATTTTGCGGTTCAGTGGTAGAGAGCAATGCCAAATAGCTTGAAGCTTCTGCTATTGTTCTTCTTGTTTGTATACCTGCTTCTTTCTGGCCCAAAATTTGAGATTCTGTATGATTCTTCTGAACGTACCTGGATGGAGTCTTCTCTTCTATCCTTATCTGTTCCTTTGGTGCCTCTTGGGGTTCTTCTTCATCATTTGTCTGATTTGGAGAGTAGTCTTCATCCTCATTGATATTTTCATGATTCACTTGCCTAGGGATGTATCCTTTTTCATCAACCACTACATCAATGCTGTCAACAATTCTTCCAAGTATTTTATTGTAACACTTATATGCTTTGCTGTAGGGAGAATAACCAAGGAGAATGCCTGCATCTGCTCTAGGTTCAAGTTTGCCAAGCTGCTCATCAGTATTCTTAATATAGCATTTGCTCCCAAAAATTTTGAAATGCTTTACCGAAGGAGTCTCACCATACCAAAGCTCATGAGGAGTTTGAGTATTGTTCACTCGGACATTTTTTTTGTTGAGAATAACAACCGCAACATATGCAGCTTCACCCCAGAAGGTTGCAGGAGTTCCAGACTCATCAAGCATAGCACGAGCCATTTGTTGGACTGTTCTGTTCATCCTTTCCACCACTCCATTTTGCTGAGGAGTCCTAGCTGTAGAGAATTCCCTTCTTATTCCATGTTCTTCACAGAAATCAAAAATTTCATTTGAGGTAAATTCCCCACCTCTGTCAGACCTGAGGCACTCAATTTTGTAATCTGATTCATTTTCAGCCAAGGCTTTAAGGGTTTGAATTTTTCGAATGCTTCATCTTTGTGCTTCATAAGTCCTAACCAAACAAACCTGGAGAAGTCGTTAATGAATAATATAAGGTATTATTCTCCTCGAGGTGACCTTGTCCTAAATGGACCACATACATCTGTATGGACTAGCTCAAGAGGCCTGCTAGCTGATCCTTCCTTCTCAGGAAAGTTAGTTCTAGTTTGCTTACCAAACTGACATGATTTGCATATGGTGTTGTCTGGAATTTTGATATCTGGAAGAGCACGAACTGCCTGGTATTTGCATGCTTTCCTTATTTGTGAAAAGCTTAGATGCCCCAACCTCCGGTGCCATAACCAGTGTTCATCATCCTTTCTTAAATAGCATTGTTGTTGTCCTTCTTCAAATATGTATAGATTATTTGGAGTTCTTCTGCCTTTGATCACTATTTCTCCTATATCAAGATCACGAACACTACATCCATTTGATCGAAATATTACCTCGGTTCCTTGATCGCACATTTGACTAACACTCAGAAGATTATGCTTCAAGCCATCAACATACAAAACATTTCCAGCTTGACCTTTTCTTTCAACTGAGTAGTGCCTTTTCCTTTTATGGCTGCAGGGGTATCGTTTCCAAAAGAAACCTTCTTTCCCTTTTCTAATGTAGTATAGGATTCAAGTTTTTCTTTATCACCTGTCATATGCTTTGAACATCCGCTGTCGATATACCATAGATTTTCTTGTCCTTCTGCATAAAAAGATATCCCACATCTTTCTGGTTGTGGTTCCTTCATTCTCCATGTTCTAGCACTTGAGGTTTGTTCCTTCTGAGTTGTCTTCCAAAACCTGCTCCTGCATTCAGAATCTTCATGACCAAAGTTATTACAAATAGAACATTCAACATCATTTTCAAGGGCTGAAAAGTTGTTATAAGTACTTTTCGTGATCCCAGTCATTTTCCCTTTTTGAGCTTCTCTAGTCATGATTGTCTTATAGGCAACACATTGGGCTGCTTTGTGACCAAAGTTATGGCAAGAGAAGCATTGGCCATTGAAGAAACTCCTGCGATTATCAAATCTATCATCGAACCGATTGTAGTTTCTACTGACATCCATTCTTGAGGCAAATTGGGAAGATTTTACCTGAGGCTGACTGTAGCTTCTATTTGTCCTTAAGGTAGCTTGCCCCCGATTTTCTTGATAGTCTTTGTTCATTCTTGAGGTAAACTGTCCCTGATATACCTGATGATTTCTATTAGGCCTTTGCTCGCTCCTCCTTGCTGCATCAAGATAACTTTTGGAGGTGGATGCTTGAGATGTTTCTTCAATATATCCCAGACCTGTCTTGGTTAGTGGAGAACGCTGCACATTGATAATCTCATCCAGAGTTTTAGATCATTTAACAAATTTAAGATTAATAGCTTTTGTTTTCTCAATCTCCTTTCTAAGACCAACAATTTCACATTCCAATTTTTCAAGATGTTTTTTCCCTTTCAGCCAGTTGACGTTGCAGAGAACCAATAATCGCATTTTTCTCTTCTAAGCAAATTTTGAGATTAGATATCTCTTTATAAAAACCTTCTACATCTATAGCATCCATGTAGTCATCATCTTCAAAAGCCATTAAAATTTATACTTATTATCTCGCTCATCTTCGTCACTATTTGAAAGTCCATCACTATCTTCATGAGTGTAATAGCTTTTCTTATTTGCATTCTGTTTCTTGTTCCATCTAACAGGTTCCTTCCCTTTGTCAATCTTATCCTTGTGAGGACATTTGGTAGCATAGTGACCGACTCTTCCACAAGCAAAGCATTTGAAAGGTAACTTACCTCGGAACCGTCCAGTACCCCGTTGAAGATTTCTGACTAAATTTGATTCTTCTTCTTCTTCTGACACGTGTCTTGACTCATAGTACTCGCCTTTGCCTGAAGCCTTGAAGGCAACTTCTCTCCTGTCTGATGGACCTCCTTTCCTCATTTCATAAGCAGTTAGAATTCCATGCAGCTGTGACATTTTAAGGCTTTGTAGATTCTCTTTTTCTTCTATTGCAGAAACTTTAGATTCAAACCTAGGGGATAGAGATCTTAGAACTTTTTCAACCACAACAACCTCTTTTATTTCTTCACCCAAATTTTTCATACAATTAACAATCTCATCTACACGAAGAAAATAGTTAGCCACACTTTCATCATTATACATCCTGAGATTTTCATACTGAATCCTGAGGGTTTGAAGTTTTTCTCGTTTTACCTGATCATCTCCTTTATAGCTCAGAACAATCTTGTCCCATATCTCTTTTGCGGATTTAAACTGCATTACCTTGACAAGTTCTGATTGAGATAGGCATCCTAATAGAGTATTGACCGCCTTAGCATTTGTTTCATATTTCTTCTTTTCAGCCGGATCTGTAGGAGCTGCTGATTGAAAAGTATACCCTGTATTTATGATATCCCAGACTTCTATACCAAGAGATTGAAGATAGGCAGTAACTCTTACCTTCCAATAAACGAAGTTTGTCCCATCAAAAATCGGTGGCCTGATTGATGCTTCCCTCTCGTAGTTGCTCATGATGAATGATCTTCCTTCAAGCGATCAAGCTTCTTCTGAAGGACCTGCTCTAATACCAATTGTTGGAAATAATACTGAGAGGGGGGATGAATCAGTATTATTAAGTCAAATATTCCTTTTTCAAAATCAAATGATATACGCTACTTCTATTAATTAAACCCGCGTATATACGCAATTATGCAGAAGGAAACCCGTGTATGCAAAATTTTAATTTACTTTATCTTTCTGATGTTGATTGTTAATCTGTGATTCAGAAGCAAATAACCAGTAACCAGAAACAGTAAAACAGCGCAGAAAGACAATCACACACAAGAACACAAGATATAAGGTGGAAACCTAATGTGGGTGAAAACCACCTGCTGCAATTCATCTCTATCTTTCTCTTTAATTAGAAACTTCTTTTTACAATTGTACTGGTGCAGTCCTTTACCAGTATGCAGGCTGCAACGTGTAGAGAGCTACAACCCTCTCTCGTTTTCCAGCTTCTTCTGGAAGGGAGCTCCAACCCCCTTAGTTCTTGTACTAGCTTGAGATACTAGTACGCAGGCTTCTACCTGCAGAAGGCTGCAACCTTCTCTTTGCTTTCAGGGACCTCGTTTCATTAATTTTTAGACTGGATCCACAAATAGCATCAATCAAACATCAAGTATTTCTGCATTAGCCAAACTCCTTTTCACTAATCAAAAACTGAATCAAACAAACACTTCTCTGACCACTGTACTCAAACATAGTAACTGTAATCAAACACCAATTCTGAACCCAGAACATTGCAGCAATAAAACAGAAGCAACTAGAACATAAATCAAGATATGTACACTACTTCACTATTCAACAACCTGCATGTATACGCTTCTGTACCACAACCAACCTGCGTATACGCTTCTTTCATTCACAGAAAAGGCGTGTATATGCTTCTGCACTTCACTGAACCTGCGTATAGATCTATAAAGGATAATTTATTATTTTAAAAACATTTAGTCATTAGTTAACCCAGATTATCAGATTTATAGATCAAGAGAGCGCCACATATAACAGATCGAAATCATACAGAGATACCAATGTTCAAGCCTTGAGATTTTGATCCATCAATAGTCCTTATCCTTCTTGCGCTCAGGTTCCTCCTTCACTCAGATCTAGATCTGCACCATAACCCAATCACTAGTATTCTAGATCTAGAACAATATCAGATATTCAATAAATCAGATGATCTTTTGCCACATGATCTCCTTCCTCTTTTATAGTTTTAGGCCTTCCACAATACCACGGTCCAAAACCATAATAAACAATACCAAGGGCCCAATACCTGGGGTCAACACATCTGACGAGATACCATGGTCCAAAACCATAGCTTCAAATTCCAAGGACTAACAACCATGGACTAAAAATAAGTTTCCCACCATGTACGCGCTTTTCTGTGCATAAAAGTGTGTGTATACACATACGCGACTTCTGAACGTATAACCCGTGTGTATACACGTCTTCGACAAGGTGAACTTGCATATACAAGATTTCCTTCATTCTGAGTGCCTGAATTGAGATCTGACACCAAAGTGAGTTGCCATCAAGGACAACACTTATACCATAGGGCCACAACTGTGCCAAAATGCCAACAAGACAGGCTTACAACTAAAAAATCCATTGGAACCAGTCCCTATGAGTTAGTATATGGCATGGAAGTTATTTTTCCTTCATCATTAGGGGTTCCTGTCATGAAAATACTCCAAGAATATCAAGTGGAACCTAATGATATACAAAGAAGGATAAACCAGACCATCAATTTGTAGCAAACCAAGGAGGAGGTGTAACAAAGATCCCAAGTATTGCAGGAGAAACTTAAGAAGATATTTGACAAAAGAACCAAGGCAGAAGATTTATACCTTGGAGATAAAGTGTTAAGATGGGATTCAAGAAGAGAGGACAAGGGGAAACATGGGAAATTTGACTTCCTGTGAAAAAGACCATACATCATCTATGCTTTCAGAGGAAACAATGCATATTTTCTTAAAGAGTTAGATGGTACAGAAGTAGAAGGAGGAATAGTCAATGGTCAGATGTTGAAGCATTGCTTTGATCCTAGTTACTAATATTACCATGTTCCTAACTGTACATATTATATCTTTTGTAATGTCAAAGTGTTGATTGGACAACAAGATCTTGGAGTTGAAGCCCGAAGAGAAGGCCCTAAGCTTTAGAAGTATTACTGTCATACATATACATAAAGCAATAGGCAAAAGGAAGATTGCAGAGCACAGTCAAAGTCATTTAGAGGCCACTGATCTACTGTTCTTGACTTTCCACCAAGAAAAGCCATCCCCAAGTGGAGCCACTGTTATGCCCCTATACCAATAGGTGTCATATATCATGATTGACTTGGTTTAGCTTTGAAATATGTTCATACCTTTACTTGTTGCAAAGGCTTTCCACATTTCTAAAAAATCAAAAAATTAAAAAATTAAAAAATGTAAAGAGGGTATACCCTAAAAGAAAAATCAAAGGGAGAAAAGAATAAAAAAGAGGTCAAAAAATGAAAGAAAATGAACCCCAACAAAAATAAAAGACTAGGAAAGTGTGCAAGACCAAATGCCACTACTATTTTACTTTGTACAATAATGATTGTGTGCAACTTGTTACCTATGCCACAATCCATGGTAGCCAAACAATTTAAACTTGGTTATTTCATGTTTTCAATTTCATGTTTTAGAAATAGAGAATAAAGATCTGACCAAATAGTGTAAACTTGGTAGATAAGCAGATAGGTAGAGTGAAAAAGGAGCTCAACAATTTAATCTGAGCCTTTGGATGTAATAAGTGCAGAGTTAGATATGCATTACCATGTAAAAGAAAAGAAAGTTTGATAAGGGTTTGCCAGTCTAGGTGCACACTAATAAAGAAGTGAAAATGCTAGGATAAAGTAGGTAGGGTAAGTAGATGATGGTTGCAATATAAATGTGTGGTGAATGATAAGTTTAAATATTTAAATCTTTTACTTTCATCACTAGGCAAAGACATGTATCACATGGAAAGGCACATCAACATTCAAAGTCAAAATAATTAACTTCCCTACTCATTCCCCTAAAATATTCACTAATTCCCTAAGTGCTAAAGGTAATTGCCAGAGTTAGAGGGGCTTAGAGCATTTCTCTGACTTTTGGAGGGACCAGACCCTTAGACCAATAATTGGAAATGGCTAAGTACTTAAGTCCCTTTCATCAACATTACCCCCCCATAAGATCACTCATTCCTTTGATAAAACTTTTCCTAAGTAAAAACCTATTTTGCTTAGGGAAATTGAAATAAATCTGCATAAAAACTCTTTTATACACTTTAGCTTAAGTAATATGTTATATGATGAAATACTTTCAGAAAACATTGGACTTAGCACTTTCCCATTCATTTTGGTCATATTAACCACTAATGTTTTATTATATAATTCCCCTATAAAACAAAATTACCCACGCTCGTATGATATATTATACAGAACCCCAAATCATTATATATCCCACCCCTCGGTTAAATATAACCGTAAAACAAATAAATAAACAAGATTAACTAACTAATCTGTAGTTAATTAAGAACCCGACCCCATCATCATTTAATGAGGATTAATTATGTCATTTATACTAATTAATAACTCGGTAACCAATGAAATCACCCCCAATATGATTAATTTCTTTAATTTATATCGGGCCCGCCCTACATATCTGCCAGTCACTTCATCTCCCCGACCACCGTCCGATCGGATCTCGCAGATCCAATGGTCATCGCGCATATTGCATGGACCTCTGTGGTCAAATTTTAGCGTGCGATGGTGAGTGGTTTCATGAATTGTACCGTTGCTACGTGTCAAGCAACATATGTATTCACATGGTCTCGCCCAAATACCACTTACCTTCCAATAGCGGTGCGATGAAACCTGCTTACCGCCTCCCACTAATGAAAAAATGTCAAGTCGTCTCCTCGCTGATGCCACCTGTCCATATCACGAATCCGCCAAAAGCTTTGACTTTGCATAAAAAAACAAAGTTAAAACAGTTTTCCATCCTTATTCTGAAAGCTCATGCATGCACCCAGAACGTAGAAGTCAACCAGCTCGTACTCCAACCGTCAGCGACCTTGAAATTTGCAGTCCGATGCCGCTCCAGTCCACCATTTTCATGCAGTGAACCTGCACTCCATTGCCCATCACTTAAGTACAAGTATTTACTAGTTTCCTTCTAGAAACCCTGTAAATACTTGATTTCCTCTGTGATTACATTGAAAACCCCAAAATTCATTACAATTCAGTTGCAGAAATTAAAATTGAAGACTCCTAGGACCCTCTGTTTTCACCAACTCTACTTGAAAACCCTATTTTCATATATGAATCCACAAGAACCAAAAATGGAAACCCCCGTGGCCCTCAATATACCTCCTATCACTACTCATAGAGATTTGGATTATCTGCCCTTAGTAGATAAAGATTTTCAAATAAAAGACCTTGAAATTTATAAAATCTCCTTGAAGGTATTTTGTCAATGCTGGGACAATTACATGAATGGCTCTGATACCATAGGACTTTGGGAATCAAATCTCCCAAGGTATATACTCCCCTTTGTGCACATTTTCCCTGACACTATCCATCAATGTTAAGCCAATTATAATCCCACACTCAGAGCAATAATGTCCCCCAATCAAACTGTTCTCTTCACAATTACTATAGAATCAATCAATGAAATGCTACAGTTTCAGCCTAGTCAAAACCTCACCCCCATTTCCCTTGGGGAATTACTAGATAAAGCTTCTAAATTATCCCAGTCTAAACTCAGTCACCTTTGCTAGACTTTTATGGATAAAAAAAATCAACCCAAATCTCCTTCTCCCTACATGTCATCTTTCTTCATAGAGACAGGAAAAAATATAGTCAATATGATTGCTACAGTCATGGGTTTCAATACTAGTGAGTATGTGGATGAATTGACTCTAGTTTTCATGTCCATTTTTTCCCCTGGTCAGCCTCCTACTGTCAGATATAACTATGCTACTTTCATTGCTGAGAAAATCCATGACCAGTTCATGAGGCTAGAAAATGAAAAGGTATTCAAGTATTCTACAGTCATATATCACCTTTTCCTTTACTATTAGTCTGACAAGTTCCCATTCTCTGTAAATAAACTTGATACAAAGGGTAATCCTAGATCAGTCATTTTTTGGACTTCCATCTTCCACTACTCGTACAGTTTTCCCTATTCATACAATGAATTCATTGACCAGTTTGTCCACCCTGTGACCACCATGCTAATAGGAAGTCCTTCTCCTAGGATTAGTGACGGGATCAAGAGAATACTTCAACTGTCAAAGTAGTACAAGATAGGTGACTGGTACTTGTACTAGAATCACACTGAGATCCGAATCTATGGTTGTGAACTCCCTCCTTTCAAGCTGCCTAAGTATGTTCCTATGATATTGTTTGCACTGGAATATTATAAGCAAATGTTAAACTCTGATCAAATTCATTTCACCAAGGCAAAGAAGAAAGCCCAATTGAGGATTAAAGACCACTTAGGCCCATTTGTGTGCAACAATAGAGAAGCAGGGAAAAGAGAAGAAGAAATCATAGAAACAACAATGATAGTATTGAAAATCTTTGCTTGGATATATGACCCACAAGGTTTCATTTGTGATAGGAGAATGAAACATAAGTTGTCACCCTATATCCATCATAGAAGCCCTGAGATAGAACTATTAGCTCTGCTACATATTGCTGATACTCGAGGAGCAGAAGTAAGCTCGGTCCTTGGTTTTGCTCAAAGGAAGCCTCTACAGGTCATTCTCACCTTCTCTGTTACCTCTTGCACTCTCCTTTCATCTCCGTATCCTATGATCATTTATTAAAAACTCATATAAAACTCCATTTTTCTTAAGCCCCAGGTGCCTAAACTCAGGCCCCCATAAACTTGCACCCACGCGACCACATGCCTTCACAAAACCCCCACCGCAATCGCAGCCGTTGATTGCCACACCCTGATCTAACGGTCCCCCTTCACATACAATGAAGAACCTGTTCGACTGATTCCCCACCGTCTGATCATCTCCGCCGCGATCGGACGACGTTCGCTCTTCCCGCGCCTGCGAAGTGACAACCTGATAATGCGCGATGGAAAGCGGTTTCTGCTGCCACGCGTCATGCCTTGAGGAGATCGTGCAGCTTTGTACTTTTACCACTCTGTGTCCGAAATCTGTGCGATCAATATCGCCTACCTCCCACACTGCTTTTCCCACCCATTAAATCCCATGCGCCTCCTCCATCCAATGAGCGTTGGATCTTCCCTCCTGAGATCCAATGGCCCGTGCTCACTCTGCCACCGTATCTCCGAATGCCCTTCACTGAGTTGATTCCCACTGTTTATCCATTTGATCCAATGGTTGATGTCTTTCCTCCACCCCTGCTCATACATTTGCCATGCAGTCTGCTTGCCCTAACCATTCCATGCACCTGAAGGATGAAGAAGACTGCCTACCAGTACCCAGTGCATTTCCTCCTCAACCACCGCATTCAACAGACTATATACCTTAGAAGAAGAAGGACAAATCTCAAGCAAATAACTCCATTCAATAGGTATGGGATTTCATCCTATACGACACTCTACCTACCCGAGAGGACAACAGAGCATAGGAAAAGATCACATCCATCAACTATAGCAAGCAATCACTCTAAGAAGTTCTGCTAGGCAGTTAAAGTGGTTGGTGGTCAATTATGACCCCTCCACACCTAGAATGGCTGAGTGCCTCTGTAATGAAACTCTATAACAAGATGTAATCAGGGTTGATGGTTGTTGTTTTGACGTAAGGTTCAACTTCTGGAGACTGTAACTACTTTGATACTTGTAGCGTCTCATCTTCATTTTCAGCTAATACAAGCTTATTTTGCTGTTAGTTGCTCACTTTCCATTTCTATCATATTCTAGGCTGTGCCTGATATGCACTTTTCTTGAACTCTTGATGTTTGGCATTAGAGGAGCTGTCATCCTGCCTCTGTGTTTAAATCTTGCATGTATCAGTGAATGTGTTAATTAGGTTTCTTTTCACTTAGTGACAAAGAGTTGTCATCCTGTCTGTACACTAGGGAATTAGATTTGCAGACCTCTTTACTGGTTACAATTGACCATCACAAGGTCTTGTGCATCTGTTGGTGTGGTCAGTATTCTCCATATTCACCCAATCTCTGAACTGTGAGTAATTGGTGGTCTAAAGCCTTGTAGTCTGGGGGTGTTCATGCATGTCTGGAGTTAAGCATAGTAGAAGTGGTTATCTGGCTTGAATAAGCATCATCTCTTCCATTCATCCATTTGCAACAATAAGTTGAATTTGTAATGTTCCCAAGCATCTCCGAGCTACAACCTACGCGAGTTTCTTGGGGTGATAACATTAATTGTCACCGTTGCTGGAGAGAGGAGATTGAAGCTCAGCTTCCTTGGGAGAATGACACAGATCTAGGTTTGATGATAGACAAAGTTTGGACACATTTCTAGTTGTAATCATATATCTGGCGACTCTATTGGAGGACCAACCTAGTGGCGACTCCACATTTCAGTTCTGGCTCAGTTTGTGAGGCATACCCAGAGAAATCCTCAGAAATCACCAACTGACCCAGTGCCTAACCCTGAGAAGATTGCTAAGTAAAGGAAAACATCACAGAAAGGAGCATCAGGATCACGTAAGCCTAAGAAATCTTATGCATCTCTGAAAGAAAATATTATAGCTCAGAATATATTGTTTGAAGATATAGAGCCTAGCATTGTTAGTGAAGAAATACCCTCAGAGATTCATAAAGCTCCTTGTTCAGTCAGTTGCCCTTTGGATCTCAGTCGAAAGAAAGCCTCCCATACAGTCCATCCTATTCCTATGTGTCTGTCATCTATTTCATTACTTCCTACCATTCAATCTGCCAGTATCCTTCCACCTATCCCAGTCATGGTAGGCCAACAAGCTCCCACGAAGATGGAAAGAATCATAGCCGCTAGGTATGGACCCCTGGTCTTGCCTGTTCCATTGAATGCCATGCTTGGAGGAGAATATCAGAAATATATGCTCAAATTCACTGGTACAAAGGGAGTAACAACTAAAGAACACCTTGAATATTTTTATAGCTATGCTGATAACATAGACATTAGTGAGGATGATGTGTGGATGAGAGTATTTGTCCAGAGCCTTGATGGAGACGCTAGAAAGTGGTTCAGAGAATTGCCCCATAGGTCCATAGCAGATATTGAAGCATTGGATGATGCATTCTTGAAGCAATGGGGGGATAGGAAAGATCTGCTCTATTATCATACAGAGTTTGGAAACCTAAAGAGGGAAAATGGGGAATCATTGCCTGATTTTAATAAAAGATTTAACCGTATGTATAGTAAGATACTAGTTGAAGTAAATCCTACCCCCACCTCTGCCAAGCTCACTTATGCTAATGCTTTTGACTTTGACTTCTGTGTGCTTTTGAGAGAAAGAAGATGTGCCACTCTAGCTGAAATGCAGGATGCAGCTCTAGAGGTAGAATCTAACATCATGGATGCAGAAAACCTTAAAAGTCATGCTGACAGAAGGAGGCAGAGAGGTGAGGCTTCTTCTTCCTCTGCTTCATCTTCAGAGCCTAAATTAGACAAAATGAATAAAATGATGGAGTCATTGGCTGCTGAGGTATCTAAGCTGAAATTTTAACAGAGCTCTGGAAAAGCAAGGCTTCCAAACACATTTTCTCCAAGAAACCAAAATCGTTTCAGAAGAGCAAATGAACGATTGCAAATCATTCAAAGGGGTAAAGAGGCCCATGAAGAAAAAAGAGTGAAGGCTCCCTTCCAGAACGTAGTCATGGAGGAGGAGCAGTTTGAAGAAGAGGATGAAATTCATTGCATGGAAGATAAAGGCAGTGCTACCTTTCTGACATTAGCCACATACGAAGAATCATTACTCCAAGACCAAACCAGTCATGAGTGGGACAGAGAGGCTATTCTACAGATTGGTGAACAACAAAGGTACAATCTAAGGTCAAAAGAAAACAACGTCAAGGAGAATCCTCCCCAAAGAGTTGTTGTTAAAATAGAGCAACAGAATATCAGATAGAAGAAGCCAGAAGCTGATCCAGTCATCTTCAAAGCACTAGCTCAAGAGGTAAGAGGTCTTGACAAGTCCCCTTCCCCTTTTAGTTTTGAAGCAGAAGTCCAGAAGTTAAAAATATCTGTACCTCTGATAGAACTAGTAAAGAGTGAAGTTTTTAGAAAGCCTATCCTTGATGCCCTTGAGCTGAAATCCTCAAAAACCCCCACTGACTACGTCAATTTGCAAGATGATAAGCCTACAGTTGTGCTTAGCCTAATGATTGAACCTACTGATAATAATTCTCCATCATTTTATGTCTCCTTAACCATTCACAACAAAATCCTCCACAATTGCTTGCTAGACACAGGAGCCAGCCACAATTTGATGCCTAAAGTTGTCATGGAAGAGTTAGCCCTTGATATCACTAGACCATATCATGAATTATTCTCATTTGATTCAAGAAAGGTAAAATGCCTAGGATTAATCAAAGACCTGGCCATTACCCTCACTCAGTTTCCCATAAAGAGCACGATCAAGGATATTGTGGTAGTAGATGTCCCTCCCAAGTTTGGCATGCTGTTGTCTAGAGGGTGGATTAAGAGACTAGGTGGGACATTACAGAATGACTTATCTTATGCCACTGTCCTAGTCTTTGGAGGGGAAAGCAAGAGATTGCACAGAGAAGCACAGCTGGCCTACATCATTAGTGATGAGAAGAACCCTTCTAATTATCTCATATATGCTGTGGACACTAATTTTGGAGCTTGTATTTTCCAAATTGAAGAATCCCAGAAGGCCTCAATGCATATCAAGAAACTAGTAAATCAGGCTGAGGAAGAGCAAGGAAGTCAGGTTTGGGAAATGTTCTTTGATGGAGCATGTTCTATGGAGACTGCAGGAGTAGGGGTGATGTTGATATCTACAAAAAAAGAAAGCACACATTTGTCTTTTAAGCTGGCCTTTCAAGTTACCAACAATATAACAAAGTATGAGGCTCTGATATTGAGTCTCAATGCAGCCAAAGACAAAAGAATGAGGAACATAAAGGTGTTTGGAGATGTTTATCTTATCATTCAACAAGTGAATAAAACATTTCAAGCAAAGCACCCAAGGCTAAAAGCATATAGAGATGAGGTATAGAGACTTAAAGATTCTTTTAATAATTTTTTTTTATCTCATATATCCCTAGAGTAAAAAATCATCTTGCCGATTCCCTTGCTATGTCTTCTAGCATGTTTATTCCTCCCATGCCTCCCAGACTAGTTCATGAAGTTTAGATGAAATACAGACCATCCTTGCCTGATAATGTCCAGCATTGGAAAGTTTTTGAAGATGATGGTGAAATAAATAGGTTCCTGCAAGTCATTGATGAATTCTCTGAAATGCAATTTGACCAAGAAAATGAAGCCTTGGAAGAAAATCCCCAATCCCAACTTAGAAACAAAATTGGTAAATATAGCATTGTCCAATTGCCCAGTAATCATATACCTAAGGGTCTGGTTCCATTAGAAAATCTGTTTGACCAAAATGATGTGCCTTATAAGGCTGCCCAAAAAGAAGACCAATCCGCAGTCTGTAAGCATAATATAGGGAGTCCAGATTAGCCAAGATACATAAATCTATCCACTCATCTGTCTGCTGCCCAGAGTGCTGAATACTGTAATTTAATGAAGAAATCCGCTGATGTCTTTTCTTGGGAATACAGTGACCTGAAAACATATGACAAAAAGATCATCCAGCATAAAATTCCTTTAGAGAAAGACACCATCCCTTTCAAGTAGAAGCTGAGACCAATAAATCCTTTTCTCCTTCCTCTAATTGAAAAAGAAATCAAGAAGTTATTGGTTGCCAAAATCATAATCCCTCTCAAATATTCAAAATGGGTAGCCAATTTGGTAGTGGTGAGGAAGAAAAGTGGAGAAATCAAGCTTTGCGTTGATTTTAGAACTTAAACAAATGCTCTAAGAAAGACAACTATCCTCTACCGAAGATGGAACATTTGCTGCAGCAGGTATCAGGGGCCAAAGTAATGTCTTTCTTGGATGGATTTTCAGGGTATAATCAGGTTGTTGTACATCCAAATGACCAAGAAAAGACTACATTCACCACTCCTTGGGGAACTTTTATGTATTCCAAGATGCCTTTTGGACTGATGAATGCTGGAGCCACCTTTCAGAGAGCTATGGATATAGCATTTGTGGGATAGAAGGATAATTTTGTCCTTATCTACATCGATGATATAACAGTATACTCCAGCAGCCATCAAAACCATTTGCAGCATTTGAAGAAAGTGTTCCTGAAGTGCAGAAGGTTTGGGATTTCAGTCAATCCTAGAAAGTCACAGTTTGCTTTAGAAGAGGGCAAGCTGTTAGGATATGTTGTTTCTGCTACAGGTGTCAAAATTGACCCAAAAAGAGTAAGAGCAATACAAACCTCGTCTGTCCCAAGATCAAAGAAAGACATCTAGTACTTTCTAGGCAAGATAAATTTTGTAAGGAGGTTTATTCCAAATTTTGCAGAACTTATAAAGCATATTACCTCCATGTTGAGAAATGGGTCGGAGATCAAATGGACTGATGCGGCAACAAGATCCTTTGAGTCCATTAAGAAAGCTATTACAGAATCTCCCACTTTAAGAAGTCCAGAGTACAACAAGGAGTTCCATATATTTTCATTTGCCTCTGAAGACACCCTTGCAGCAATTTTATTGCAAGTAGATGAAGAAGGCTTAGAGCATCCAGTGGCTTTTTTCAATAAAACATTAAGGGATGCTGAGCTAAAGTATGATATCATTGAGAAACAGGCATATGATCTTATCAAGTCTTTGAAGGCTTTCAGAATTTACATTCTACACTCCAAGATAATTGCATATGTACCCTCTAATTCAATAAAAGATGTTCTAACGCAACCTGATGCTGATGGAAGAACGGCTAAATGGATTGCAAAGCTTATTGAATTTAACATAGAATTGAAGCCCACTAAGCTTGTTAGAGGTCAAGGCCTTGCCAGAGTAATGGCTGTGTTAGTGTCGGTCTTGAGCCCTCCATCGGTGATCAATAGCTCTTTGCATATGCATAGGTAGGTGTCTCATTAGTGTCAGTTTTGCATCCCGCTAGGCATGCCATGCTCAGCTTTTAATTTTGTTCAATATCTATGTTTTCCACTGTCTAAAGAGGATTCAAAGTTGTTGTTTGCCCTCTTTAGCTCCTCCTCTATCATTCCTGATCATCCATCTCAGATTAAGGCATCAGCACTCACTCCTACCTTGCCCCAAAGATCCCCCTGCAAAAACTGAGCCCAATCCCCGCACCCTGAATTGCACTCCCTCCAATTGCCACCAAAAACCCCAAAAATCTTTAAATCAACCCCCATTATCAATTTACTAGCCTAAAATCTTTACTCCTAATTGGTCAGCTTATCATATTGAAATATCTACCGAATCTGACCCGAGAGAGCCTTCTCATACCTCGTAGGGCTAGCTACGAGGTGAAATGGTTTGATGTAGCCTTGAGAGTTTGTCTATCTCAGCCTAGGTGAATTCCAAGTGCTAACAGGCTGAAGAAAATTGCAGAACACTGGACATAAATCTCATAAGCACAATTTTAGAAAATGGTCAGATAGAAGAAGAAACAGCTGAACCAGGGAAAAGATAGTCATTGGCAGAAAATTTAGCTTCTTGTGGTTGGTACTCTACAATAGCTCAATTTTTGTTGAAGCTAGAAATTCCTCCAAGACTTAGTTCAAGCCAAGCTAGAACTGTTAAACTTAGGGCAACCAAATATTTCATTCATGAAAATCTACTCTACTGGAGGGACCCCTCTGTAATTCTTTTGAGGTGGCTGGACAAAGAACAATCCATAGAAGTGATGCAGCAGTTCCATTCCAGCATATGTGGAGGAAATCATTTTTAGAAAACTACAACCCAAAAAATCCTCAGAGCTGGGTACTATTGGCCCACCTTGTTTGCTTATGTCTTTTCATTTGTTAAATCATGTGACAGGTGCCAAAGATTTGAAGGAAAACAACAATTGAAGTCCCTGCCCTTAAAACCCATACATGCTAGTGGCCCTTTTTAGTAGTGGGGCTTGGATTTCATTGGAGAAATCAATCCACATTCCAGTGGCCAGCACAAATGGATCTTAGTAGCCACAGATTACTTCATTAAATGGATTGAAGCAATCCCTACCAGAAAGGCTAATCTTAATGTGGTCATGAGGTTCTTGACAGAGAATACCTTCACCAGATTTGGTTGTCCACATAAATTGGTTACAGACAATACAACAACGTTCAGGGCAAAAGAATTGGTGGACATGTGTGACTCAATGGGCATTAAGCTGGTTCATCCCACCTCATATTACCCTCAAGGAAATGGTCTAGAAAAATCTTCCAACAAGAGCCTAATAAGGATAATGAAGAAGCTGTTGGAAGACAACAAGAAAAACTGGGATTCTAAGCTCAAATATGCACTGTGGGCTGACAGAGTGACCACCAACAAATCCACAGGGAATTCTCCATTCAAGCTGGTATATGGCACTGAGGTTGTATTCCCAATTCAATTAACCCTCCCCGTGGAAAAATTCTTGCAAGAAGAGCAGAATGAGGAAGGGGACATGGCAAAAAGGATCTCTGATTTAGTAGAGGTACATCAAATTAGAGAGCTGGTTGAAAAGTCTGCAGCACATCAGAAGAATATCAAGGAAGCTTTCGACAAAAAGGCAAAGACAAATAATTTTCAAATTGGAGATTTGGTTCTGAAGTGGGATGCACTGAAAGAGAAGAAAGGAAACCATGGGAAGTTTGATGCTTTTTGGACAGGGCCTTTTATCATTTCTCAAATCCAAGGAAACAATACCTTCATGCTGCAAAGTATGGAAGGGGAGACAGTTTTTGATGGCCCAGTTAATGGGTGTTTTCTGAAAATTTATGTTATTTAAAGGCCTTTGGCCTTAAAGTTGTAAATATGTTATTTTATCTATTTTAGTGTAGACTCAGTTAGACTCCAGGCCCAATGGAACACTAGGGAATTTTGTTAATCTTGTTTTCATAGGAAAGGCAATGATCAGCAGTTCTTGAGACCTCACAGGGAGGATCTCATCCAAGAGGAGCCAGTGTTAGCTTTGCTACATATTGTTGATACTTGAGGAGCAGAAGTAAGCTCGGTCCTTGGTTTTGCTCAAAGGAAGCCTCTACCGGTCATTCTCACCTTCTTCGTTACCTCTTGCACTCCCCTTTCATCTCCGTATCCTATGCTCTTTTATTAAAAACCCATATAAAACTCCATTTTTCTTAAGCCCCGGGTGCTTAAACTCAGGACCCCATAAACCCACGCCCATGTGACCACACGACTTCACAAAACCCCCGCCACAATTGCAGCTGTTGATTGCCGCACCTCGATCTAATGGTCCGCCGTCACATCCAATGAAGAACCTGTTCGACTGATTCCCCACCATCTGATCATCTCCGCTGTGATCGGATGGCATTCGCTCTTCCCACGCCCATGAAGTGATAGCCCGATAACGCACGATGGAAAGCGGTTTCCGCTACCATGCGTCATGCCCTGAGGAGATCATGCGCTTTTATGCTTTTACCACTCTGTGTTTGAAAATGGTGCGATCAATACTGCCTACCGCCCAAACTGCTTTTCCCACCCATTAAATCCCGTGCGCCTCCTCCATCCGATGACTGTTGGATCTACCCTCCCGAGATCCAACAGCCCGCATTCACTCCACCTTCGTATTTCCCAATACCCTTCACTAAGTTGATTCCCGCCGTCTATCTGTTTGATCGAATGGCTGATGTCTTTCCTCCACCCCTGCTCATACATTTGCCATGCAGTCTGCTTGCCCTGACCATTCCATGCACTCGAAGGATGAAGACGACTGCCTACCAGTACCCGGTGCATTTCCTCCTCAACCACTGCACTCAACAGACTATATAACCGAGAAGAAGAAGGAAAAATCTTGAGTAGATAACTCCATTCAATAGGTATGGGATTTCATCCTATACGACACTCTACCTTCCCGAGAGGACAACAGAGTGCAGGAAAAGATCACATCCATCAACTACAGCATGCAATCGCTCTCAGAAGTTCTGCCAGGTAGTTAAAGCAGTTGGTGGTCAATTATGACCCCTCCACACCTAGAATGGCCGAGTGCCTCTGTAATGAAACTCTATATATACCTAGAAACAAGATGTAATCAAGATTGATGGTTGTTGTTTTGATGTAAGGTTCAACTTTTTGAGATTGTAACTACTTTTATACTTGCAGTGTCTCATCTTCATTTTCAGCTAATACAAGTTTCTTTTGCTGTTAGTTGCTCATTTTCCATTTCTATCCTATTTTAGGCTGTGCCTGATATGTAGTTTTCCTGAACTCTTGATGTTTGGCATTAGAGGAGTTTTCATCCTGCCTCTGTGTTTAAATCTTGTATGTATCAGTGAATGTGTTAATTAGGTTTCTTTTCACTTAGTGACAGAGAGCTGTCACCCTGTCTGTACGCTAGGGAATTAGATTTGCAGACCTCTTTACTGGTTGCAACTGGCCATCACAAGGTCTTGTGCATCTGTTGGTGTGGTTAGTACTCTCCATATTCACCCAATCTCTGAACTGTGAGTAATTGGTGGTCTAAAGCCTTGTAGTCTGGGGGTGTTCATGCATGTCTGGAGTTAACCATAGTAGAAGTGGTAATCTGGCTTGAATAAGCATCATCTCTTCCATTCATCCATTTGCAACAATAAGTTGAATTTGCAATGTTCTTGAGCATCTTCGAGCTACAACCTAGGAGAGTTTCTTTGGGTGATAACAAGAACAATATGCAAATATGGATGAATGGAGGGAAGGAACTCTTGCTGAAATGGATAGTGATCAAGTTGAGGTAGAGAATGTGATGAAAGACTTAGAAAAGAGACTTGACCTAGACTCTTTTGAACAGGTACCAGTTGAATCTACTCAAAGGCCAACACGAGAGCCTAGTGCCTCTACAACAGAGAATTCTCAAAGGCACACATAGGAAACTAGTGTTCCCCAAGCAGAACCACCACAGGAACAAGACCAGGGAACAAATACTCCAGCATCAGGATAGCCACAAACATTAGAACAACTAGAGATGTCAGAGTAGCCTGAAATATCTGAAGAACAAGCTCCAACATCGCCTCATGCAGGTCAGGTTAATATGGGAAATCCCCCGGTTGTGCAGACTCCTCTGAATGAGGAAAAGAACTTGAAAAGAAACAGGAAAGTAGCTACCCCTGCCAATGGTCCTCCAGACCAGCCTGGTGCTAAGAGGCACAGGCTAAATCCATATTCAAAGGAAGAATTCTTTGAGGAAACAATAGGGAGTTTGTGAAGGGAAGGTGGAGAAAATATACATACAGGTGGGACCCCTTCCAACTCACAAAGACAAGAGCTTGAAAGACAACAGAGTGTAGAAGCTTCATCTTTTAGATCTTCATCTAAGAAGATCATATACATAAAAGGAAAATTCAAGGAGATAAAGACCAAGAATGAGTAGCTGAAGGCCCAAGCCTATGCTCAATACTTGAAGATGGCCCCTACAAATCAAACCAGATTGATGCTAGCTTATGACATCAAAGAAGGAAAAATGCAAATAAGCTTTCTAAAACCCATAGTATAGCAGCCCAAGTCATTTCCAAACTACCTCAAGACTGATTTTGAGGTCTTAGCAAAAGACATCCATCCCATTAATCAGATAGAACTGCATAAACAAATAGGGGAGATGGTTTATTCTACACTGACTAGCAAGGCAATGATGGCACATAGGTTGTAAAATTCACTAAACAACACTACTGCCCAATTGCAACTAGTAAAGGCCTCGTCACAGGAAAAGGACAATTGTTACGAAACCAACTCAAGGAAAGATAGAAAAGATAGATCAACGCCTTAGAATTCAGCCTCTACGAGGGGGCAACCTCCTTTACATTACATAAATGAACAATTCTTCTATGATTCAAATGACAAAACCTCCTTTCTATATATATAAGTCTAAGGAGTCACAATATAACCTAGCCGACCTAGCAATAATAATATAAAGCCACAAAAATAACACTAGAGGGATTCTATGCAGCACAGTAATAACAACATGGTTATAATTGGGGCACAACAATATTAATAAGGGATGCAACTACAATAGTAATGGGGTAATCACTAGTATTATAGGGACCCAACATGCCCCTCTCCTTCAAAAAAGTGTATTCCTCAACGCTTGAGTAGTTATGGATGCTTTTGTATAAAATTCTCATCCTCCCATGTGGAATCTTCAGCGGATAAGTTCTTCCACTTGATAAGATACTTCGAAATTGATCGATTTCATAGCTGTCTAGTTCTTGTTTCCGTGACTGCTTCCGGTTCCAATATAATTTTTCCTTCCTCATCAAGTTCTGGAAATATTGTTTGAACTGGGAGCTTGTCGCCTATAACCTTCTTTAAACATGAAACATGGAAAACTGGGTGCAATCGAGAAGCTGCAGGAAGCTCCAATTTGTATGCCATAGTATCAATCTTTTACAACACCTTGTACGAACCATAATACTTTGGTGATAAGTTATTATCCTTCTTAGCTTGCTTGAGGGACATTTGCTTATATGGTTGTAGCCATAGGAATACCCAATCACCTACATCAAAACTTCTTTCGCTGCGGTGTTGATCCGCCTGTTGTTTCATTCTATTCTGTGCCAACATGAGGTTATCCTTTAAGAGTTGGAGGACTTGTTGTTGATGTTCGATGTGATGTTCCACTGCTTGAAACCTTAGAATTTTCTCTTAAATATGATGTGATGGATGGTGGCTGATATCCATAAAGTGCCATAAATGGCGTCATTTTTGTTGATGTATGGAAGGGAGTGTTATACCACCATTCAACAAGAGGCAATCATTTGACCCATTGTGTCTGTTTATCAGATACAAAGAAACGAAGATATCCTTCCAAACATTTGTTTGCTATCTCAGTTTGCCCATCAGATTGAGGATGATAAGATGATCTATGAGCTAACTGAGTACCAAGACAAGAAAATAATTCTATCCAAAAATTTCCAGTGAAAATGGGATCTCTATCACTTACAATAATCTTTGGGTTTCCATGTAGCTTTTGAATTGTTTCCATAAATGTAGTAGAAACTGTACTGGATTTAAACAGATGTGATAATTCACAAAAGTGTGCATACTTGGTAAGTTTTTCAACTACTACCATGATGAAACTCTTTCCCTCAGACTTGGGTAAACCTGTGATAAAATCCATTGAAACCTCCTCCCAACATTGGCTTGGAATGGATAAAGATTGTAATAGACTTGGTGTCTTAATTGTTTCAACTTTATTTTGTTAGCAACCCAAACATTCTGCAACAAATTTTTGAAACTCCGATTTAAGGCCATCCCAAAAAAATTCCTTCTTAACCCTGTGGTAAGTTTTTAAAAATCCTGAGTTCCCTCCTAAGGGAGAAGTGTGCAATTCCATAAGAATCATTTGTTTTAGTTGGGAATTCTTACAGAGGTATAAGCAATCTTTGTACCATAAAGAATCATTTTTCCAGCTAAATGTATCAGACATACTGGAATCTTGTTGTAACTTTCGAATAAGTGCCCACACTTCTTCGTCATTCTTCCATTCCTCCCTTGCTTCGTTTATCCAATCTGGTCGGATAATAGGAATGGCACACAACAATGCTTCCACATCCTCATCCTTTCTTGAGAGTGCATCTGCCACCACATTTTGCTTCCCTTTTTTGTAGATGATTTCAAAGTCATAACCCAACATCTTTGTGACCCACTTTTGTTTCTGTTCAGAGGATAATATTTGTTCTAAAAAGGATTTAAGGCTATCATGATCCGTTTTTACCTTGAAGTGTCTTCCCATTAGGTAGGGTTGGCATTTCTTAAGGGCATAAAGTATTGCAAACATTTCCTTCTCATAAATAGCTTTGTGTAAAAACTTTCCCTTGATTGGATGACTTTCAAAAGCAATGAGTCTTTCATCTTGCATTAAAACAGCACCAATTCCATTTCCTGAAGCATCACATTCCACAATAAAAGTTTTTGTGAAGTCCAGTGTAGCTAAGACCAGTGCTTGGCACATTGCCTCTTTAAGATGTTCGAAGGCCTTTGTTGCTTTTGGAGTCCATGAAAATGCATCTTTCTTCAGTAATGTTGTTAGAGGTGCTGCTATTCTCCCATAATTCTTAACAAACTTGCGATAATACCCTATCAACCCGAGAAACCCTCGCAGATGCTTTATGGATGTGGGGATTTTCCATTCCTTAATGGCTTTAATTTTGATAGGGTCTACCTTAAATCCTTCATGAGATACAATATGACCCATATATTCCACCTCGTGTACTCCAAGGAAACATTTGGATCTTTTTGCATATAATTGTTTCTCCTCCAATAGCTGTAACACCCTGTGAACATGTTCAACATGATCCTTCCATGACTTGCTGTAGATTAGTATATCATCAAAAAATACTAACACAAATTTTCTAAGGAATGGTTTGAAAATGGAATTCATCAAACCTTGAAATGTTGAAGGTGCATTGGTAAGGCCAAAAGGCATGACCAAAAATTCATATTGACCCTCATGAGTTCTAAATGTTGTTTTTGGAATGTCTTCAGTCTTCATTCTGATTTGATGATATCCTGAACGAAGATCCAACTTGGTGAAGTAAATTGATCCATGCAATTCATCCAGTAATTCATCAATGACGGGAATGGGAAACTTATCTTTAATAGTGAGCTTGTTGAGCTCCCTATAATCCAGACACATGCACCATGATCCATCCTTCTTGTGCACTAATACTACTAGAGCAGAGAAAGAACTTTGACTCAGTTGAATTATACCAGCCTCTAGCATTTCTGCAACCATACATTCAATTTCACTCTTTTGGGCATAGGGATATTTGTACAGCCTGATGTTTGGAGGAACACTTCCTGGAATCAGATGAATAGCATGATCATGATCACGAATAGGTGGGAGACCTTTGGGAGTCTCAAATACCTTGGAATGATTGTCCAAGACTTTTTGGAGATCTGGAGAAATAGATGATTGCAATGTGGAAACATCTAGTGAACATAATTGTGCAATTACACCCCTTTGTTCCTTTTTTAGAAGCTTTGTCATACTGTTAGAGCTGATTATCATTCCCGATTTCCCTGCAATACCCCTTAATTCAACTTCCTTTCCTTCCATAGAAAATTTCATGAAAATTTCTTGAAAATTAAAAGCCATTGTACCCAAGGATTGTAGCCATTGGACTCCTAATACAACATCAACACCTCCCATTGGAATGGGAAGCATTGGGCTAGTTAATACATATTCTCCCATTGATAGTTTGATATTATGGCACTTTACATAGCAATTTATTGTTCCTCCATTTGCAACCATCACTTGACACTCCGGTGCTGGATATAAGAAGCAATTCAATTCTTTTTCTACCTTACAATGAATAAAATTGTGGGTACTTCCTGAATCAATCAACTATTACCTTTTTCTTCTTGATTTGTCCTTCTATCTTGATGGTTTGAGGAGTGGTAATTCCCGCCAATGCATTACAAGATATGGTTGGATTCATCTCTTCTTTATATAGGCTTTGTTACTAGAGTATATCCTCTTCTTTTGACCTTTCTTGCTCATTTTCTTCTTCCTCTTCGCAACCTATGTAGAATAATTTCTTCTCAACGCACTTATGACCTTTAGTGTATTTGCTATCACAACTATAACAAAGCCCTTTTGCTCTTTTTTCTTCCAATTGTTGTGGTGTCAAACTTATAGGTTGTGGAAGACTAAGGGCAATAACAGTTCCATCTTTATAGTTGTGAGTGGTATGCTTCTTGGTTGCCATAATTTTGCTTTCCATTTTTCTTGCTAACCTGAATGCCTTCTCTAATGAATCAAGTTCCCAAAGGCGAACATCATGTTGGATATTATCCTTTAAAGTCTCTATGAACACATAAATTCTATGCTCCTCTGGAATATTTTTTACCCTTATGTTCAATTTTTGGAACTCCTCAATGTGCTCCATTATTGAACCCTTTTGTTTGAGACTTATCAATTGGATAAAAAAAAGTGTTTCTTTTTGTATCTTCATAATATGTTGTTAATTCTTCCGTAAAAATTGCCCAAGTTATAATTTGTTTATGAGAGAAAAGCCATTGATACCATACAAACTGATTTGGCTCCAAATATAAAGTTGCAATACGTACCTTTTGTGTGTTTTGCACAATATTGAGATCGAAAAATTGCTCCATCCGTAATATCCATGTTGCGGGATCCTTGCCATCAAACTTCCTCATATCGATTTTTGGAATATGGTTGGTCTTCGATCCCACATTAGAGTCTATGAAATCATGATTAACATTTCTTTTTTCACATCATGAGTTTCCTTTACTACCTTTTCACCATTAGTAAGTATTTCTTGTAGAAAATTTGTCAAATCCGTCTTCAAATCTACCATGTTTGTCTTCAAATCTGTCTTCAAATCTGCCATGTCTCTCTTCAAATCTATTTTCAAATCTATCTTCAAATCATCCATCTTAGCTTCCACACCCTTTATCTTAGATTCCACGCCATTTATCTTAGCTTCTGTTAGCTTTTGTGAGAGTGACATTTGTTGCACTTGTTCTTGTAATTTTGATATATCACGTAGCATTTCTTCCTCTTCTTCATGACTCATGCTAGAGCTTTCAGGTTGCTTATTAGGTGTTTGCATTTACTTTCCTCGAGGCATCTGTTACCGATAATAATGCTCTACTATGCCATTTGAATTTCTTCAAAATAAATTTTCAAACAAGCTTAAGCAAAACATTAAAAAAAAAGTACACACCTTTTTTCACTTGTAGGAGCTTGATATTGCCTCTTATGTATCTCTGTACTTTCTGATCATCTAGTTCTAAAATTGTGACCTATAGTAATCCTCTGTGTCCTCTTTCCAATGCCACCAATCTGACCCAAATTGGATTCTCCAAGGAAGAGTTATGCAAAATCTCCCACAGTGACTTGATTATAGACTAGTTCCGTAGAGCGAAATTGTACGAGGTGCCACGAGTCACTGTTTCGACCTTTGGCTCTAAAAAATATCTACAAGAAAATACATTTTGTCCTCTTTTTGTAACTTCTTACGAAATTTCAATCTGATGCTTAGAGAGAAAGTTATGACGATTTTCCCCAGGTCACCTATTTGGAATGTAATTCAGGAGTCTGCAAAAAGACCAACTTCCTTAGACCATATATCCAGAAATATAGCGCAAAAAGCTCTGAAATTCAGACACAATATTCAGCGCGATGTCTTCTAAAATGGGTTTTTTTTTAGCTTCTGAAACGTTGCAGAAAAAAATTTATATTGAAAATACCACGATGACCTATTTGGATCAGCGAAACCCTAGAATCCAAAGCTCTGATACCAAATGTTATGAAACCAGCTCAAGAAAAGATAGAAAAGATAGATCAACGCCTTAGAATTCAGCCTCTTCAAGGGGGAAACCTCCTTTACATTACATAAATGAGCAATTCTTCTATGATTCAAATGACAAAACCTCCTTTCTATATATAGGGGTCTAAGGAGTCACAATATAACGCAGCCGACCTAACAATAATAATATAAAGCCACAAAAATAACACTAGAGGGATTCTATGGGGCACAATAATAACAATATGGGGATAATAGGGGCACAAAAATATTAATAAGGGATGAAACTACAATAGTAATGGGGTGATCACTAGTATTATAGGGACCCAACAACAATAGAATCAAATCATTGGAGGAGTTAATTATTGAGTTGGGCCATAACCCAAAGGATATCAAGGCTACAGAGAGCCTAATAAAGAAAAAGAATGAAGATATAGCTGCACTAAGAAAGCAGTTGAAATTGCCACCACTCATTCACCCTCAGACTTGTTATCACCCTAAAATCTTTGTCTCTAAGCTTTGGTAAGTTGCCTTGTTTCTAATCATAGTCTTATAAGTTTTGAGTCAGCTCATCGCAATTAGTGTCATTCTCATTTACAAACCCTTCTTCTAGTCATGGTGTTAAAGGGTCTCTAGGTCATTTCATGCTTTAAGGGTTAGGTCATAAGGTTAGAAGTCTTTTAAGATCATATCTCTTTTCCAAATAATGTTTGACAGCCTCATTCCATATTTTAGAAGTCTTACCAGGTATTTATAAGTCATATCTCACATCATTTTGGAGAAATTTTGAAAGTAACTACGAAATCACTGAACTAGGAGTTTTCGTAGCGCGCTACAAAACCCCTGTAGCAGCCTGTTTTAGCAGAAAAACTGTTTTTACTAGTTAACTTCCAAAAGCTTTCCTGAGTAGCCGAGAACTTAATTTTGAAAACTGAAAGAGGATTTTCTTTCTAACATGCTGCACTACATAAACCTCTTTCATTTTCTTCAATTCCATTCTGAGGTGGGAGAAATTTATGGTTAAACTTGCACTACGAAACTGCTGAAAGTCAAGCTTTGTCTTCTGGTTTTAGCAGTCTTTTTCAAGATCCGTTTCTGGTTACAAGAAGATGCATTTTGGAATTATGAGGGAGGTTTCTCTTCATAAACTCTCCCGATACAATAACCTATCTCACTTTATTCATAAGTGTTTTCAGTTGGGAGATACTAAGCTTTCATTGAGACCCTACTTTCAGAAAACGGATTTTTCCTGTTTGCCACGTGTTTTTCAAGGACAGTGTCTGGACAACTGGAAAAATGTTTTAAAAAACCAGGAGAGGTTTTTGTTCTAGACAACATGGGCTACAAAAACCTCCTTCAGTTTCATAAAATGTGTCATGGATGAAGAGATAAAGGCTCTGTCCCACGTGCCAATTTTCAAGGATCTAAACCTAAAAACAGGGAAACATGTTCCCTAATTTCTAGGGTTTGTCTTCAGCAGTCAGATGACCACGTGGGAGGCTTCATCAAATTCGACTTCTTGAGGTTGCAAGTTGTCAAATAATGCTTTAAATGCTTAGATAAGGTTGTTGAATCATGATAAGGAGTTACACTCCTAGTTGTATTAGGTCTCTAGGACTGCTAGTTAGGTGTCATTTGCATTTAATAATTAGTTTTATGTATCCATAGGTGTCATAGTAGGACGAATTCGAATTCCCCTCATGCTAGAGGAGGAATCTCAGTTATGTAAAGAGCTCTATATATAGAAGAAGATCTATTGTACAAAGGGTTGGAAAATGTTAGAGAAAAAGACTACTTTTGTAAATGATATGCAGGGATTGATATATACAGAAGCAGTTGGACTTTTCTGAAGCTGAGATTCTTAGTGTACTTCAGTGAGCTTCATCTTTTATCTTTGAAATGCTTTACTTCCATAGTCTTAATTCTTACTTCTCAGGATTCATGAAGGATTTTTTATGTTCAGAATATGTGATGTTGTCCTTTCCTTAATTCTTACAGTGGTATGGATGTATAATCACTCAGAATTCACTGAATGTGCTCTGACTTCCTGTATACATTCATAAACTGTGTGGTCCCATATGATTTTATGTTCTGAATGTTTAAATGCTGAATGCCCTGACTTCCATGTAGGTATTAAACTCTGATCTATCACTTTAAATTCTTTCCTTTTGAATACCTTGATGTATCATTACTCAGAATTCATGCCCACATACTCTGACTCCTATGAACTTCAAGTTATTGAGACTTTCTTGAATGTGTCACTCTTTCATTGAAGTATATACAAGCCTCAGTTTTATAAGAAGAGCTATTTGTTATCCTTATCTCTGTCACTGACTCCATAGCCCAATGGTAGCAAGTCTCCATCTTCCAATCTACAAACATATAAAATCACAAACCATAGAGTTAGCCATCTATCCATATCTTTAATCAATATCATTAACCCTTTGAGAGAGCCCTCTCAGGCTAAGGAGGCTAAGCCTCAGCCTAAAGTAGGTTGAAATAGTTACTTAGAGTCAACCTGACCAGCAACCTATCAGGATCTGATTTTGAGATAACATTTTGGTGCGTCTGCCGAGAGCCTGAAGATTGTTCATTCCCGAAATCATGAAGCTGAACTTCTGAAGGTAGCAGGAGCTCAGACATCTATTTGAGGCTGCAAAACTACCTTGGCAACTCCACACATCGAATAAGAAATTGGAAGGTGACTCCACTGCTAGAAGATCAGTAGCTTGAAGTTTCAAGATGGATTCCACTGCAAGAATGAATGCCAGGTATGCTCCTATGAATCGGTCTCATATCCCTGGTTTTCCAAATCCTATGCCAGAGGTTGATTGGTTAGATGATCTTCCAATATTCAAAGATGAAAAGAAGGACAATGCTGCTCTTCATTTGGTTAGGTTCCATATGCATGTACGCAGTCTTAAGGTTCATTTACCTGAAGATTGTCTCATGAGGATGTTTATGACCACTTTAGTAGGAAAAGCATGGTCTTGGTATAAAGGTTTGGAAAATGGTTCAATATATTCGCTTGCTAATTTTCATGATGAATTCTATGATATGTATAAAGAATGTCATCCTTCCTTATTGTTGCTCAAAGATTGCTGTAGACATTCTTTAAGTCTTATTCAGTATTTGGAGGATTGTTATGATGATGATGAATTTACAGATGAAGAAATTTTAGAGGCTCTTCATAACAATGCATTTCAACACCAAGAAGAAAGTATAACATCTCATGAAATGCAGCATGAAGATCAGCAGGGGTTTACTTATGAAAACCATGTTTCATCCTTTGATATGAATGAAAAGATGCAGCAGATTTGTCAGTCTTTTGATCCTAAAGAATATGAAATTGATTGCAAACACCAAGAAGAAATACTGGAAGAAATTTTTTATAATCCTCAGGCAGAAGAAAAGGTTGTTCATTTTTGTGATTCCTTGCAGCAACTTACATCAAAGAATGATCACAATAGTGAGGAAAATTACATTGTCTATGAGAATCATGCAGAAAGGCAGTTAGATAGCATATCAAATAAATTTGGTGTGGCTGAGGATAAGTTGTTTGAAGATATAGAATGTTATGAGAATCATCAAACTAACTGATGAGCCCCAATTTTTGGTATAATTTGGGCTCATTTGGCCTACATGCTTTGCTCAAACCATTCACTTTTTACTGCTTATGCATGCATTTCTTAGTCTATTCGTGTTGTTTGTAGGAAGAAGGGTAGACATTTTATCTACGTGACTAATGCATGATGCTTTCAGGTTTTTGGCATTAAAAGGGAGAAAAAGACAACGAAAAAGGAGACAAGGAGACAATGAGGTGGCACTGGTGGTTTTTAGGAGAGGATGTCCACGGTCTTGGGGACCTTCCTCGTGATTCCCACCAAGAACTCCGAGCTCCAATCCATCTCCCCACCGAGCTTAGAAGCAGCCAGCTGTTCTACAGGAACATCAGTTATAACTGTTCTACAAGAACAGTAGTTATGACTGTCCTACAGGATCAGCAGTTAAACTTTAGTTGGACAGCCGAGCTCCTAAAATCAAGGACATCTGTTGGATGATCATTTTTGCATAAATACTGAGGCCGTAACCTTGCAGAGAAGCTTTTTGAACCTTGGCATTACTCTTGTAATTGGAAAGTACGAGCTAGAGCTCAGTTTTTGTTCCTTTTTGTAAGCCAATTTGGCATGACATCAGATTATGAATAAAGAAGGCATATTTTGATCTAGTTCTAAGTTTTCTCAAGGAGCTATAGCTCTCAGGTTAGGGCCCAACCTGAGAGCAATAGATCTCCTCAGTGTTGTAATGTGTTTGCATTTCGTTCCAGCACTTTGAGTTTGTTTATTTTCACATGCAATTCGAATTCACAGTTTGGTAATTTAGTCGTTTTCATGAGCATAGATAGGACTAGTTTATGGTGATTTGCTTTCAGTTGCTTAAGTTTGATAGGAGGATAGATATAATCTCTTGGAGCTCCAAGGAAAAAAGGTTGAGGAAGTCTCCACTGCCATCTCTGTTTGGAGATTGGAGTGCAGCCTATACCAACCACAAAAATACGCAGTTCTTCACTTTATACATGTTGCAAAATAGTCTCGTTTATGATAGATCTTTCCATGTACTTCACTCTTGCACCATACACCTTCATCACCGCTTCATGCACATTCCTCTACACGCTTTATATTGCTGTTCATTGAGTTCATAGCACAGGTAGCATAGGTTAATGAATTTTCATCTTGGTGACAGTCATAAGCCATTTGTTTTATTTACACTGCTCTTCATCGTTCTATTACCTTCTTCTTCATCTTGATCACGCATACAACCACATCCTTGACCTTTGCTCCGCTCTGTTATCTCCCAAACTCCTCCACTCCTCACGTAACTTCATTCTTTAGACATTTCGTTGTTATAACCTTCCATCCATCAACCCACTTCATACACTCGTTCTCCATCCTACTTCTCCACTCCTGAGCCATCACCAGCTTTATTCCTACCTTGCACATCTCCCCCTACCATTCCATCACTTCAAACACCCACGGTAGGTCATCCTGTAGCAATTTGTAGACTTCCTGTAGAAACCCCTGCGTTTCCTGTAGAATCCCCTGCAGACATTCTGTAGGAGGCCACTCACTCGGTTGCTGAGCCTCTGAACGTGAGGAACCTCTGTGGACTGATGCTAAGGATCTCTGGGGACCTCTCCTAGCCACCCCAACCTTTCCCAAGCTTTCCTTCCTTCTGCATCACATCTGCACAACCAAACCCTAATAAGCACAAAATCACAATCACTCCATCCACTTAAAGAAAAAATACAAAAACATGTCTTTTAAGATGCAAGTAGATTAGATTCATGCATTTTCACTTATTAGAAGTAATGGCATCATTGGTAGAAGTTTCCTTCACATTCTTTGCATCATAGAAGTTAGACTAGTTAAATTAGGGTTTCCTAGGGTTTCCATGTTTTGATTTGCTTTCAGTTCATTTTTGCCAAGTAGATTAGTCTTCTTTGAGCTAGCTTTCGTCCATCATTTAACAAGCTTCTTCTGAGAGCCTATAGAAGTTGGCTTGAGCCCTAGCGGACTTGTGCCAGCTGACCAAGTGACAGCTGCGACAAGAGCTAGTACTTGTGCATACAGCACCGTCGCTTCCAAGTTTGTACGAACTACCGGGTTGATAAAATTAAGAGACAGGAAGCCCCAGGAGTTGTAGCATTATTGCTACAATACTGGAGCTCACCATCTTTTTGGCGCCGTTGCCGGGGAAGCATCAGAGTATTAGAAATTGTTTCTTTTCTTCTACTTTCTTACTCTTACCTTCTGCTAAGTAGTTTACTTCATTTCCATTCTGCAAAAGTAGCATAGCATTTCCTGCTTTCATAGATTAGCATTTCCTTTCTACAAGTGTAGACTAGCATTTCCATTCCTGCAATTTCATTTGAGCAAAGTAGATTAGTCCTTTCCTGCTTTCAGTTAATTTTTCATCTTTCATAGATAGTTGTAGATCAAACTGTCTCAGTTTTGCAGGTACCAAAAGAAAAGCAAAGCAAAAGCAATCAAAGAGAAAAAAGAAAGTCTTTTCCATTTCATGCCTCGTAGGAACCGAGATAGATCAGGCAAATTCCTACCAAACACCCCCACCACATCACTGAGTCACCCTTCTCTCCTCTTTGGTGACAGTGACCCAGAAGAACCTATAGGTGAACATCCTGAGATATCCAAAGATCCTATAGTAGAAGAAGAGTTGGAGACTACTCCATTTGAAGCTATGGCTGATAATAGAAGAGAAGATGAGAGAATAGAAGGTGCCTTCCCCATCCGAGAGACCAATGGAGAGATGAAAATGAAAAACATTAGCCCCTCCGCCTTACCTCACTTCCATGGGTTTACCACTGAAGATCCAGATACCTTCCTATTTGAGTTTGTTGTCCTTTGTAGAACCTATGACTATACTGAAGATGAGCAAAAGTTGAAACTTTTCCCTTCCACTCTCAAGGATGCAGCACTACGCTGGTTCATGGGTTTACCTGGGAATAGTATCACTACTTGGGCTCAAATGCAGCAAGCTTTCAACACCAAGTACCGGGATTACTGTAGGTCCAAGGAAACAAAGGGGGAAATCTTTCGGATGTCCATGGGAAATGATGAGTCCTTAGAGGATTATGAGGAGAGGTTCCAACTAAGCTATAAGCGGGCCAGGTGCACACTTGACCTTGAATCCCTCAAGTTGGTCCTACTCCGAGGAGTCCCTGAAGACCTCTTAGATACCCTTCACATGTTAGTTGGGGGGGACATTTACCAACTGCCTTATGAGGACATCAAGACTGTGTTTAGAAACCACTCCAGGGCAGCTCGGAAACGAGGTAGAGGAAACCACCTCTCAACTAGTGTCCCTTTCTCCAAACATGAGCTTGCAAACCAATTAGAAGATCTTAAGAGTGAGGTGAGACAAACCATTTCCATGCAGCTTGATACATTCAGGATTCAGCAAAAGAAAGAAGAGGCTGAGAGAGCCTTGGCTGTCTTCTGTCCTAGGTGCACAAGGAGGCACCCTAAGAACGAATGTCCATTTCATTCGGTTGAAGTGTGTTTCGTTTGTGAGGAGGACCATCCCACAAATCAGTGTCCAACCTTACCTGGGTTTAAAGCCATGTACCAAGGGACCGAAGCTCCCACAGAGCCTCTCTATTACCTCAACCAAAGGAGGCCACAAGGATCTAGACCTTATCAGCAGGGGATGCAAGGGGCATCTCAAGCTTATTACAACCCCAACCAGTCAACTCCTATGCCTTCCTGGGGTCCCCCTGCTCATCCTTCATGGTCCATGCCTCCTCCATGGTCTTATCCACCTCAGTAACCCACTCAACCTACTTCTCATCCATATCACTCACATACCCAGCCACAGCCTCAATGGAATGCACCTCAGTCGGGGTGGAGGCCCCAATACAACACTCCTCCTGCCATTTTGCCTCCACCACCAGTTCAACCTCAACCATTACCTCCTGCTCCTCCAAGGCAACCTCAAATGCCTGCTCAACCGAACCTGAACCCCAAAAATAGACAGGCCCAGCAGGTATACACTGGGGAAACCTCATGCCCTACCTATGCTGTGGAGATCCAGGAGATCAACCTTTGATCTGGAAAGACTCTACCAGATCGCCAACCTCCTCCCCCAGAGGATGAGGAAGATAAATAGGAAAGTGAACCAAAGGCTATTCAACCCTTTCCTGAGAGACTAACAGCCACCACACAACCTAACCCAGAAGAAGATGAGCTTTTGGGTGAGCTCAAGCAGTTGTGTGTAAAAATCCCACTTCTCCAAGCCATCAAGGATGTGCCAATATATAACAAGCTGGTTAAGGAGAAGTGTTTCAAACACCCAGGCAGACGGAAGAAAGATGCCTCAACTATCAATGTCATAGGACAACTGTCTGACCTTATGCTAGGACAAGTCATCTGCCCAAAGTACCTAGATCCTGGAAGTCCTGTAGTAGATGTTCACATCAATGGCACCATTATCCCCCACACCTTGATTGATCTGGGGGCGGCCATCAATGTGATGACCAGGGATACCATGCTTAAACTCAATCTTCAGGGTTCCTTGAGGAAGACCTCGACAGTACTGCAATTAGCAGATCGCTCCACCGTGACTCCCGAAGGGATTGTGGAGGATGTCATGGTCTCCATTGATTCTTGGGAATACCCTGCAGACTTCCTGGTTCTGCAACCAAAGGCCAAGCTTACTGGATATCCTCTCATTTTTGGAAGGCCTTGGTTAGCTACTGCAGATGCTTACATAAGTTGTCGGGCAGGAAACATGACCATCAAAAATGGTCCCATGTCCAAGCAGCTAGTCCTATACCCTCCTGCCCAACCTTCTTTAGAGCATGATTTACCACTCTGGTTGGAAGAAGGAGAAGAAGGCGAGGTGTACTCAACACCTCTGTGCACCTTAGATAACACTAGAAAAGACCCCCCAACCGAGGATGACTTGATCGAGACCTTGATCCAGAATCCACCTTCCAGTGCACTACCCTTAGAGGAATTGGTGGAGGATGCCCAAGCTAGCACCTTAGTGGATCTCTGTACAACCAACCCTGTTACTCCCAGAGTCAAGAATGTGGAGTTCGGCCCTGAGAAAGCATTGAAGATCAGCTCCTCCCTATCTCCTTCCCAGGAAAAGGAGCTGTGTAGTCTGTTGGCCAACCACCTAGATGCTTTTGCTTGGAGCTATAAGAAAATGAAAGGAGTCCATCCTTCGGTCTGTACCCATCATATATACATCAAAGAGGATTGTAAACCAGTTAGGCAACCTCAGAGGAGAATGAATCCAGCCCTTAAAGACATTGTCAAGGAGGAATTGCAGAAACTGTTGGATGCCGGATTCATCTACCCCATCTCAGATAGTGAATGGGTGTCCCCTCTAGTGTTGGTTCCCAAGAAAAATGGGAAATGGAGAATTTGTGTGGACTACCGAGAACTGAACAAAGCTACCAAGAAGGACCATTTCCCTCTACCTTTCATAGATCAAGTGTTGGATGGACTGGCAGGAAAGAAGTTCTTCTCTTTCCTGGATGGGTTTAGCGGGTACAATCAAATCCAAATCAGCCTCGAAGACCAAGATAAGACCACCTTCACTTGTCCTTGGGGTACCTTTGCCTATCGATTCCTTCCCTTTGGGCTATGCAATGCTCCTGCTACCTTTCAGAGAGCTGTCTTGAGCATCTTCTCGGAGCTGGTCCATGATGCAGTGGAAATATACATGGATGACTTTACTCCTTATGGGGCCAACTTCCAGGAAGCATTGTCCAACCTGGGGAAAGTCCTAACCAAATGCACCGAGATGAACTTGTCCCTTAGTCCTGAAAAATGTGAATTCCTAATGACTGAGGGGACCGTGCTAGGCCATACCATTTCTTCCCAAGGATTGCAGATGGATCCTAACAAAATTGCTCTCATCAAGAGGGTTCCACCTCCTCAAAAGGTAAGGGATGTTCGGAGTTTCTTGGGATTAGCAGGATACTACCGGAGATTCATTAAAGATTTCAGCAAGCTAGCCTCGCCATTGTTTGGTCTGTTGGCAAAAGATGTGGAGTTTAAATGGACTGACGATTGTCAGAGGGCTTTAAATGAATTGAAGGACAAGTTGGTGTCAGCCCCAATCCTGAGAGGTCCAAACTGGGCCCTACCTTTCCACATCCACACTGATGCCTCGAACAAAGCCATAGGTGCAGCTTTAGGACAAGTTGAGCAGAAACTTCCATATGCCATTTACTTTGTTAGCAAAAACTTGTCCAAAGCTGAGCTGAATTACACTGTAACCGAGAAAGAATTCTTGGCTGTGGTCCATGCATTGAACAAGTTCCGACATTATATTAATGGTTACCAGACCTTTGTACATACTGACCATGCTGCTATTAGATATTTGATGAATAAACCAGATGTGAATGCTCGTATTATTAGATGGTTACTTTTATTGCAGCAGTTTGATCTAACCATTGTTGATAAACCAGGTAGAGAAAATGTTGTTGCTGACTTTTTATCTAGATTGGATTTGTCTGCAGATGAGGATGGAACAGTGGACGATCAGATGCCTGATGAACATCTTTTTGCTATTTCAGTACTCTCTCCATGGTTTGCTGATATAGCAAACTATCTTGTTTCAGCACAGTTCCCTCCACACCTATCTTCCAGAGAGAAGAGCAAAATCATCAGAAAAAGTGCCTCATTCACTTGGATCGGGGGCAATCTGTTCAAGCTTGGCCCCGATCAGATCTTAAGGCGTTGTGTAAGGGAGGAGGAAGTCTTTGATATCCTCCTCACTTGTCATGATGGGCCTTGTGGAGGGCATTTTGCAGCAAAGAGAACTGCCTTCAAGATCCTGCAGGCAGGCTACTATTGGCCCACACTTCATCAAGATGTCAGAAGATATGTCAGTCAGTGTGACCAATGCCAAAGAATGGGGAAACCGACCCAAAGGGATGAGATGCCTCTCCAACCTCAAGTGACTCTTGAGCCATTTGAGAAGTGGGGCATGGACTTTGTGGGCCCAATCAACCCCTCTTCGAGGCAAAGGACTTACATCATTGTGTGTACTGACTATTTGACAAAGTGGGCAGAGACCAAAGCAATCAAAGCAGCAACAGAAGAAAAGGTGGCCGAGTTCCTAAGAGAGAACATCTTCTATAAGTTTGGCTATCCAAGAGAGCTGGTCACCGATCAAGGGAGCCAGTTCACCTCCAACCTGGTTGAAGATCTCCTAGCTCATCACAAGATCAAGCACAGGACTTCCACCCCTTATCACCCTCAAGCAAATGGGCAGGTGGAAGTCACCAATAGAGCATTAGAAGGGATCTTGACTAAAGTGGTGAGCAGCAGCAGAAAGGACTGGGCAGATCGCCTGGTAGAAGCCACATGGGCCTACAACACCACTTGGAAGACCACCACCGGTTTCACACCATATGAGCTGGTCTATGGGAAGAAAGCTTTGCTGTCCATTGAGTTTGAATACAACACCTTGAGGATGGCAGCTCAGCTGGACCTAGATCTCAGCCATGCACAGCAAGAAAGGCTGCTGCAGCTGAATGGCCTGGACGAGCACCGCATGCAGGCCCTCCTTCACTCAGAAGTGGTTCAACTTCAGAGGAAGGTGTGGCATGACCAACATCTCCATGACAAGAAATTTCAGCCGGGAGATTGGGCTTTGTTGTATGATTCCAGATACAAAGATTTCAAGGGGAAGTTGAGAACCAGATGGCTAGGACCATATACAGTGGAGAAATGCCATGACAATGGATCTATCCTCATTCGAACCATTGATGAGGAAGCCATTCCCATGCTTGTCAATGGGCATCGATTGAAGATCTACAGGAGACCTCTCTCAAGACAAGAGTTTATCAAAACTATGGAGAAATTTGTATTGGTCATAGAGAAGGGTTCTGCCTCTGCCTCTGGCACACCCTGAAAAAATATCTGAAAAAAAAAAAAGAAAAAAGAAAAAAAAAAGAAAAAGGAAATAAAGATCCTTGGGTGAAAACCTCTCTGAGGCGCCCAAGGCAGGTAGTAGGGGTGAAAACCCCATTGAGGCGCTCCTATTGCTTTTCAAAAAAAAAAAAAAAAAGAGAAAAGGTTGAAAAAGATCCTTGAGTGAAAACCTCTCTGAGGCGCTCAGGGCAGATGGCACGGGTGAAAACCTCCTTGAGGCACCCCTGTTATCTTTCAAAAAAAAAAAAAAAGAAAAAAAAAAGAGAAAAGAAAAAAGAAAACACAATAAGCAAAATATGGTAAAAATTGCAGGTTGCAGATGCTCTATGGAGAAGAGGAAGCCCTTCAACTCACAGCCAAGGGTCCTTATCATGCTGTCAAGGAACCTCATCAGTACCTCCTCCAAGAGCACCCATGTTTTTCAAGGTATGTGCAATTTTATCTTGGTTTGAATCTTCTACAGGAAGCTGTTGTCTTTCTACAGGAAGGCGCACTCTTTCTACAGGAAGGCGCGGATTTTCTACAGGAAAGTGCAGACTTTCTACAGGAAGGCCGAACTTTCTACAGGAAGCTCTGTGTCTACAGGAAACTTCCTGTAGGAGTTTTGGACGGCCAGAATTCATCTTAAAAAGAGATTTCGCGACCATGGATTGGTTTGGATGCATGCAAGCCTCTGTTGGCATCCTTGCACGTTGCTGTCACCATGCTCCACCACCCGTGTCGACATGCGGCCAAGTCCCTGCACACACAAAGAAAATCGATGAGTTCTCGCGGGAAAGCCATTTCCAAAGTTAACAAATGATGGAATCTCATACCACATGCATCAAGAGCTCCGGGATTGTGATCGAGAAGCCAGAACCGCCATCGTGCAGCATGCACCCAAGGAGAAAGGACTGTTACGAGACCCCTCGCGGGGATCCTGTAACAGTTCAACCTGCTCGAGTGGATACCATTCACAGCACCGCCATCTGAAATGAAACGCGGGCGCATGCAAGCAAAAGCACCCACTCCAGCGTTGGCAGCCTGTACCCACGAGCTTCCGGGTCTGTGTAAGTCGCACGCAGCAGGTAGATCCGCTCACCATCGTCCGAGAACTAGAAAAATCGTGTGCAGCCGCGCAGGTAAGTGTCTCCACCCTTCCTTCCATCAAATCACATGAATCTAACTTTGAAATTGTTTTCAAAGCATAAAATTGAATGGTTGAGTGACCGTATGGCCAGTCGACTGGCCACGTCGGCCAGTTAAAGTGTAATTGGACGTTTGGGTGGCGGCCACGACAAAGAGAATGAACGGCATGCACGTGGGAACATTCTCGTCAGAAGCATAAGTTTAACAGGAAAGGCGACGCAAATCTGTGGGAATGAATGCAGCAGCAAGTGAATACGCAGGCGGAGGATGGATGACGTCGCCCAACGGTCCGGCAGGGACAGCTCACCTCCCGCGCCACGGATTACGCCGATTCAAAATCCAATCGGCTAAATCATGCGCATGCATTTATCATCCAACACTTCAACTCGGATAGCTATTCTGATCTCCTCTGCACTTTGATACACCGAGTTGTTGGCTACCAGAACACTGGTCAAGCACACCGCGAGCGCGGCCAACTACAGTCCTCCCCGAGAATTGCGCACGGCTTCTACAGGAATGCCGTTCTACAGGAACGCAGTTCTACAGGAGTGCAGTTCTACAAGAACGCAGTCTACAGGAACGTAGTCATCTACAGGAAAGCGGGTGCCTCGCGAAAAAGGTGGCCAATTAAGGAGGTAACCCTGAACTCTTAATGTAACTGGTTATTAGAAGTGGCAAGACCATCGTCCACGGTCGGGTTATAAAGATATTGGTGGAATTGTTGTTTGTTGTACCATTGCTACCATTCTACAGGATGTTGGTATAAGTAGTCTGTGTTGAAATTTTGTATGTGCATGCTCTGTCTTCATAGACCAAATCTCTTTTGCATCTGCCACCTTTAGTTAAAACGACCGTGTTCATCATGCCGGGTGGGTTTATAAGACGAGAGCCCACTGATTCAACTAACTTAAGGAGAAACCCGGCAGTGGTAGAGCTCTTCACCAGAGCACAATGGATGCCTTTTTGTGATAAGCTGCAAGGCTACGATGATGAAGTAGCCGAGGAATTCTTGCAGGCTTTGAAGCCTAAATCCCAGACACTGGCCACAGTAAACTTCAGAGGTCTAAGCCTCAAACTCACCCCAAAACATATCAGTCGGATCACAGAACTTCCTATGGGTCTGCCGTGGGATAAAGAAGAGAGAAAGCTGAGTCAGCAGGCAAAGAAGGAATTCTTTCCACCTGAGGAAGAATTCTCGGAGGATAAAAACGGGGTGAGAAGAACGAGTCTATCACCACCTTGGAATGAAGTCAGCTTGCAAATCATGAAATATATTACTTGTGAAGGCCGGTTCAGCATCGTGTATGCATATCACTTTCGGCTACTCACTGAGTTGAGGCACCGAATTGACCTTCCTGTAGAGCAAAAACTAAGCATCCCTTATTATCTCCTGCAGTCCCTAATGGAGTGTGCTACAAAGCTAAGAGAGGGCATACCTGATCAGATAGCCCACCATGGGTTAATAAAGCTGCTTGTGGAAGATGCATTGCACTCATATAAGGTCCCCCTCTCATGGGAATCCTTCCGCAATTTGACCAAAGATGGGGATATTAAAATGTTGATCGAAGAAACGGGTTCCTCTAGCAGTGAGGAACACGAAGCAGTGGCCGAAGAACAAAGGAAGAAGCATGAGGAAAAGAAGGACCAAGAAAAAGGTGGCACACCTATCCTGTCAGCAAGGGAAAAGAGGATGAAGAGCAGAATGGACAAAGCAGAGGTGGCCCACGTCAGCCCAAGTACCTCAACAGCACCTACACCCAAAGCAAAAAGCAAAACTCAAGCAGGCAAGCAAGCGGAAGTGGAGACACCTATGTCTACAGGAAAGCAAAAACAGGCTTCTACAGGAAGCCCGAAAACACAAACTCAGGCTTCTACAGGAAGCCCAAAAATCATTGAAAAACAGGCTTCTACAGGAAGCCCGAAAACAAAGACAAAGGCTTCTACAGGAAGCCCGAAGATCAGTGAGAAATAGGCTTCTACAGGAAGCCCAAAAGCAAAGACCAAGGCTTCTACAGGAAGCCCACAAACCATTAAGACACAGGCTTCTACAGGAAGCCCAAAATTGCAGAAACAGGCTTCTACAGGAAGCCCCAAAAAGGTAAAACCCAAAGAGAAGAAGGTGGATATTCTGGCACGGGAAGCAGCAGCGGTATTAGCTGGCCTCAGCATGCCACCTAAGAAAAAAGACAAGAGGAAGAGGGAGACCCCTCTGTACTTTAAAGCTCGGAGAAGCGTTAGGATAAAAACGGGCAAGCCACCACCTCAATCCAGCAGCCCGATTGTCATCGAAGATACACCTGCTTCTCCCAAGGAAAAATCACCCTCCAGGATCACAGTTACCTACGAGAAGGGGAGTCCAAAGAAGAATACATGGCAAGAGAAGTTAGAACAAACTCAGCTACAGGAAGCTGAAAATGTTCTACAGGATACTCTGGCCCGGCTACAGGAAACAGAAAAGAGGGAAGGAGAAGGGCCCTCATCACCAAGGGAGGATGAGGCAGAACCGCCTGAAGAAACAGCAAGAGAACATATACCAGAACCTAGCCCTTCGCCCAATCTGAATTCATATTACACCTTTTTAGAGGCAGGCAAAATCATACCACAGAAATTTACTGTACCTCTATTTTTTGAACTAGAGAAAGAAAGAGTCCGTTCCCACACATGGATGCAAATCGCCAGATCAAAGGGGGTGGCGGACATAGGCCCTCTACAGGATCAACTCAGGGAGGTCAGGAGTGAATTCACCATGGCTAAACATGTGGCTAGTTGCCAGCAGGCGCTTCTACAGGAAGAAAATCAGAAGTTACAGTTGCAGCTACAAGAACTAAAGGCAGGGGCAGGAACATCCTCCAAGGACATCACAAATGAACAAGAAGGCAAAAAGGAGCTGACCACCAGTCTTGAAGAGCCAATGACACTTCTACAGGAAGCAGAACAGCAGAGAAGAATTGAAGTGCAAGCCTTAAAGGAATAGCTGCAACAAAAGGAAGCACAATTGGCCTGCATGGCCAGTTGGGCCATGGAAGCAATTCAGTGCAGAACGCCCGCAAAATACTATGGATTGTTTTTAAAGGATCAATGGCTTCAGTTCCAAATAAACACCTTGGCCCAAAGAGGTATTGCACACATCCAAAACCCACAACAATTTTTTGAATTATGCACTGCTAGTTCGGCAGAAGACAAAGCCAAATTGGCAGAGTTTTACCTCCACAACTTGGCTTTGCCTAATGAAGTCTCATGGGATCCCAACATTGCCTTGGGTGATATGCAATTGATGGCCCTCGCCTCATGGTTAAACCATGAAGATCAAAGAGCAGCTGAAGCAAAATCGGTCATGAACCGAGAAGTGAGCGAACCACTGTTCATTACGCCGGAACTAGAGGACCCGGTGGCACTCATCTCAACCCACCAACAGTTGGCTACGGATCCCACAACTTCCTTGAGGTTTATGGACCAACAAGCCCAGGCCATAGCTCACTTTGAAGACATGGAAAGGTTGTTGGGAGAAAGTGCTGCCCAGGCTTGTGCACACAGATGGAATACCATGGCCCACAGCTTGAAAATCCGAGAGTACCATACCCCCATCCGGATGAGAGAAGCTTTGGCAAGGGTTGACCTTTACAAGAAGTCCATGCAAAGCCTCCAGGCTAGCTGGATTGGCCTTAAACTCAGCCCACCGCTATTGCTAGGATTGATTGAAGGAAATACAAAGGAAGATGACAGTCAACAATGGGAAGAGGTAAACAGAAAAGCAGGGTTTCACATCTACAGAGAGGACCCTACCACAGAGCCTTGGGATGCAAGAGAAGTAGTGAAAGCAATGAAAGATGAGGACTTGGACTAAGTTGCTCAAGGATGAGCAAATAGTTTAGCTGGGGGGTGATGATGAGCCCCAATTTTTGGTATAATTTGGGCTCATTTGGCCTACTTGCTTTGCTCAAACCATTCACTTTTTACTGCTTATGCATGCATTTCTTAGTCTATTCGTGTTGTTTGTAGGAAGAAGGGTAGACATTTTATCTATGTGACTAATGCATGATGCTTTCAGGTTTTTGGCATTAAAAGGGAGAAAAATACAACGAAAAAGGAGACAAGGAGACAATGAGGTGGCACTGCTGGTTTTTAGGAGAGGATGTCCACGGTCTTGGGGACCTTCCTCGTGATTCCCACCAATAACTCCGAGCTCCAATCCATCTCCCCACCGAGCTTAGAAGCAGCCAGCTGTTCTACAGGAACAGCAGTTATAACTGTTCTACAGGAACAGTAGTTATGACTATCGTACAGGATCAGCAGTTAAACTTTAGTTGGACAGCCGAGCTCCTAAAATCAAGGACATCTATTGGATGATCGTTTTTGCATAAATACTGAGGCTGTAGCCTTGCAGAGAAGCTTTTTGAACCTTGGCATTACTCTTGTAATTGGAAAGTACGAGCTAGAGCTCAGTTTTTGTTCCTTTTTGTAAGCCAATTTGGCATGACATCAGATTATGAATAAAGAAGGCAGATTTTGATCTAGTTCTGAGTTTTCTCAAGGAGCTATAGCTCTCAGGTTAGGGCCGAACCTGAGAGCAATAGATCTCCTCAGTGTTGTAATGTGTTCGCATTTCGTTCCAGCACTTTGAGTTTGTTTATTTTTACATGCAATTCGAATTCAGAGTTTGGTAATTTAGTCATTTTCATGAGCATAGATAGGACTAGTTTATGGTGATTTGCTTTCAGTTGCTTAAGTTTGATAGGAGGATAGATATAATCTCTTGGAGCTCCAAGGAAAAAAGGTTGAGGAAGTCTCCACTGCCATCTCTGTTTGGAGATTGGAGTGCAGCCTATACCAACCACAAAAATACGCAGTTCTTCACTTTATACATGCTGCAACATAGTCTCGTTTATGATAGATCTTTCCATGCACTTCACTCTTGCACCATACACCTTCATCACCGCTTCATGCACATTCCTCTACACGCTTTATATTGTTGTTCATTGAGTTCATAGCACAGGTAGCATAGGTTAATGAATTTTCATCTTGGTGACAGTCATAAGCCATTTGTTTTATTTACACTGCTCTTCATCATTCTATTACCTTCTTCTTCATCTTGATCATGCATACAACCACATCCTTGACCTCTGCTCCGCTCTGTTATCTCCCAAACTCCTCCACTCCTCACGTAACTTCATTCTTTAGACATTTCGTTGTTATAACCTTCCATCCATCAACCCACTTCATACACTCGTTCTCCATCCTACTTCTCCACTCCTGAGCCATCACCAGCTTTATTCCTACCTTGCACATCTCCCCCTACCATTCCATCACTCCACCATCACTTCAAACACCCACGGTAGGTCATCCTGTAGCAATTTGTAGACTTCCTGTAGAAACCCCTGCGTTTCCTGTAGAATCCCCTGCAGACATCCTGTAGGAGGCCACTCACTCGGTTGCTGAGCCTCTGATCGTGAGGAACCTCTGTGGACTGATGCTAAGGATCTCTAGGGACCTCTCCTAGCCTCCCCAACCTTTCCCAAGCTTTCCTTCCTTCCGCATCACATCTGCACAACCAAACCCTAATAAGCACAAAATCACAATCACTCCATCCACTTAAAGAAAAAATACAAAAACATGTCTTTTAAGATGCAAGTAGATTAGATTCATGCATTTTCACTTATTAGAAGTAATGGCATCATTGGTAGAAGTTTCCTTCACATTCTTTGCATCATAGAAGTTAGACTAGTTAAATTAGGGTTTCCTAGGGTTTCCATGTTTTGATTTGCTTTCAGTTCATTTTTGCCAAGTAGATTAGTCTTCTTTGAGCTAGCTTTCGTCCATCATTTAACAAGCTTCTTCTGAGAGCCTATAGAAGTTGGCTTGAGCCCTAGTGGACTTGTGCCAGCTGACCAAGTGACAGCTGCGACAAGAGCTAGTACTTGTGCATACAACACCATCGCTTCCAAGTTTGTACGAACTACCGGGTTGATAAAATTAAGAGACAGGAAGCCCCAGGAGTTGTAGCATTATTGCTACAATACTGGAGCTCACCACTAACCATGTGTTTTTTGACCCTATAGCTGACTACATGGAAAAGATTTACTATTCAGGCTTCCAATTATATGTTCATCTTGAAGAACAGTTACACCTCATGCTTCCTTGGTTATTTCAATATCTGGTTTATTTATGCTTCAAGCACAGTAAGGAGATCCAAGTTTCAGATCAGATTGATGATTGGCTTCATTGGAAGTTTCATGTTCCTTGAGCTACAATTGGAGAATGCAGCTGATAGGGTAGGTAGGAATGTGCTCTGACTTCCTGTATACATTTATAAACTGTGTGGTCCCATATGAGTTTATGTTCTGAATGTTTAAATGTTGAATGCCCTGACTTCCATGTAAGGTTGAGTTCATTGTTATATTGAGGTGTTGTTGACTCCATAAGCCCAATGGATAGTTGTTTAATGTGTTCCCACCATTCATATTTTCCACAGTTGTTCTATAAGAGTTAGCCATCTTATCTTTAATCAAAATCATTAACCCATCAAGAGAGAACCCTCTCAGGTTGAGGAGGCTAAGCCTCAGCCTAAAGTCGGTTTGAAATAGTTACTTGAAATCTTCCTGGTCTGCAGCCTTCCAGGGCCTGATTTTGAGATAACAAGACTATTGAAATGATTGAGTAGAAAAATGAAGAAGATCTTATGGTCCATGGAAATGGTCCTTAAGCTAAATGAGCAGCTAAAAGAGAGAGAGCAAAAATTAGAGAAAACACTACAAAACAGGCAGAGTGAGTTGACCACATAGCCTCAAAATGTAGTGCCAGTGGTTTCTACAGTAGTCCCTTCTACATTGGCAACCACTTTAGCACTAAATGTCCCTTTGGCAACAACTTCCACGATATAAGCGATAGGTATAGGTACATCACAGGAAGGAACCTCAAATCAGAGTACAAAAGAATTGATCAAGTCCATGGAGGAAATGAAGCTCCAAGTCACTGAACTGCAAAAAATAAAAGATAAATTCATTACTTTAGAGCAAAAATATGATGTATCAAATTACAATTTTGTAGAAGAGATGAGAAAAAAGAAGGCTTGACCCAATAGATTAAAACACTGGAAAAGAACCTTACATTTGAAAAGCCTTTGAATGATATCATAAAGGTATTATGGACCAATATCATTGATTCCATCAATTATATTTGGTCATCAATTCAAATCATTTTTGAACAAATCGATTTAGTGAAAGTTTCTCTTCAAGAGATTTAGAAGACCAGGGAAGAACTAGGAGGGAAGCCTGAAGGAGCTATCAGATTAATAAACTTTCTAAACAGTAGAAACAGGCATCAGTTGGGACAACTAAACATTGAGGATATGACTACTACCATCCTCGAAATAAAGAAATTATTGACCAAAATGAATCTAATGCAATGCCTGGGACGCAAATGTCAAAATATGTAGGAAGACATAGATGAGTTCATGGAGAAATTTGAAATCTTAGAAAGTAAAGGACTCCCAAGTCCTTTAGTCATCAATGACAAACTAATGTTTCAGGATGATTATGTCAACAAATTACATTAGCAAGCTAACAGTCATGCCAGTTCATCTGCAGTCAAGGCATTGCCCACAGGGAGAGTTCTCTATGATGGTTTGGAGAACCTTTTTTACATTGAGCATGGAGTAAAGCACTTATTCCCAGTGCAACCGAATTTTGTAAAATATACAAAAGCATATGAAATCTATAGAGAATTGACAAGGACAAGAATACTGAGAGATTATTGGTGGACCAACGTGAAAAACATCTTGTGATTTACCATGGTAAAAAGTGAAGTAAATTGAAGTATTTACCATAGTCAATTTTGGTAAAAAAGGATGAATGATGGTAAAAACAGGTAAAGAGTATTAGTCATAGGTAAAAGAGTATCAGTGAAAAGCTAAAATCAATCATCCAACATAGAATTACTAGCACAACAGCAAGATGCACATTCATAGGACCTTCCTCTGGCTCCTTCAACAGAAGCAGGGACAACAACAATCAGTTCACGTTCAGTTTCTACTTTCGATACCATCTGTCTTTATTCATGTAAAAGATACTTAGTTTTCCTAGAATGTATCTCTCTTAGTTAGGAGATATTTTGATGTAAATTTTGTATAAGTACTTCCTTATTCGAAGTACTGTGTGTGGATTCTTAGGCATTTCTGTAGACAAATTACTTTTGGAATTGAAGTGATGTTGAACAACTTTTGTATGGCTGGCTGGAACAAAGTAATAAAGAAAATGACTTTTACAGGATACCTGTGTCAAACGAGAAACAAATTAGTATTCTATATCTTGTGTTTTGACAGTTTTCTAGTTTAATAAATATTCATATGTGTTTCATATCTGAATGATAAATGAAAAGTTCTATTTCAGAAAAAGCTTTACTACATTTTTTCTTTAAAATCGTTTACTTTCTTAATGTTTTCTTCCAAGATATTATATGTATGGAATTCTTAACTGCTCCTTGCTTTCATTGTTTATCACTGTGACCATTTAACAAAGAATACTTAATTGCTTTTTGTTAATGAGCACCCATTTTCCCTCATCGTGAACTTTTTTGAAGGATTCTTAATTGCCCTTCCTCCCTGTTCAAGACCATTTCACCCATTTTAAGCTATCATTTGTCTTTTGTTTAGCTATCTTGCCCTGTGAAACTCTCATTTGTTAAATCAACTTCATCTAGTTAAGCCATCTTCAGTTGACTCCATAGCCCAATGGCCTGAAATACCTTGTTCTATCCATCCGCTCTCGAATTCCACCACCAAACAAAATCAAAACCCCCCAAGCTTTCATAACTAGCCTAATACCCTATAAACAAAGCTAAATCATAAAGAGGGGGCCCTCTTTGAGTACAGATTGGCTAGATTTTGTACTTAAAATATTGGTTTGTGGTTACCTCGGACCCCTTTCCTTCTTCTAACAACTTCAAGGAAAATCTGAGTAATAATACCTTGACCGATGTCAACTATGTACTAGAACTGAGGAAAAATTTGGTGTCGATCGCAATGCTGGAAGACAAAGGTTATGATGTAGTCTTCAGTAAGGGAAAGGTTTTCCTTTGACACATCACCACTAGACAGGTGAAGCAGATTGGCTCATGAGTCAAGAACCTGTATGCTATTGAGGTTCAAGATGCATGCAAAGCCTTGAGGAGCAAGAAAACAGATGGAGACTTGGTGATTGAGAGGGAGACTACATTACCTCTCAACATGCAGCGCCAGAAGAAGTCTCAGACAATTGTGGAGGAGCCACAATTGGTGAAGCAGCTTCAGGAGGTTGTGGAACATCCACGGTTGGAGAAGAGGAGAGGAGATCGAGTGGAGGCATCTACTCATGTAGAGACCTCCAGTAGGGGGAAATATCGAGGTCGAGTGATGTGGGCTGACAGTCCCAAGCAGTTTGGAATAGCGGCATGATAATTTAGGTACCCAACCTCTTTGATTAGACCTTGCTACGGGAGCCCCCAAGAAGAGTAGTAGGACTAGCTATGTGGGTAGAGACAGATGTGGATGGAGCAACAAAGAGAGCTACAGTGCATGAGTCCCAAGACTGTGCAGAGCTAGCAAGCTGCAACAGTGTGAGAGGCACAGGAGTGCTGCACCAGTGCAGGATGGCAAAGAGAGGTGTGCAATGGTGCGAGATGCATGGATTGTTGCTGCAGCTTAGAGGTCACAAAGGGAGCACTTGTCAGCGAAATATGGAGCTTCAACATCAGAGGATGTCTCTAGCCCAACAGAGAGGTCAGTTGGGAGATTTTTTTGTTTCTAGAGTTGCTGGAGCAATAACACTTGGGAGAAGTGTTGCATGTAGAACATTCCAAAGGTTCAGTATCAGGTTCGAGTTGAATGCCTTTCTTGTTGAGAGGGAGTGTTGAAAATGGCAACAAGAAATGCTAAAAATAGAAATGCTAAAAATATCATTACTATAAATAGCAGTTCGGGTACCAGTGTTGGACGTAGAAACAAGGAATGAAAAATGGAAGTGCTAAAAATAGCATTGCTATAAATAGCATTTCGGGATGGATTCCAGTTTTAGTTAGTCCCTGAACTAAAATTGAGAAGTAAACTTCGAATTTTTTCTTAGCAGCTATTTGATTAATAATTAATTAATTCATCTTGAGTTAATTAGTTGGAGAAAATCAAACATGAAGTCTATGTGAAGACATGCAACAATTTCTCCATTGATTGAGGAATTTATCCCTTAGTTAAGGAGATGAGGATGAGTTGTATTTTGAGTTGTAATTAGTTAGCTCAGTTAACTGATTTAAGTCCAGTTAGATTAATTCTAACAGTTTGTAGAATTAATTGTGAGTTCAGTTAGTTAATGCTTGCATGCATGTAACTGTTGCTCTCCAAATAACTAAATATTCTCTCATAAATAACTCATGCATGTCAGTTCAGTCAGAGACCCAGTTGAGATCAGAGGAAGGGACAATATACTATTAGTTGGAGGATTTTTCCTATATAGGAAACTCATCCATGCAGAAGGAATTATCTCCTTCAGGATTACGCAGTTACTATTGAGCCAAGTGAGCAGTGTGAGGTGGGAATTCATGCAAGTGGAAGCACTGGAACCCAGGAAAAACTGCGCAAGGAAATAGGAGGTTTGGAGTGTATATGAGAAGGTTTGTGAGAATCCTTTGACTATCTATGAGCAGTAGAGGGATTGCACTGAGAGCTGGATAGCTTGTGAGCTAAAGCTTTGTGTAATCCAAACATATTTCCACTTGTATGATAATACAGAGATCGGGGTTTTTCGCTGAGGCTTTCCCTAGAGTATTCTTCTGTGTTCATGTGTGATTGCTTTCTCATTCTTAGTTATAGGTGTTCTATTTTATCTTGCTCATATTCGATTAAGCTTCCACAAGTTTGTTGTAGAAGTAGATCTTGTATTTTGCTTTAGTACATTGCATGATCTGTTGATCTACAATGGGAATTTCTACACCTTTAGTTATGATGCAAGATCCATCTATTTTTTATTCAGGACAATATGGTCAATAGTAAATTCCTCTACATGGCAGGGATAGCCATCTTTTAACTCCACTTGGAAACCTGAGCCTTATGCTGCACTGTCTTGGCCAAATCAACCATTTGTTGGACCTGTATGGCCAAATCAATAATACTCCACCCCATCTTGGCAGAATGCAGCCAATAAACCCTATCCTTCACATTGGAATAATTCATCTGTGCAAAACTCAGTAATTGACAGTGCCCTGCAAGACCAATCAATTCACCTATAGGTACTCTTCCATACTCTCAACCATCATTACAAGCTCCATTTCAATTATCGTCGAACCCCCAATTGCCGATATGTCCAAAATTGCTAGCTTAGCCAATTCCTAATCCAGATAAAAGGCATGTCCAATATGTACAAATTATTGAATGTTTGGATTATGAAGTAATCATCTTGGGTGTAATGAACTATGACTGAGATCTGGGCGAGTTTTCTTCCTCGAAGGCGAAAGAGCTAATCAGGAACTGGAAGACAATGGAACATGTATAGAGGAGCAACCTATAGTGAAACCTCCAACTGTAGTTATTTTTGAAACAGAAGTAGTTGATGCTGCAACCAATCAACAGGGTTCTAATAAAATTACAATTTCTTCTCCTCCATTCCCTGAAAGACTTATCATAATTAAACCAACTATTTATCTTGATTTTGATCTTACAGGGGAATTAAATAATTTATGTATAAAAATTCCACTCCTTTAGATAATATGATATGTTCCTATCTATGCTAATACAATCAAAGAATTATGTAGTAAAAAGTCTGGAAGGAAACTCAAAGACCCACCAACATTTCATGTTGTAGGAACATTATCTAATCTCATGCTAGGAAAACAAGTACCTATCAAGTACGATGAACTAGGAAATCTAGTAGAAACTATCCAAATTTGGGGTTGCACTTTTCCATATACTATGGTAGATCTAGGACAAGCCATCAATATTTTAACTCATGAGACCTATAGTATTTTAGGTATCACAACCTTAAAGCAAACCTCAATGTTATTAGAGTTAGCTGATAGATGAATAGTCAGGCCTGAAGATACTATGGAAGACATTATTATATCTATGGATTCATGGGAATAACCGGTAGACTTATTGGTTATTAATCCAAGGAATATATTGGATGGGCACCCTCTGATATTACAGAGGCCATGGTTGGTAAAAACATATACACATATATAGGATGTAGAATAGGAAACATGACAATTACCAAGGGCAACACCTGCAAAAACCTCATCCTATATCCACCTGCTAAACCTAGCCTTCTTATTGAAAATCATTAGCCCTGCCTGCATAGATACCAGGAAGAAAACCTATGCTCCCCCTTTACATTAGATGAATCCCTTGAACTTAAAAATTAGACAAAAGATGATATAATCAACGACTTCATTAACAAATTGTCTACCATATGGAATCTAGCATGTCAAATGTTGAAATCTATACTTCATAATGAAGCCCAAGATGATCCATTAGAAATTCCAAATAATGATCATATACCCACGACTGTCGTTCGTAATAGCATACCAATTGAAATTGAACCAGGTAGAATCATTAGCATTAATGCCAATCTTGATAACAAGCAACAACAAAAATTAATCCAGATTCTTCACCGATATAAACACTCATTTTCCTAGGAATACTCAGATAATAAGGTTATCGACCCACAATTATGTACTCATCACATTTATATAGAGAAAGATTCCCATGCTATTCGACAACCCCAGAGGAGATTAAATCCACATCTCAAGGACAGAGTGAAACCGGAATTACAAAAACTATTGAATGTTAATTTTAATACCCTATTTGAGACAACCAATGGGTTCCTCCATTAGTTGTTGTCCCCAAGAAGAACGAGAAGTGTAGAATTTGTGTAGATTATAGAGAACTCAATAAGGCTACACAGAAAGACGTTTTTCCTCTTTCATTTATAGATCAAGTACTTGACACTCTCCTTTTGATAAGTAAGAGACAAACCTTCTATTAATCAGAATAAGTTACATAATTTACATAGAGCCCCAGACAGTAGGGGTGACACAACCAATAAACACGGCTAACAGCTGCCTGACAATTCAAGACCATAAACTGACCCTCCTGCAACAACAGTAGATCCTAAACAAAATAGGGATGAAGCCCTTAGATAACCGGCAAGAACCACATAACGTCGATTAGTACAAGCCCCGAACTATTTGCCAATAAGCAATAAGATCGATCAATCTGAGCCGTTGAAATCAAAGTCCCGATCCGACGACCATCCTAGATATCGTGCGGATAAGAAGCAAGGGGGTTAACAGCACGATGAGAGCGGTTTTCCACCACCTCTCCTTGCCACGTGTTGGCTTCTGTATGGAATCGCATGCGATTGCTCCAAAACCTGATACCACCCATGTCCCGTGCGATAAACCACTTGTGGCTTTTGGGTTTTGTGGAACCCACCTTAGTGCCACTCAAAAACCCATTAGGCCTATACGATCTATGAACCTCATCATGTGGGATGCCGGGCCCCCAGATGGTCCCATCAAGGGCCATGTGGCTCCTGGTGGACCTGCCCATAATCTTATCAAGATGGGGTCCACCTGAATAAGTTGGGTCTTGAACCTTTAAGTGAATAGCACAATTGATCTCAACCATTGAAAGACATTCCCCTATCCAATGCCCCACAAAGATATCATGCGGTCAAGATGCACGAAGGTTAACCGCGGGATTAGAGCAGTTTTCTCTCTCATCTCTACACCACGTGTCATGTCATGAATGGAATCGCGCAGTTCTTCCATTAAGCCGGAAACCAGTCAAATCTCGTGTGATATACCACTTGTGGTTTTGCATTTGTGGTATCACTAGGTGGAGACCATCCATCTGAGCCTGCCAGTCTATCCGCCTCCTTCCTTTCCGAGCTAGCCCTCTGGAGTTGCTAACAAAAACCTGTTGAGCCAAGAGAGTCTAAGCCATTCAATTTGTGTTAATGCTCACCTTGAACCTTCCTCTGTCATTCTAATGACCGGGGAAAAGAGACGAGAGTTTATGAACAGAGGCTGATGGAAAATTGGGCACTGTCCTGCCCATCTCTGTTTCCAGTATCAACATTGTTCAACCATGAATCCCAGTCTGCATTTGCTAGAGTGGAACAGTCCTCCCATAGTTTCCCATAGGAAGAATCTCCCATGGTTGCCAAGAATCCCTATCCTTGTTGACCACCTCCTTCATTGGACAACCTGTTTGCAAGCATGTTTGCCTTTCTTCTAACGTGCACAAATCTTGTTGTTTTAAGGATTTGTAGGTGTAATTGGACACGATGAAACACCTGCAGTAGCCTCCAGTTCTTTGACACTTTGTCTGGTGAGGTTCCGTTTTGAATCTTCTTAGCAGCATTGACGACCAATTCCAAGTCAGCTTTGATTATGACATTCTGTGAGTTTTCCTCCACTATCTCCATACATTGATATAATGCCAGAAGTTCTGCCACGTTGTTGGTGCCCTTTTCTAGGTGTCCATGGAAAATGTATTTTATATGTCCCTCAAGATCCCTAATGGCTCCACCAAAGCCAGCTTCCCCGGGGTTGCCCTTGGAGGCTCCATCAATATTGACCTTGCAAAAACCCTAAGGAAGGGGCTGCCAACCCCTCTCCCTGTGTTTAAGGTTCTTAGATCCTTCTTCACACCCTGAGGGTTGATGGTTTGAAGATCCAGATTAATAAGAGTTTGTATCTCCTGAGGTAGAGGAGGATTTTTCGGTTTCATTCTCAGAATGCTTCTGACTGTTTTCTTGAGCTATTTCAAAATCTGATTGATGATAAGCTGGGGTTCTCTAGCTTTGTTTTTGAAGATTCTTCTCTTTCTTTCTTTCCAAATATTCCAGATGACAAAGCCTGGAGTTAGCATCCAGGATTTATTGATGATTTCATTTTCTAAGAAGTTTTTCCTCCATTTTGATAATGTATTGGATATGCTGAGCCTGTCCCTATCGGTCTGTCTGAAGCTTGAGGCCAGCCAATCCCAAATTTTGGCAGAAAAGCACAACCCACTAATCACCATATCATAATTCTGATAAGTATCAAGCGTAATAACTCCACTATATCTGAGTAACCTACCACATACAACTCATGAATCTGACCTCTACAGTAGCTATAATGAGGAAGCGGTACATATGATGATTCACCCATTTGAGTATCATACGCTAATAGTCGATAAGGTTCTTGGAGGGCTCTTTGGGATGTTGGGTTTGAAGTTGGGGGGTGATGGGGCCACCATCAAGGCTAGCCGAAGGTTGGCCGAAGGCTTAAGGCTCAAGGCTCAAGGCTCAAGGCTCAAGGTTCAAGGAGAGCTAAAGGCTCAAGGGTCAAGGAGAGCCAAAGGCTCAAGGGTCAAGGATGGGGCCCCATCAAGGCTGGCCGATGGCTCAAGGTTGGCCGAAGGCTCAAGGCTCAAGGCTAGTCGAAGGCTCACTCACAGAGCCAAAGGCTCAATCACTTGCCCCCCTTCGGGGCAAGAGACAGACTAAGCAGGTGTTCAATTGTTTCCTCCTGCAAGCCACAAAGCTGACATTTAAAGGGGCCAATGAAACCTTTCTTCATACGGTTTTCCCAAGTTAGGATTTTCCTTTGATGAACAAGCTAGATAAATAATTTTATTTTCATCCATTGAGAGGTCTACCATAGCTCCTACCAGAATTTCTCATCTTTTACCAAGTTAAATCCAGTGATTGCCTGTTTAGCCTCTTTGAGATTATAGTTACCTTCATTGTTCTTGCCCCATCTTAATTGGTCAGGAGAAGAGGAGACTAGAATCCTTCTTTTCTCTACGTCCTTAGCAAGAGCCTCTACCATGCCCTTCAAAGGGCTTCCTTCGTTGTAACTTAGATTCTTCCATTTCCTCCATTTATCCTTTGTCCTCCCTTGATCCCAGAAGTCTTTTACTAATAAGAAACCTTTTCTTTCTATGTCCTTTTTGAGATCTACCAGTTCATTCCTATTCAGGATGGGTTCTTTTGCCAACTATCCTCTCAGAAGCGAGCCTGGTTCCCAACTCTAATCTCCCAAAAACAGTGCTTCTAGACAATGCTTTTGTTCTCGCATGAAAGGTTCCAGATGTGTGAGCCCCTAATTTGTCCTGTCATTCTAATGTGATCCTATTCCTACGAGTGCTTGGTGTAATTTTGAGTCCGAATATTGGCCCATGGTGCTCTCAACTCCTTGATCCATTGCCACCATAGCCTGGCTCCCGAAGCCTAACTCAGAGTCTCCGGATCTTCTAGACCCAAACCACCATGGATTTTGGGTTTGTAGAGCTTGTCCCAGGCAACTAGAGCCCACTTATTTTTCTTTTCCCCTCTGCCCCACAGAAAATTCCTTTGAATGCTTATTATTTGTTGCTTTATGCTCTAAGGAGTTGGGATAGCTGCAAACATAAAAATGGGAATGGACTACAATACCGCCTTGGTGAGCACCAGATGCCCTGCAAAGTTTAAAGCTATGTATGTCCAATTGCTGATTTTTTCCTAAAGCTTGTTTAAAATTGGTTCCCATATATTCTTACACAGGGGTTTGTTAGTAAGAGGAACACCTAGATATTTGGAATGTAACTGTTCTCTTTGAAACCCAGAATTTTGGTGATATTTGTTTGTATTGCAATATTAGTGTTAAAGAAAAAAACCTTGGACTTGCTTTAGCTTACCTTTGTGCCTACTGCCATAGTGAAGTCGTTTAAGATATCTTTGATTGCTTTTTCCTCCCTAACTGTGGGTACACCCTGCAGCATCATGTCATCCACAAGTTGTTGATGAGTGTTGGCCTCTCCATCCGAGGTGATCTTGATTCCCTGAATTCTACCTTCAGCATTTGCCATTTTGAGTGCTATACCAAGCCCTTCCATCATGAGTACCAAGATGAAGGGAGAGAGTGGATCACCTTGTCTGAGACCCCTGGAAGGTGTAAAAGTATTAGAGGGAGCTCCATTAAGTAGAATGGAGAAGCTAGTCGAGGTGACCAAAGCCATAAGCCATATTATCCAGTCTTGGTTAAAGACATAGGCTTTAAGAATGGCTCTGATGTAAAACTAGTTGAGTTTGTCATAGGCCTTCGCAAGGTCTAATTGGATGATCATACCTACTTGCTTACTGTGTTTGAGAGAGTGTACCACCTCATGGGCTTGGATAATGTTGTTAAGAATCTGCCTTCCCTCCACATAACCTGTTTGCTCCTCAGATATGAGCAAAGTTAACAGTGGATTGAGTCTATTGGCTACCACTTTGGAGATGATTTTGTGAACCACATTACATAAGGCTATGGGTCTAAACCCATCTGGGGTGACAACGTTTTCCTTTTTGGGGATTAAAGCTATAAAGGTTGTGTTTAGTGCTTTTAGAACCTTTTTGTGTTGCCTTGAGTCTTCAACTACCTTGAGTATGTCTTGTTTGACTGTATCCCAGTAGGATTTGAAGAAATCGACATTGAAGCCATCTGGTCCTGGTGCTTTTCCATTTTTCATTTCCTTGATCACCTCACTAACCTCTTCTTTCGAGACTGGCCTGTTGAGATTGTGGTTTTCCTCTTGGGTGATCAACCTAGGAATGTACTGAGTGATCTTCGCAATGAACCTGGATCTGTCTTCCATTTGCTCCTTTGTAATGTCTGAGAATTGTTGTACTAGAGTCGACTCCATGTCCTTGTGAGTGACAAGTTTAGAACCTTGACAGTCCTTTAGCTTGTTGATTCTGTTATGTGCCCTGTGAGCCATAGTAGATTTGTGAAAGAACTTAGTGTTCCTTTCTCCCTCTTTGATCCACTGGATTCGGGATTTCTATCTCCAAAAAGTTTCTTCTTGTGGAAATCATTTCTCCCATTCTTCCTGCAGAGAATCAATAAGTTTCTGTCTCTGCTCATTGAAACCCTCAGTGATATTGGTCCTATTGACCTCCTAGAGCTTCTGTTCCATACTCATTCTGGTCTTGATGATATCACCAAAATTCTTTTCCGTTCCAATCCTTGAGTTTGGATTTAATGTATTTTATTCTCTGTTGGAGCATGTACATCTTAGTACCCTGGATGTTCAAATCCTCCTTCCACCAATTGGCAATGTTTCTGGTGAAGTTGGGGTTAGAAAGCTAAGCATTTTCAAATCTAAAATGCCTATTCCTCAGTGTGCCCATAAAGGAAGCTTCTAGCTGTACAGGCCAATGATTCGAGCCACCAAAGGGCAGAATGGACACTAATATGGCTGCTCTTGTGAGGATGAGATCCTTAGAGACAATAAATATATCCAGTTTGATGCCACTTGGGAAACTCCACCTCTTTTTTTATTCCAAGTGAATGTCCCATTTGTAGTTTCGATGTCCATTAGTCCCATGTTCATGAGGAAATATTGGAAGGCTTCAGAGTCTCTGCCCAGCTGTCTGGTGCCTCCTTTTTTCTCTGAGAGAGATCTTATCATGTTGAAACCACCTGCTAGAATCCAGGGTATGTTGGGATAACATGCTCTGAGACCTTCCAAGGAGTTAAGAAGTTTAAGTTTCTCTACATGCTGTTGAGGGTCATACACATTAGTTATCATGTAGGTTTCCTTGTCCCCTATAGGCTGGAACACTAGAGAAAGATAGTTCCTGGGTGCTTTAGCATCCAAAATTCCCAGCTTCCATGGATCCCATAGCATGAGAATCCATCCTACAGAGTTAATGGCTTTCACATCTAAATAATCATACTTAATTAACCATTTAATATGGATTTATCTTATTTTTTCCATTGATCATTTTGTTTCTTGAATAAATACCATGTTATTTTTTTCCTCTTTTAATCTATTGCTGAGATTTCTCTGTTTTCTTCTAATCCCTAACCCTCTAATATTCCAGGTTGTGAGCTTCATTAAGAAAGGTTAGTAAAAGAGTAGTTGGTAAGATCTTTCATCTTACCTGAGTTAATCATCAGTTTCCCACACTCCGTTAGCAGCTCATTCTATCTTTTCCTTCCTTTTTTCCTTCCTGAGATTTTTGGAGATGATGTCTACAGGTTCTCCATCACTTTGACCCCACTCTGTTCTTGGCTTTCATGGTTTCTTTTGACTCCAGTTCCCTTTGATTGCGCCCTCCATAGATAGAGTTGTTGGAATCGATCATAATCTTCTTTAGGCAATGAGTCCACCCCTTTGTTCTTCCCCTGTTCCAAAAATTGCTCTAGATCTAGATTTTCTCTGTCTAGTATCTCCTGCAGTTCATGATCCTCCGTGCCTGCCTCACTTGGGGTCATTTCTTGGTCCTTGTTGATTTCCATGCAGCTTTGTAGTCCCTTTATTTACCGATCGTTTACTGGGATATCCTCCATTTCAGCTTCCATATCCTGCTCCTTAGGGATGTTTTCCTTAATTGGCTCTGTTTCCATGTTCTTCTCCACTTCCTCAAGGATTTTGAAGCTATTGTGTCTTGTCTATTTGTCTTCGCTTATCTTCTTATTTGATCGTTTTCTCCCTTTCCCTTTGCCTCCAACCTTGGTAAAACCCTGATGATCTTTGTCCATATGGGTCTTTCAACTATTTTTCATATAGTTTGTGGGGAAATCTCTTAATAGATGGCCATGTTCATGTCATTTCCGGCATCTGAAAGGTATGTGCTCATAGTATACCATTTGCATCCATTCCTCATCATACACCTCTAAGATTATTACATCCGAGAGGGCTCCAGATAGATCTATTTCCACACATATTCTAGCGAAGGAGGTATATTTACCTTTGAGAGTTGCTTCTGATATTTTCATGAAATGCCCCAGATTTTTTCCTATGATTTTCAGTGACTCTGGTTGCCAGTAGTTTAGAGGTAGTGAGTACAGTTTGATCCAAACTAGTACAGATGTGAATGTCTCGCATTCGGGGACAAAGTTCATTGTCCATGACCGCATGTAAAGTCCTGCTATAGCATAGAAGTACAGTCCCCCTTCAAACACTCTATCCTTGTTCTCTAGGCTCGTAAACACAACCGTGAAGAAGCCATTTAAACCCAGATGCAAATGTATCTCTCCTTTGGGCTTCCAATGGCTCTTGATCTAGATGTGTAAAGCTCTCTCAGTTGGCCATATTCCCATAAACTTGTAGATGATTGCATGTTCTCTCATATGGTCCCTATGCGCTTGAATCACTGGATCACTTAATATGACCCTGGGGATGACGCTTGATTTGGGCTTGCATGCTCTCGTAGTTTTCATTTGAGGCCTTCTCTTGCTATTGCCTCCCTTCTCCCTTTCTAGATTTGAGTCTTATTGTTCTTCTTCTTGATTTGGAATCTCATTGTGTCCCACTGTTTCCTTTCTTCTTGTTTTTGTAGTCTTTTCCATTGGTATTTTGAACTGTTTCCCCCCTGCCTCCCTGCCTCCCTCCCGCGCGACCTGCCATGAAACCCCAAAACCAAAACTAGCACACACTTCAAGTTTTTCTCAAGTTGCAAACAGTTTGGCTAGTTTTTGACCATGATATTCACCGAAAGTAAATTTCCAAGTCCTTGAAACTCTCACTAGGAAGAATTTTTTCTCCTTCTTAGATGGTTTCAATGGTTATAACCAAATCAAGATAAGACCACATTTACCTGCCCATGGGGGACATTTGCATATAGGGTTTTACTTTTTTCATTGTGTATTTCTCCAACAACTTTTCAAAGGGCGATCTTGAGAATTTTTTATGATTTAATTAATGAAGAACTTGAGTTGTATATGGATGAATTTACCCTATATGGTGATGATTTTTATAAAGCCTTAAAGAATTTGGAAAAAGTGCTTGAACAATGTATTTCTACTAGACTATGCCTTAGCCACAAAAAATTCCATATGATGATGGCTGAAGGTGTAGTCTTAGGAAATTATATTTCTGTTGCAGGTATTCAAGTAGATCCAGAAAATATTGAGGCAATTCTTAAGTTACCCACACCTCGTACACCAACATAGGTACACAGTTTCCTTGGCTATGCCAGATATTATCGCAAATTTATAAAACATTTCTCAAAAATCGCTGCACCATTATGTGTTTTAATAAGTAGCATTGAGTTTGAGTGGTTTGAAAAATGTGATGTCACTTTTGCAGATCTTAAGAAGTTGGTTTCAACAGCCCTAGTACTAAGAGGACCGAATTGGAGTTTTTCATTCCATATCTCATCAGACGCATCAGACACAACAATAGGTACTGTCCTTGGACAATAGGAAGATAAGAAACCATACACCAATTACTATATCAGCAAAAATATTACACCAACCAAATTAAATTATACAGTGACAGAAAATGAATTTTTAGCTGTTGTATATGCTATTAATAAATTTCATCATTATATAACAGGATATCCAGTCTTTCTGTACATTGATCATTCTTCTATTATATATTTAGCTAACAAACCTATTACTAATGGCTAGGTGACTCGATGGTTGATGTTATTACAGGATTTTGATATTACCATCAAGGATTGCCCAAGAAATGAAAATCTCATTGCAGATTTGTTCTCCTAAGTACATAAGGTAATTTATCCATCACTGGCGGATGATAAATTTCCGAACGAACATATGTTTTCCATAACAGTAAAGACACCTTGGTATGCTGATGTACCAAATTACCTGGCAACATGAAAACTGCCAGCACATTTTTCACCATGAGAAAGGAAATTAATTGTTCAGTGCAACGCTCGATTTTCCTGGATAGGTAGATATCTCTTCTACACGGGCTCTAATTTTCAAATTTGTAGATGCATTAGGGAGGATGAAATTTATGATATTTTGAAAGCATGCCATGATGAACCCTACGGTGGGAATTTTGCTGATCGTAGAACTGGACACAAAGTAATCCACATCGACTATTACTGTCCCACGATATTTAAAGACACAAAAAACTATGTCAAGGGCTATGATAGCTATGAAAGAATTAGCCACCCTGGCCAAGCTGACGAAATGCCTCTGTAGCTGCAAATGGTAATAAATCCCTTTGGGAGATGGGAATTAGACTTCATGGGTCCTTAGAATCCATCTTCGAACCAAAAAGCGTAAATCTTAGTTTGCATATACTATGTGACTAAGTGGGTGGAAGTGATAGCCCTTACAAAAGCCACGGAAGAAGCAGTTATTAACTTCCTATTTGAAATTTTCATGCAATACAAATTACCAAGAGAAGTGATAACAAATGGGGAAGGATAATTACAGCTCATAAGATTTCAGACACCCTTCAAAATTATCATTGCAAGCACAAAATTACTTCTCCGTACCACCCCCCAGGAAAACAGACAAATGGAAAGCACTAATAAAGTCTTGGAGGCAACACTAATGAAAAAAGCATCCACAGATCATCGAAATTGGGAAACTAAACTTCCATAAGTCTTGTTGGCTTATCGGACAACATCGCGTAAGACTACTAGTCACTCACCATATCATCTCGTTTTTGGTAAGGAACCTATTTTTCCAATTGAATTTGAAATAAAGACTCTTAAAAATGCACAAGAAGTTGGACCGAATTTTATAGAAGAGAAGAAGCAATGCTTATAATAACTTAATGAATTAGACGAGGCCCACTAGTTGCTCTTCAATGCACAACTGATATTCAGCAACAGAGGGCCAAATGACATGATGGTCTTGTTAAAAATAATTCATTCCAGATAGGTGACTGGGCACTTCTATATGATTCCAAATTTTAGGATTTTCTAGGAAAACTTCAGATGAGATGGCTTGGACCTTATGAGATTGCTGAAGTTCACGATAATGGTACAGTGATCCTGACTACCATTGATGGATCTGGTACCTCTTTTATTTCAAATGGACATTGATTGCATCTCTATTGCCAACCACTCACAAGAGAGTCTTTTTACCACGAGATAAGTAATGATTCTAATTTCCAGATCGTAGCTGACTGGGGAGGTAACCCAACAACTACATCTCCTTGAAATCTAAAGGAAATCTTTGCATTTTATACATAATATATGTTTTTATGAAATTTGGTTAAGTCTTTTTTTTTTCTTTTTGGTAGTAATAAACTAAGGGAAGAAGGATAGCTGATTCTAAAATAGCTTGTTGATTTTATTATAGCATTATTTCTAGATCATAGTATAGTTCCCCTAGTTACAACTGCTCTCCCTTATAGTACAACTTGTTGTTCCTTTCCCGATGCTTCCTTATCATAGTTGTTGTTCCCTTGGTCACAGTGGTTGTTCCTTTACAAAACAACTATTGTTCCTTTGGTTACAACTGCTATTTTTCTTGATCGTAATTGTCATTTCCAAGGTAACAATTTTTGTTCCCTCAGTCAGAATCGTTGTCATTCCCTTCATCACATTCATCATTTCTTTTATTACAATTACTGTTCCAATAGGATACATCCGATGTTCCATTTATCACAGCCGCTGTCCTTCAGACACAGTTGTTGTTTTATTACAGTTATAGTTCCTATTGTTACATCTGTTTTCCCTTTGGCTACAACTGTCATTAATCTTGGCATAACTTGTTATTTCATTTCCATTAGGATGCAGTCATTGTTCCTCTGATCTTAGTTGTTCTTCCCTTATGCCATAATTGTTGTTCTGTTGATCACAACCATTGTTCCCTTTGGCACAGTTGTTGTTCTTTTTCGACATGACTTGTTTTTCTAATAACGATTGTTCCCTTTTTAACATCAGCCACTTCTTATCAAAATTGTTGTTTCAGACACTATTATTCTTCATAGTAGTTTTTGTTTCCTTTATGCTCAGTTATTGTTCCTTTATGTACAACCATTACTTCCATATGCGATTTTCTTTGCGATTTTGAAGAATTTTTCTTTTATTCATCATGGTGATAGACGTGTCATTTCTCTCATTACCTTATGAAGAATATTTTATTTGATTTGACAAATTTTATCAAAATATAGACTTTTCACAAATTCTGATTGTCTAAAGTAACATAAATTGTTCATGATCTATTATTACCACATAAGTAATTTTTTCTCTTCTCCGTAATAAGTGGTGATTTTCTTCAAACATAAATTTATGGGAAAGAAAAAGACACTTTAAAATGGAAAAAAAAATCACAATACTTGTTACGACATCCCTAACTCTTTCGGAGTTGATAAGCCACTATGTTCTCTAACTTTTCATTAGCTTATTAAAAAAAAAAAAAACTTATCAAAATATAGAAATTCAGATTACATTTTCTCTTATAAGGATAATATGTCTCATCACGAGCTGACCTACCATTATAATAAGGCTTAACACAGTGACATTCCTATTATGGTTACCAAGCCAGGGTAATGGCCTTTGACATTTTAGTCACATGACAAGAGGTCTCATCACAAGTTGGCTTGTTCACTTTGTTAAGATCTGGTGAGTGGCATTGTTACTAACTGGTTACCATGCCATAACAATGGCCTTTGGAGAAAATATCTCTAATAAAGTTATGAATTTTTAGTAAATAGGATACTGACATATCAAGCAATTAAAAGGAAACCCTGTCGAGGCTATGGATGTCTGCTAGCAGTAGAGGCTCTGCCTATGGTATTGAAGTATAATTGGGATTTCCATATCAATATTGTGTCATTTTGACTTCCTTTTCTTTTAATCAAGGAGGAATCACCACCACTTATATGGAAATATTTTATAAACACCAAGGTGGTAAATACTAAAATATATGAAGAATATATTTATCTTAGGCATCGGGAATGCATTTATTATATAAAGGAACTTTGTTAAAGTTACTTTATTTTTCTTCTTCAAAGGTAATTTTTCCCCGTGCTTGTTGTTTTATCCATGATTTATTATTTTTATATAGATTCTTAAATCATGCAAAGATCTTCGTACATCAACATGTCTTCGTATTAAGTATGCCTTTTGATTACACCTAGTTCTCTCATGTGATTTGACCACCCTCCATAATGATAATTAAGTGTATTAATGTAATCATCGACTTCCCTTGTTTCCAAAGGTCATGGTCGAACTTTTTCTCATTGGGGGGAATGAAAGATCACATGCAGGATATGACTGGCACACTTAACAAAAATGGTTAATTATTGAGGTAATCTTCTTCACATATGTTATGTTGAATGTTTCTATTTTTGGTTTAAATTCTGTATATAGATACTAAACATTTTCTAGAGAAAAAAAAGGTGCAAGTATGGGTGGCCAGGAAATTCAAAGTGAACCACCTCAACTTTGGGTTGCCGAACAAGCTCAAAGAATTTTGGAGCAGGTAGGATCGACCAAATATTTTTCTCAACTGCAAGGATTAGATAATTTTTTTGCTCTAGAGTTTTTACAAAATTTAAGAAATTGAGTAACGGCAGTTAGGGGAAGATAGATAACGGTTAATGAGACATTTCTGGTAGAAGTTATGGGTCTTTCCATAGAAGGAGAAAGATGGGTAGACATGCATATTGGACTACAGAGTTCTATACTATTGTTTATGGATCCTAGTGAGTAATTGGTTTGTAAAGGCAAAGGCTATCACCCTGCTTCCTCCCTAGAACCATAGAAGGAGTTAGTGGATATAATGCAGAGGCATATTATATGTGATGGCCACTATGACGTAGTAAGAACATGACATTTGAAGTTGTTAGCAACGTTGAAACAAAAGGTAACCATAAACTTACCTTTCTTTCTAAATTCCCTTTTGCATGAAGTAGCTGCTAGAATTGATAAGGAAAAGGACCAAGATTTTGTGGTCATCCACCACTATCTTATAAGGTTGATAGTTATCAGCGAGTTAAATAAATTCCAAGATAACTTGGAACAATTTTGAGCTACAACCCCAAAATGAAGCACATGCAGTAGAACTGACCCAAGCAGAAGCAAAGAATGTCACATAGGAACAGGTTCAAACCTCAGTATCAAAAAATTTAACTAGGGACAAGAAGAGATTAGTGCCTCTTCTGGTATCCCTACCTATTAAGCAAAGAAGGTCTGATGGACTAGCTAAACCAAGGAAATTCATAGACTCTAGCGAACAACCACTACGGGAGAACATATTCCAGGAAACCCTTGAAGCCTAAAAGGCACAATAGGGTAATTCACCCCAAATCCTTGAAGACGAGATAGCCTGAGTGTTGGAAAATATGGGAACCCTTTTCAATTCTGAGGAGGACATGGGTTGTTCAAAGTATCCACCTGAACGAACTCCTACTCCCAATTTTTCAACCCCTACTCCTAATTCCAATGATACTGAGATATTGCAGTCCTTAGAGGACCCTCAGAACCTCTCTTGTGAGCAACAATCAGGAGAATCCATTGAAACTATTAAAGAACTAGACTCTCCATTTGAAGGGACAGTTCTATCATCTCTCGAACATCAAGGGATGAGCAATGACCCAATTGATATAGTTCAATTTGATAAGGACCCTAGAGACTCTGTATAATTTCTTGCTGATGAAAGAATCACCACCGAGGAACATGAAAATGTTGTTTCTAATCCCTCTACTTCTACCACACAAATTGAAAATCTTGATGGAAGAACAGAAAGAAAAACTAGCCAACAAATAAGGCTGTTACAACAAGAAAACCAGAAATTATGAAAGAAAGAAAAACAACTTAGAAAATTGTTAAGAAACAACATAAGATGTCATAAGAGGAAACAGGAAACTAGGACAACTAAAATCCAAACTAAAAGTTTCCTTAATTATGCAGAGACACAAATAGAAGAAATTCTTACTATTTCCACAGAAACCCAAACAGACCTCAGTTCTTCTGTGATTATAGCTAAAGTAGCCAGTCAAATAGAATAATTGATTTCCATTAATAGGGATACACAAATGGAATTTGTACCTCCATACACTCCATTATTCATGGATGTTACTATCTCGGTGTTGAATAAAAGAATGGAAGAGCAACAACAAATTCTAAGTCGGTACCGAGGAGAAGTGATACCCTGGAAGGAACACCAGGATTTATTATAGAAGTTTAAAGCATTGTCCATCACTGAGGATGAGACCTATGCTAAGCTCAGAGAAGCAAAGAAGAATATAGAAATGGTGTAGGGACAACTTCATAAATCTTTATAACAAATCAAGGAGGTTTTGTCCATTTACTCTGATGCTTTGTCCTATAGGTTCCTGACAAAGAATTATGCTCTATTCTTTCTTGAATGATATCTATTGATTAAAATTAAAGTTGTATGGTTTGGACAATCCTATAAGTTTAATACTATCTCTGATTTCATTAAATATTTTCAACAACAAGACGAGCATGTAAAATAATTTTTGTGCGAATTATACATGCATAATATTTTCTTAGAGGACCACAGGGATGAAAATCCTAACCCTTTTATTGGCATGTGCAATTCCAGGCCTTTATCTCTTTTTATAAGAACCAAATTAAGTGGTCAAAAACTCATGACATATACCAAAAAAGAGAAAATGGCCTCGACCTTTGGGTCAGAGGGGAACCAACGAGCCCTTTATGTACCCTCATTAATAACAAAACGTTTATGGAATAGTCAGGTGTTGTTTCTGCTCTTGCACCTGTGCATAATGATGTTCTTCAGGCTGGTTTGGAATTATTTGAGGAAATAAAAATAGAAGCCCTTCGTGCAACCAAACAAATATGGAATATGTCCTCCAACGAGGTGAGAAAAAGGAAACCATTTAATTACCATAATTTTTAGGAAGCAACTAGTAGAGTGTGAGAGTATGTTCATTTGGTCCTATTTGAAGGAGCTAACTAGATTGGTTGCAGATATAGATGCCCTATCATCTGGTACCCTCCTAATGTTTACCACCTTGAGTATGAGCTTTATGAAAAAGATAAAACTATGACCTTCAAGGAAATCTGAAAGAGAAATGGGTTTCATTATTATGGTGAAGAATCTTATCCAACTTATTCCTTAACACTTGTACATGCTAATAATCTCTTTGCATGAGGACATGAAAAAAGGTAAGCCAAGGGGTGATGTTGGGCCATAGAAATGGTATGTTTATTCCCTTTATTTCCTTAGTTAATAAGCTACTTGTTGTAGCGGCTACAACCACCCTCCAAACTTTTTGCCTGCACCAATTTAGGGGCCCCCCTTGACAGTTTCATTTGATGACTGTGCACACTCGTGTTCACTCTGTGAGTTCATGTGAGTCTTTGCATCTACCTTGCTTGTTCATTTCATTCAAGTTTCTGCATGCTGGTGTCTAAGTCATGCTTGCAACCATGTTCTAGTTATGCTCAAAGTCTTCACTTCGTATGTGCTAGTCATGTTCGTTATGTAAGCATATGTCGCACTCACACATGGAGTCACATTCATTGTCACGCAAGCATCATCTCAATCAATGAATGGTCAATCACAAGGGTCGTGCTTGTCACTTGCATTGTCATTCAGTCATGTTAAAAATGTGTGCCTGGATATTTTGAGTCATTTCGTCGTCGAGTCATGTCAGTGTGTGTTTGTATGATCACTTATGCATATTTCTGTCGTTCACACACTTATTCACTTTTACTGAAGTTATAATGACTAGAGTCTCCTTTGACAGCTGAACCATCACCCCTGTTGGGAACGGCTCCCTTGGAGTCAATTTTGGGGTTCAAAAACCAAGTTTTGGGACAGAAGGCCTGAATTTTGTATAAAGAAATGTAAATTCTTCTCATTTTGTGGTCGTGGAGTGTAAAGATATCAAGATTAAAAAAGGGTTTCTACCCTTAGTATAGATAGATTGTGTTGGCTTGATGAGATCCGCCCTTGGTCTGCGGACCATGGGTTTGTATAAAAAGGATGTCTTAAGAGGAGTCTAAGTTCATTTTGCATTTCAGTTCAATTAAGTGGAGTCATTGATGAGTCTGTAAAGGGGCTAAGAGTGAGAGTTTTAGCGAAGGAAGAAGGCTCTGCAACTGAGTGCACAGAGGCCTAGGGTAGATGTTTGCAACTAAGTGTGCGGACCCATGCAGCTATGTGCGCAGGGTAGTTAGAGTCTGTACTGAACATCTCGATCATCAATAAAGAAGAGTACTCTGAAATTACTGTGTATTTTACTTCTGTCAATTGCATGCGATTATATTATGTTAAACACTGGGTTTATGTTTTATGGCTAAATTGATGTGAAAATATATATGTTTTCCTCTGTTATATGAATGCAAGTAGATATATATGTTTACACAAAGATAATATAAATTGCATGATAGAATTGGGGAGCACTTAAGATAATTTATAGAACTATATAACAAAGCAGTTACAGAAGCACTAAGTGTCGAGATTGCTTGTTAGGGTTATGCGAAGGATGATCACATACCTTCGTGGAGGTTCTGAAGGACTAATGGAGAAGTACATCGATAAGACCTAAAGTCTTATCGATATACATGAAGGCAGGGTTAAGGTAGAAAATCGACAACACAACCATCTTAGGGTGCAGAAACATGGTTCCTGCATCCCCCCATACTACTTCGGGTGAGACTTCAGTCTGCGCTCCACGGATTAATGCCGAAAGGGCCAATAGTGTAGGGATTTGATTGGCTAACTAACGCTGAACCTGGGTCAGGGCCCATCATGCCAAAAAATGGTTCTATTACTGGGATTTGGATCTCCATAATGAGATGTGTGATGTCGTTTCATTGGAATCCAACTAAGAAGTAGATTGAAGACTGATTGGATAGAAAGATCCACGAATTCGTGGTGCAAGAAAATAGGAATCTACGATTGACGAAAGAACAATGGTTGGATAGATATCTCTACACAAAGATACATGCAATCTTCTTATGTTCCTTCTCAGTTGAATTATATGAGTGGATCGCAAAGTTGATAGACGACCAGGGAAGGTGGAGGCTTGACGATCCGATTGTTTGGACCCCCGAGTTAGTGCGGAAATTAGAAGCCTCTAAAGATAAGATCACACATGTTGTCGATCATTGGCTCAAATGTATCATATGAGGGTTTATGATAGAGTTGACGGTTGATACATTGGTCAGCTACAACGAAGTAGAGCGCCGCTTCTTCAAGCGGCCACGAGGTAAGTATTTGAAATCATTAAATACTTAGATTAAGATGCTTTTGTGTGAAAAGTGGGTCATGTAGTTACCTTGATGTTTGGAGCTATGTGAAGTGGAAGGTCTTTCAGGGACAAATGAAGAAAAGGTCCTAAGTATAACCTATTGATTGAGCTTCCTTTGAGTGACAACGAAGGAATAGTGCAAGCTTCTCTAGTGAGCGCTATTCAATTGATAAGATAAGGGTTCCTAAAAATAGTTACACTGCCTCCATCCTCATCCCATCCATCCACACCACCTCCATCCTCACCTCCACCACTTACCCCATTGCCCATAGTGCCGCCACCTCCACCACTGTTCAACATGGAAAACTCCATAAAGCTACATGTGTTCAATGGTGTAGGAAATGAAGATACAGACCTATTTTGGTTCATCATGAAGGCTGTATGGGAAGCTCAGGTATCACAGATGATCAAATGAAGAAAGAAGTAGTGATTAGTGCTTTGCAAGACCATGCACTAACGTCGTACATTAAGTACAATACCGATAACCCGACGTCCACGTTGGCCAATATCCAGATTGTGCTGAATAGGGAATTCAGTAGACCTAAGTCTCAAGTGCAATCCATTATGGGATTCAAGGAGATCATGATGAAGCCTAGGGAGATGCCCTAGGATTTGGATCAAAGATTGAAGTGTATGATCCATGAAGCCAACATGAACCTAACTGATGGGCAGCACCGTGAATGGTTTGTGACCTCACTCCTGCCCCACCTAAGGGTTGTACTATCACAACAAAAGATTAGAACCCATGCGAAAGGTCTGGAAATCGTGATGAGACTACACTAGACACCAATGCAGGACGCTAATCTAGGGGTTCAGCTGATTCACGTGTAGTTATAGAACCTTTTCCTTGAAATGAAAAGTCTGAAGAAAGATAGAACATATCGACCAGAGGCGCGTGAAGAAGTCTGGTGCCTGAAATGTAAAGGTCAGGGGCATGACAAGGATCACTGTCTAGTCTTTGCGAATTATGTTGCGGTAGGGGGACCAATGCCTCTAAGGTCGGAGGCTGCAGCAAGGTCAAGTGTAGGGCCCACGCTATGGTGTGCTATATGTCAAGTAGCTAGGTAACATGCGACCAACAATTTCCATTTGCTGCAAAAATTCGTACAGACGCCACAACTGCTTTTCTATAATTTCTATCAATCAATAGGAAATGATGAGCATAATTGTCATAGTTACAAATTAATGATGGATAAGACACTTGGATACAGGGTGCAGGTAGAAATGTGGCCTCTAGACCAAGGCGTTGCAGGAGAGTGAGGTGAGTATTAGGGACGCGGTCGAGGCCGAGGTGGAGGATGACCTGGTAGAGGTCGAGGGTAGCTTATTTGTTACAGTTGTGGGGGACCAGGACACTACACGAGAGACTGCCCAAACCCAACGCGACTATTGTGCTACTATTGTACTCAGTTTGACCATGTGACTGAGGATTTCCCTATATTGTTGGCTAAGATTTGCAAGAAAGGGGCCCAACCTCTGCAACCGATTTAGAACCTACAGATGATGAGCATTGAACCTTGTGAGGAAGACCCTAAGGTAAACATTATTCTACAAAGTGGAACGACGACTGGTGAGGATAAGGGGAAGTAGCCTGTAGAGGCTGAGTGGGTCCATAAAGCACTAGAAAAGGAGACCAAGTTTGATTTGGAACACGTGAAAGAAACATTTATGGAAGCAAAGAAAAGTTTCACTAAGACCTATACCTCAGGAAGTAAGAAGAAACCAATTGAATAAATGGACCCATCCATGATTACCACATTCTTGGAGACCTGTATGAAACTACTCCGCAATAGTAAGGCTGTGAAGGGACTGTAGGGACTCACCAATTGGTGTGCTGGCAAGGACAGTGTGTTAGGATATTCCGACACATAGGAAATATTTAAGTACAACTTGGTCTAGTGTAGAGTTAGGTATAGAGTTAGGTAAAGTGTGTTTCTTTACCGTTGTACATTTTGTAACTTACAATCCGACAGTCACGATATGTAGTGATCCAACGGTTCATTCTCTCCTCGGTATTACCGACACTTGATCCGTGGCTTGACACCCGATTGGTCCATGAATTCTATTTAAAGCGCATGGAGGGTCATTTGTAGGGTAATCCGTGCATGAGAGAAACATATGTAAATTTTCATTCTTTTATTAATAAATTGCCTGAAGTGGCCGCGTTGGCTCAGGCCGTGGATTGTTTCCCTCTTTGAGGGTTTTAACCACGTCAAAATACTGGTGTATTGATCTGCGATCTAGTTGTGAGCGGTGTCCTTTTGGTGTTCTGTCTGAGGAACTTACCCTGTAAATTCCTACATGGTATCAGAGATATTTGAGGGCCGCGTCCGTTGGTGATCCAAATCTGAAGCCGGTAGAACTGCATCCGACTGTCGTTTCCTAGATCTACTGTTTCTGACTGCTTTCGAGCCGAGAGGACTGCTCTGTTGTGTTCGGAGCATCTGTTCCAGTGAGGAACCCCTTTCGTTTCACGCGAAAAGGTTTCTGGTAGCCCTAGCTGCGTCATTTTTAAGATCTAGAGGTATACAGTGTTTATTTGCAGTTTACTATTATTTTCTCTCTGTTTATTTCGGTTTCGGTTTATTTAGCCTTTTTATTACCGGATCTATACCTTTCATTTCTACGTATGCTCTTTGCCCTGCGACTCTGTGCGATCTGGGCAAATCAGAAACAGAAAGGAAGGATTTTTCTCATGTGTATGCTCTTTTCCCTGCGCCTTAGGGTGATCTCGGAAAATCAGAAACATTGAGAAAAATATTTAGTTTCCGGCCAAAGCTAACTTTGAGCCGCAAGGTTCATTTTTGAAAATATTTAGTTTTTCGGCTAAAGCTAACTTCGAGCCATAAGGTTCGTTTTCTTTGCATGTCCGTGTTGGGTTTTGTGTTTTGTGTTTTGTAGGGAAAAAGAGCTTTCTCAAGGCAAGCATGCAACCCAAAGCACCCCCCCCTCTCTCTCTCTCTCTCTCTCAAATTTTTTGTATAGATCAATTGGTTCAAAGCTATTTTAAGAGAGTAGAGGTCTTGGGTTCAAGTCTCCATTTTGTGGGGGCGGACTTTTTCATTTCCGCACATTCCCGCACTTCGTCGGCAACCTCAACAAATTTTTTTCAAAAAGCCATAATGTCTTCATCCGGAAGCCGTTTTCAGAGCTGTTTTTTTTAAACCAGCCTAATTTTTCGAGATCTATCCATTGGAACACTTATTTTCAGCATCTTTAGCTTCAGTTTCCATTGAAATGGAAAGTCAATACCAAGTTACCCTTGACAGCACCAACTACTTCCAATGGTTGGCTTACATTGAGGATTTACTTAGAAGTAAAGGTCTCTTCAGAATAGCCTCAGGCCAAGAAAAGAAACCGAAGGATGAAGATAAGGCTACTAAATGGGAAAATAGGCAAGATCAAGCACGTGGATTGATAGGGATGTCTATTTCTCCAGATCTTAGATTCCATATTGCAAAAATTGATTCTCCTGATGAAGCAATGAAACAAATCAATAAAGTTTTTGGCATTAAAAATGAAATTAGAGCCCATCAACTTGAAAATGAGTTGCTTACATTGGACCCTAACAATTTTTCTTGCATTGAATATTTCTTGTCCAAGTTCAAGACCCTTAGATATCTTTTGGAAGGTGTTAAAGTTAAGAAAGAAGATAGTAATCTTATCTATTCCATTCTTACAAAGTTGGGACCAGCCTACTATGTGTTTGTTTCCACCTTCCATTCTACAAGAGAAGCCTTCATTTCTCAAGGAACAGACTACAAGTCCCCTTCCTTTGACTCTTTTTGTGATTCTTTAATAAGAGAACAAGAAAAACTCTTACACCTTGGTCTTCTTAATCTTGGAAACTCTTCCAAGAAAGCATTAGCCGCCCAGCAGCAACCAAATTCAAAGAATCCTAAGAAGTCATATCCTAAAAAGAATGGTCCTAAACCAAACAAGGGTCCTAAGCAATTTCAGCCCCAAAATGAAAAATCATTTCAACAAAATGACAAGAAAAATAAAAACAAAGGGAAGAAGACTGATAGACATTGCAATTTTTGTAATCGAGATGGCCACTTAGAATCAAAATGCTTTAAGAAGATGGAAGCCTTGGAAGCAGCAATGAAGAAGCGTAACATCCATTTGGGGCAATCTTCAACTTCAACTTCATCTTCAGGAATAGCACTTTCTGCATGTGGTTGTCAAGCATATCGGTCTGGCTATGCATTAAATGTATCTTCTTCTTCTCATTCTCATGAGTGGCTCATTGATTCTGGAGCTTCTTATCACATGGCCAAAAACAAAGCCATGTTTTCTTCTTTAAATGATTGTAACACCAAAAATATATATGTTGGTGATGATAGATCTCTTAATGTTGTAGGGACTGGAACTGTTCATCTAGACAATGGTCAGTTTAATGATGTATTATGTGTTCCAACCTTATCCTGCAACCTTCTATCTGTATATCAGATAACTCATTCAGGTGAAGGTAAAATCGTTGAATTTTCACCTCATGATGTTGTAATCAAGGACTTAAGAGATCCTAAACAGATTTTGGCTACTGGCATTGCTGATGATTCCACAAGGTTGTATAAATTTCACAACTTTGGGTCATCAAATCTTCCCTCAGTATTTGTTGCTCATAACGATGAAGTGAGCAAACTTTGGCATGAGCGATTTGGTCACTTAAACTATCGCTCCCTTCAACATCTATGTAAAGAAAATATGGTGACAGGTCTTCCTATGGTATCTTGCAGAGATGGTGTTTGTTCCGGATGTGTACTCGGAAAACATCATCGGGACAGTTTTGAAAAACGTGCCTCTTGGCACGCCTTAGCCCCTTTACAGCTTGTGCATAGTGATTTATGTGGTCCACTTCCAGTTGTGTCATTCTCTGGCTGCAAGTATTTCTTAACTTTCATTGATGATTTCTCCAGACGCACTTGGGTATACTTCTTAAAACTCAAGAGTGAAGTATTTAACACTTTTTTGGCCTTCAAGGCCTTTGTTGAAAAACAATCTGGACATCAAATTCTTAAGTTAAGATCTGATAATGGCGGAGAATATGTTAAAAACACATTCATCAACTATTGCACTGAGAATGGAATTCAAATGCAACATACTGTTCCATATACTCCACAACAAAATGGTGTAGCTGAAAGGAAGAATCGCACCTTAAAGGAAATGGCTAATTGTATGCTACAATCTAAAGGACTTGGTCTTAGTTTTTGGGCAGAAGCAATTAACTGTGCAAATTACATAATAAATCGCACTCCTACTAAGGCTTTAAAGAATATCACTCCAGAAGAAGCATGGAGCTCAATCAAACCAGATGTAAGTCACTTTCGTGTTTTTGGAAGTGAAGCGTGGGCCCATATTCCAGATGAAAAGCATAAAGCTTTAGAACCTAAGAGTGAAAAATGTACTTTTGTTGGATATTCTGAAGATGTCAAAGGCTATAGACTTATTCCATTTAAGTCCAAAAATGTTATCATTAGAAGAGATGTAAAATTTGATGAAAATATATCGGCCTGTGAGCCTAGTTTGGCGGTTGTGCCACCTCTCCCTATCTCTTCTACTTTTGAAAACATTTCTTCTTCAGATGATGAAAGTGAGGATGACAATCCTCCCCCACTATCTCAGGATCCTCCTTCAGCTCCTGAGCTTCCAAAATGGGCTCGTGCTACTCGAGATGCAGCAGGTGATCTTGCCGGTGATCCTACAGATCAGCGACGTACACGTTCTCAGTTCGAGAGAGCCTCTTCTTTACTGGCTCAAGCTCCAGTAAATTATGATCCTAACACCTTTGCAGAGGCTTCAGGACATCCAGATTGGGAAGCAGCTATGAATGAAGAATATCATTCATTATTGGCAAATGATACACGAGATCTTGTTCCTCTACCAAAGGGACGAAAACTTGTCAGATGCAAATGGGTTTACAGAACCAAGTATGGACCAGATGGGAAAGTTGATAAACATAAAGCTCATCTTGTTGCTAAAGGTTTTTCACAGGTTGAAGGCATTGACTACACTGAAACCTTCTCCCCTGTTGCCAAAATGAACTCTATCCGCCTTGTTCTTTCCCTTGCTGCCTCTTTCAAATGGGAAGTCCATCAGATGGATGTTAAATTTGCCTTCTTGCATGGGGACTTGCATGAAGAAATCTATATGGAACAACCCATTGGCTTCATACAAACAGACTCCAGCCTTGTATTTCGACTTAAGAAATCCCTTTATGGTCTCAAGCAAGCTCCTCGGGCTTGGTATGCAAAAATGGATAGCTTTCTTTTAGAATCTGGCTTTTCTAGGTGTCATTCTGACAATACTGTCTACACCAAGAAAGTGGGCAACTCTCTTATCATCCTTGTTCTTTATGTTGATGATCTTATCCTTACTAGTCGTGATCCCAACCTTATAAACCATGTGAAGTCTAGCCTTAAAAGGAAATTTGAAATGACAGACTTAGGACACTTACACTATTTTCTCGGTCTTCAAGTCCTGCAATCCAAGGAGGGTATTTCCCTTTCCCAGTCCAAGTATGCTTGTGATATTCTACGTCATTTTCACATGGAAGACTGTAAGCGAGCCCCTTCTCCCTTTCAGTCTGGAGTCAAACTTTCAGTCACTTGTACTTCTCCTGAAGTTGATGCTACATTATACCGTCAACTTGTAGGAAAACTCTTATATCTAACTCATACTTGTCCTGACCTTTCCTTTGTTGTTGGCCTTGTTGCTCGGTTCATGCAAAACCCCCGTTAAAGTCATTGGAAAGCAGCTAAAAGAATACTTTGTTATGTTCGAGGTACAGTTCAGTTTGGGATTCATTACAGTGCCGAAGCAGCTCCTCTATTGGTTGGTTTCACTGATTCCGATTGGGCTGGTGACCCTGATGATCGGAAGTCTACTGCCGGTTATGTGTTCACTCTTGGTTCAGGACCTATTACATGGGCTTGTAAGAAACAAGCTGCCATTTCTCTTTCATCAGCAGAAGTAGAGTATCGTGGTGCCGTAGGAGCTAGTAAGGAAGCCATGTGGCTTCGTCAGATCCTGTCAGAGTTTGGCTTTCAGCAGCAGCATCCGACTACACTTTGGTTTGATAATCAAAGTGCCATTCAGCTATGCAAAGATCCAGTCCAACATCAGCGCAGCAAACACATTGAACTGCACATGCACTTCATCAGAAAGCTCATTCACGACCATGTTCTTGAAGTGCAATATTGTTCAACAGATGATCAAGTTGCAGACATCTTCACAAAGGCTCTCACAGAGGCGAAGTTCACTAAACTTCGATTTATGGTTGGAGTTCAGGAAGTTGTCACTAAGGGGGGATAGGCTCTAGTGCCTCCTTCCTTCTCCTATTGTGTCATATTTGTAAATCCTTCAATCCTATCCCAAGTTGTTCTTAAGGGGGGATGTTAGGATATTCCGACACATAGGAAATAGTTAAGTACAACTTGGTCTAGTGTAGAGTTAGGTATAGAGTTAGGTAAAGTGTGTTTCTTTACCGTTGTACATTTTGTAACTTACAATCCGACGGTCATGATATGTAGTGATCCGACGGTTCATTCTCTCCTCGATATTACCGACACTTGATCTGTTGCTTGACACCCGATTAGTCCATGAATTCTATTTAAAGCGCATGGAGGGTCATTTGTAGGGTAATCCGTGCATGAGAGAAACATATGTAAATTTTCATTCTTTTATTAATAAATTGCCTGAAGTGGCCGCGTTGGCTCAGGCTGTGGACTGTTTCCCTCTTTGAGGGTTTTAACCACGTCAAAATACTAGTGTATTGATCTGCGATTTGGTTGTGAGCGGTGTCCTTTTGGTGTTTTTTCTGAGGAACTTACCCTGTAAATTCCTACACAGTGCTACTAATGAATTGCGCGTATTCAGAAAGCTTGGTAAGCATAAGCTGAGGACTAGACGTGAGATGAGACTCAGTGTGTAGATAGGGGACTACGAAATGGAACATGTTATCTTGGATCTAGGGTATGACGTGAATGCTTTTCCAAAAAAAACATGGGAAAGAATGGGGATACCTATGTTCCAATGGTCTCCGATCCAATTAAGGAGGGAAAATCAATAAAAATCATCCTAATGGGGAGGCTACATGGGGTAACAGTTGACATCGAAGGCATGAGCACACTGGAGGATTTTGAAGTAATAGATATTGTGGATAGCAATCCCTACCCCGTGCTCCTTGGGATTGATTGGACCACTAACATGAATTTATAATCAACTTGAAAAAGTGAAAGATGATATTTGAAAAGAAATTTCTCCGCGTAGTGGTGCCACTAGATCCTGCAGAAGGATGGCGCCATACATAACCAGTCTGCGATTATGAAAGTGATGACGATTTGGACCAGATTTACAAGATAATGGCGCGAGACCAGGATTGGGTGAATCTGATAGCAGAAGGATGTATTGCATGGGACCGCAAGAGCTCTTACACATCAGATTCGGACGAAGAACTAGAGCACTGGCAGAATTTACTGCATGAAGTATCTACGTTGTGCTATAATATGATGACCAAGTCGTTGCACTCTGTATCATTAAAGGTAACAAATCTACCTCACTATGATGGGTTAACTGACGTTGATCACTTTTTGGATTCATTCAAAAGGGAAGTTCCTGAGAAGCATCGCTTTCAGGCATTATATTGTGCACTGCACGATACGCCTGCAAGATGGTGGGGTACACACAAGGACACTTTTGAGGATTGGCGCAAATATAGAAGGATGATGAGGATAGGCTTTGGACACCTGTAGGTATGATTAATAGTAAAGTATGATGGGAGGAATGATTGGCAATCATTTGGCCAAGTGGACTAAAGTGTATGGAGCGAAGCCTCCACTAGAGTGGGTCCATCTATTTTTTCATACCTTGGATGTTATACCAATGAATTGGTACTTGGATACAGAACTCCATCATGGCACTGAAGAATGGGATGTTTTACACCAATTATTTCTGATGACATTCAGTTTGGAGGATGGATTTGAATCCATCAATGAAGCATTGCAGGAGGTGAAGATAACCATCTTTAGGATACCATAGGATCCTCTAGACCTGATTCAACCTAACTGGACTACCCAGCCGAGTCACGTGTTGGAGTGTTACAATGTAACAATGAAAGAAGAAGATGAAGACATGAGGAAGACTAATATCCTAGAGACTGAAGGTCACCACAGACTTGAAAGACAACAACTAGAGAACCTAGATATAACTTATCCACTTAAGACTAGGCAGTGAACATTAGCATAGGGGCAGAACTGAAGTTTGCAAAGATTGGGGACTATTTGGATGATGCGACAATAGATAAGGCCGTTGAGCTACTCCACGAATATCAAGACTTGTTCCCCATGAAGTTTTCCGATATGGAAGGGATAATAGGAGACTTGGGTGTCATGAAGATCACCCTAAATCTGGGTGTGAAACCTATGAAACAAAGATTGTACTGCCTCAATTTGAAGTATAAGGAAAGGGTCTGTGCATTATTGAACAAGTGGAAGAGTCTGATTGGGTAAGCCCAATGGTGGTTCAGGAAAAGAAGCAGAAGGAAGAAATAAGGATATGCGTAGACGTCAGGAAGTTGAATGATGCCTGCATGCATGATCCCATCCCAACCCCATTCACCGATGAGGTCTTGGATAATGTTGGCAGCCAAGAAGCGTATTTGTTCACTGATGGGTTCTCTGGGTACCATCAAATCAAGATCACGTTGAAGGATAGAAGTAAGATGAAATTTATGACCAAATGGGGATGCTTCTGGTATACAGTGATGCCTTTTGGGTTGAAGAATGCATTGACGATCTTTTCGCACGTATTCATCATGACGTTCAAGGATTTTATTCATAAATTTATGGAAGTATACTTCGATGATTGGATAGTGTTTAGACTGGTGAAGTGCCATGTGGCAAGTATACGCTTGATGCTAGATGCATGCTAGAGATATCAGATCATGCTCAATCTAGAGAAATGTTTGTTTTGTGTCCCTTTTGGGATCTCATTGGACGAAGTGGTATGCAGACAAGGCTTGATGGTAGACCCAACTAAGATCATGGTCATAATCAACTTGGAGGCGCCAAGGAGTGTGAAACAACTACATGCAACACTGGGGCATATGAGATACTATAGGAAATTCATCAGGAGCTATGCCCAGATTACCACGCCGATGGAAAAAATGTTAAAAAGGGATGTTACATTTTGTTGGAATGAAGAATGCCAGAAGAGCTTGGATGTGCTGAAGGAGAAGAAGGTCACTGTGCCGATCCTAGTCTTTCCGAATTGGAAGAAGGAATTTCATGTGCATGTGGATGCGTCATGTATTGTGTTGGGAGTAGTATTGACACAGGCCAGTGAAGGGGACTTGGATCACCTTATAGCATTTGCAAGTGGGAAGCTGTCCAAAGCAGAGAAAAATTATTCCACAACAGAGCGCGAAGGTTTAGCTATGGTGTATGCGCTCCAGAAGTTCAGGCACTATTTGTTGGGAAAACACTTTAAGATGTATACGGACCATTCCTCATTGAAATACTTGGTCAACAAGCCTGTGTTGGGGGGAAGATATGTAGGTGGCCATTATTATTCTAGGAGTATGATTTTGAAGTTATTGTGAAATGAGGATGTTTGAATGTTGGACCAGATCATCTGTCGCACATCAAAATAGGAGAGGAACCTACTAATTTGGAGGAAGGGATACTTGATGCACAGATCTTTACAGTGCACACCGCAGATAGTCACTTTGAAGATATTATACACTTCTTAATGATAGGTACAACTTCGGAAGGATATACAAGCCAACAAAAGAAGGAACCGATGGTGCGTGTGGCAGAATTTTCTATCATTGTAGGGCACTTGTACAAAATGGGGTTAGATGAAATATTGCGACGTTATGTGCCAGAGTTTGAACGAAATAAAATCCTTGCTGAGGCTCATGACAGAGCCGCGGGAGGTCATTATGCAGGAAAATCAACAACATAGAAGATCGTAAGTGTTGGGTTATGGTGGCCAACCTTGCATAAGGATTCAAAAGCATATTGTAGGGCATGCAACGCTTGCCAAAGGACGGGTAGGCCCTTGCGCAGGGATGATTTGCCGCTAAATTTTCTGGTATCACTATAGCCCTTCAAGAAGTGGGTGATTGACTTTGTGGGAACAATTAGGCCACTAGGAAAGAAGACGAGTGCATGGTACATCATCACCGCAACTGAATATTTAACCAGATGGGTGGAGGCACAACCTATGAAAGACTGTACAAGCATGACAACTTCAAAATTTATCTTTGAGTACGTACTAACAAGGTTTGGTTGTCCAAAAATTCTAATGAGTGATCGCAGTACATACTTTGTCAATGAGATGATCAGTGTGATGACGGAGGAGTTTTAGGTGTACCGTCAAAAGAGCACACCCTATCATCTACAGGCTAATGGGACGGTGGAAGAGTTTAATAAAATACTAGAGAGTGCACTCACGAAGGTTTGCAATGCTCAAAGAAATGACTGGAATGTTCGCGTACCCATGGTGCCATGGGCTTATATAACAACTTGCAAGAAGTTGATTGGACAAACACCGTTCAGACTGGTTTATAGCATGGAAGTTGTGATGTCGATGGAGTACATTGTACCTAGTCTATGCATAGCGAAATTCACAGGAATGGAGGATTGCAGAGCCTTGGAGGAGAGGCTCACGTAGCTAACAAAGCTTGAATGATTTGAAGATGGGGCTCTTAGGCTTCTTGTCTAACTTACAAGAACCTCTCCCACTTCCAAAGCTTTAAATTTTCCCAAGTCTTAATGATTAACCAATGCAGAATTAAGAAATGCTTGAAAATATAGGTGTATGCTTGTATTTTTTTTTTACTGTTGAGTGCTTATGTTCATTTGCTTATGCTGATGTGAAACACAAATAACAGTAAATAAAGCAGCAATTCAACAAACCCATAAGACACCAATATAACATGGAGTTCACCCTGATATCTTGGGATGCGTCTCCTTGAGCTCTAGTCAACTCGATTAGGCTCTCTGGGATTATGGCTTCAATTCTTTTACAAGTGCTACACTTAACTCCATTGGTTTACAGCTGAACCAATGGGCTTAGAATGCCATCTTACCCCTGGATGTCCTTGTTTTGCAGACATGTCTAGGCTTCTCTCGACTTGACTCCTTCATTCAGTGCTCTGAGCTTCTTGAGATTCTGGCTTCTCTGACTCCCTTACAATTTTGCATTTGTCTCTTGAGCTCCTTCTCTTATCTTTGACACACCTCAAACAACTGGCCACAGCTTGATCATTTGATCTCCTATTGTGCTGCAACTTCACTACAGCCTTGTGGCTCCTTAGAAGTCTATTAGAGCTCTCTGGCTCTGCGGCTCTGCTTCCAACCTCTGGTGGCTTTTCCTATTACAATGAGCTCAATTTGAGTCTCACACAACAGTTACAATCAGTAGGAATATACTTGGATCCCCCAAGTCTCTCTGGAGTACACAGACTCTCCTACTCTATCTTAACCTTGGCTCACTTGCTGCCTTTTCTTCTTCAGGTCAGCTCGGCTCTGGTTTCTCTGCTTCCAAGTTTGCCTACTGCTTCCTTCGGCTCTCCTTCTTCTTCTCTGTCAGTCTGTGGCTTTAAAGCCAATCCGCTTCCTGACTTTTCATTCCGCTTCTCTACTTTCTGGTTCCCTGCCTCTGCCCGTTCGAATCCCTTCTTTTGGCGATTACAGTAACTGCATAATGCCTTATAGGGAGGTGGCCACCTATTCATTTAACAGATGAGCATGTCAAGTTCACTAGAAACACTCGATCATTTGAAATGATTGTTATTTTTGTTTACTCCAAGAATGCCCGTGAAAGACGAATATTTGCTAACTCATCGCCCATGTCGGACTTCAAAATACCACATAATCTACTTTATAAATTCGTCAAATCCAGTCATCCATCGGGTCGCATCTCCACTGTTGATATGGACCCTCTAGATCCTATGGTCATCACACATATCGGGCAGATAACTCGTTCAACATTTACTTGTCCGATGTGAGGAGTTTTCTCTCTCTTCCGCTGGACGTGTGTAACTCGCTGTGTGTCATCGGGCGGGACTCAGTCTAAATCACTTACTGCTTGAATCCCTTCTGATATCTTGCCGATTTTCTATGGAATCCTGCCTTAGACGGAACTGAAATAATTTTCGCTGCATTTCATGATTTTTCAGGTCTGGGCACATGTGGCTCTCCTTCTTTGAGGGATTTTCCCTACGATATGCAATTAGCGACTTGTCGCTAATCACATATTAGATTCGTCCCCCATTGACTCAAACCATTGCTGACTTTGTTAATTCGTGACAGTGCATGTTACCATTGTCTGCGCTTGATCGACGGCCCTTGTTGATCTGCGCTAATCACAGTTAGAAAATGTCATGAGGATTCCTCTTATAAGCTTGATCTTCACAAGATTTTTAATCTTTGGCATAAATTATAGAGAGTTCATGAAGATTTAGAGAGTTTTAGGATCCATTTTGGATCATTGAAGAATATCAATTTCTAGCTAGATTCCATCATCAGGTTCAAAATGAGCACGAAAAGGCATGGCATGTTCAGCACATCAAACTGCACACCTTCAAGGTGAATGATATGGTTTTGTTATATGACAGCAAATTTGATAAATTTCCAGGGAAATTTAGGATGCATTGGTTAGGGCCCTATGTCATAAAGGAGATTACTGATGGTGGAGAAGTTCAGCTGGTTAAATTGAATGGAGAACCCCTCCTAGGACGAGTGAATGGCATCCGATTAAATCCATACACCGACGATCCAGCTAGATGACTAGTGGATGGAAGCACAATCTTAATTCTCCAGGCAACTGAAAACTACACTGCTCGGGTTGGGGAGCTGCGCGATTGGGGAACTGCGCAGAATTAGGGAATGTCATAGTATCAACAGATACACGTAGGGAGCTATGTTATCCAAGGAGGGACCACGCAAGGTAGTTGGAAAGTGACCATTATGCTCATTGCTCAGGACTTGACAGCCGAAAAATGGCCAAATGGAGAAAGGTGACAGTAAAGTCAAAATTTAAGGAAAATTTCTGTGAAAATTTTCCACAAATCCAACATTTATGAACGAGTTATGGGGGGAACGGTCGGATTGGAATTCAAAAATGCTTATAAATTATAGGTGGCTGCCCAGAAAAAAACACTTGGCATTTTGAGAATTGAGGTATTAAGCTCTCAAGCACGTATGAACCCTGAGCTCTTTGAAGCCCTAATAGTGAACTCCGTCTTTGAGAAGTTGGCCACATAGATGCAAGTGTTATTGTCTAACATAATGTTGGTGCCCGCAGAAACCTTGAGTGTAGGAGAAGCAATGGCAGCCGAAGGAACTACCCCTGAGGTCGTAATGGTAGCTGAGGGAGCTTTCCCGAAGGTTGGAAGTGTAGAAGTACCAGTAGAAGTGCCTGAATCCCCCACGACACCTAGGTCGAGGCCTACATCGACCCAGGAGGGTCCAAAATCAAAGAAGGATAAGTAGAAAGTGCAACAGCCAGTGTGCGCATCACCCAGAAAGCAGCCACATATAGGAAAGCCCAATGTGTAGGAAAAGGGTAAGGTGATTGACCTAGAGCTTGAAGCCAAGGTTGAAGAACTCTATGTGGGCGCGGATGATATTGATATGGAGGGGGCAGAGGACATTTATGTGGAGGGGTATGACCCCATTTCTAAACTGCCCAAGTACATTCCTTCACGCAAAGGCAAGGTGAAGGTTATGAAGGATATTGATGAAAGTAAGGTCACACTACACACACCCTTACTCTCGGACCAAATTGTCTTTGAAGGACCAGGTCTGGGGCGCATTCCCTTGTTAAAATTGGAGGACTCAGATTTGGCTGATGCAGAATGGTTTCCCCATTTAGAAACAGACTAGCTCATGCATCGCGTCTTCTATAAAGACTCTGGTGTGACCGCGTTCGAGCCAAGGAAGTGGGTAAAAGGGGTGGATAAGGCAAGTTTATTAAACATGCTATGGGTATTGCATTATAACTACACTCCCATAACCATGGTCGTAATCAAGCAGCTATTGTGCTTGGTGCACGATGGGTGTCTTTGGCTAGAAGAGCCAATACCCATCACTGACATGCTGATCCATAGGATCACTCGGCTTCTGTACTCGGGAGAAAATTTGGCCATGGAATTTGGGGGAAAATCAGGCAAATGTGACCTCGTTGAAGCAATGAAGGACAAATTCAAACTCACTAAGAAGCCGCGTGACTATGCCATCACAAGTATAGCTGACCTCGTGGTCAAAGTCGCAATGCAAATCAACAATGCTCAGATGATAGTACAAAGAGATTTTGTTGTCAACCTTGTCAAACCCATCACAGAAAAAAATGAGCACGTGACTAAGGTGGCGGCTGAGGCATGCAGGTCTGTCGCAAAGCTGGCCATTCTAGATGATGAGCCAGTAGATGTGGAGATTCAGAAGCTCGCTGCTCGAGTGTGTGATGCCAGAACGGAGTTGGTGAAGGTTCAGTTTGACCTAAACCTTAAGATCCGAGAATTGGAGTTGAAGGCATAGCCTTCAATTCCACCAGAAGTCAGAGGTTAGCATGAGACAAATATGAAGGATGTTGTGGTAGCAGTAAATAGTATCGTAAAAGAGTGCATCACACTCTTCGATCAGGCGCTCGAAGTGGTTACTAATTTTTAGGAGGATCCCACCTTGAAAAGGTTGGAAATAGAGGCTCGAGAGCTACAATAGCGATATGATGAAGTCAAAGTGACAGTATGCACTGTCACCCTTACATAGAGGCTAGCCAAACTGCAGGAGGCAAAGGTATTAAAGGAGCAGGTGGATGCAGCACAACGCAAAGAGAGAGTCCTCAAAGCCAGAATAGGACCTTGTCTTGATGAAGCCTATGCACACACTATCACCATTGAAGGAAAGTTGGATGGTCTACAGATGACTATGCAGAAGAAATAATCAGATAGTACAAGGCCAACGATCGAGCAGCTGGTTGAGGAGATGACGCAAGTGGCAACACAGTGAATTGTCGAAGTTGCAGTAGTTCAAGTGGAGCTAGGAGGTCTTCGCGAGAATATCTCCACACCGGCTGAGTGACTCAAGGGAAAGTCAACATGTTTGTGTTGGGGGGCTGTTGGGAATGGGTCCCCTAGGGTCAATTTTTGGTGTTAAAAACCAAAGTTTGGGGCAAAAGGCCTGAATTTTGTATAAAGAAATGTAAAGTCTCCACATTTTGTGGTTGTGGAGTGCTAAGATATCAAGAGTCAAAAAGGGTTTCTGCCCTTAGTCTAGATAGGTTTTGTCAGCTATATGAGATCCACCCTTGGTCCAATGACCATAGGATTGTATAAAAAGGAGGTCTTAAGAGGAGCCTAAGTCAGTTTTGCAGTTCAATTCAGTTAAGTGGAGTCATTAATGAGTCTGTAAAGGGGCTAAGAGCGAGAGTCTTAGCGTAGGAAGAAGGATTTGCAACTGAGTGCACAAAGGCCTAGGGTAGAAGTTTGTAGCTGAGTGCGTGGACCCCTGCAACTGTATGTGTAAGGTAGTCAGAGTATGTACTGAACATCTAGATCATCAACAAAGAAGAGTATTCTGAAATCACTGTGTATTTTACTTCTGTCAATTGCATGCAATTATATTATGTTAAACACTGGGTTTATGTTTTATGGCTAAATTGATGAGTGAATCTATATGTTTTCCTTTGTTATATGAACACAATTAGAGATATATGTTTACGCAAAGATAATCTAAATTGCATGATAGAATTGGCAAACACTTAAGATAATTAGCAAACTATACAACAAAGTAGTTACAGAGGCGTGTAAGTGTCGAGATTGTTTGTTAGGGCTACGCGAAGGATGATTGCATACCTTCGCGGAGGTTCTGAAGGATTAATAGAGAAGTACATCGATAAGCCCTAAAGGCTTATCAATTTGTACGAAGGCAGGGTTAAGGTAGAAAACCGACATCAAAACCATCTCAAGGTGCGGAAACTTGGTTCCTGCATCCCCCCATACTGCTTCGGGTGAGACTTCAATTTGCACTTCATCGATTGATGCCGAAAGGGCTAGTAGTGTAGGGATTTGGTTGGATAACTAACACTAAACCTGGGTCAAGGCCCATCAAACCAATAAACCCACCATCAAATCGTTCAGCTGTCAACTAGAACAATGCAGAAGCACCAAGCTAGTCTTTTCAAGTTGCGCTACTTGCAAGAAATTCAATCAAATCTCATGCTGGCCACCGAGACAATCGAACGAGACAGTCACCTCGGGGTTGAATCCCCTAAAAATTTTGTAGAGGCCACTGACCTTACTCACTCAGCTAATTGTGTAAATTGCGCAGACAAGCGAGATAGACACCAAGTGCCCGTCCTTGTCTCCATCATAAAAGTTAGCAGTTTTCCTAGTCAATCATTTCAATAGTCGGCCAACTGCTCATCTCAGAATTTGCACAGTTTTTATGAGCAGGCCTTTCGCTGCCCAGTAGTTTTCTCAGCTCAAAAATTGAGCAAAGATGATCAGTAGGCCGACCTCTTGGCCTTAGTACAGTTTCCCATGCCAGCAGCTCCTATCAGCAGATTGCCAGTTCCCTCTGGGAATTGTGCAGTTTTGGCTGCCCATGGCCCCACCAGCCAACTGCCAATTCCCTCTAAGAATTGTGCAGTTTTGGCTACCAGTGACCCCAGCAGCCAAATGCCAATTCCCCCTGGGAATCGCATAGTTTTGGATGCTAGTCTCCCAAGCAGTTCCTCCCAAAAACTATGCAATCCCTACCTAATGACCCTCCTTATAGCCCAACTTGTTCCTCCATAAAATTGTGTAAATTTGGCATTCCATCCCCTGCTTCCCACTCATTCCGGAAACTATGTAGATCCTGTCTACCTTGCCTTCCTACATCTTGGACTCTCCCTCCCAAAATTTGTGTGATTTTTCCTTCCAGTCGAGCTAGACATCGTAGACAATCACTATCAACTTGTACTATCCATCTCCATCACTCAGTGACTCTTGCACAATTTTCATAGCAGTTCCCAAAGCCATCATCCTGCTTCACAACCTTGTTGCCTCTCCTGGTCACCTACATCCTAAATGATCATGTTTCATGGTAGACTAGGAGGTTTTGGATTTGATGTTGTCTCATCATGAGTGACTATAGCTACAAGTACACCAACAAACATGGCAAGATGACGAATGGGATGAATGAAGGGAGCACATGTAGAAGGACAGGTTCACCAACAGATGAATGAATGATGCATGCGAAGAGATGTGCTCACCAATGGACGAACGGATGAACACGCACCCTCGTGAATAGATGAGCCTGTCAAGCCTTCCAACATACGATCAAGGAGAAACATGCCAAAGCTTCATCAAGCAAACCAAAGACCATCGAAGACTTCGTGCACTTCCCCATGCAGAGAAAAAGATGTGATACACCATGAAGAAGTCCATCACCCAGCATCATTGTAGCTCAACATGCATCCCAACAGCAGCATGGATGTACTAGCACTGCCATGATGTCGAGTCATGTCGCCCAATCATGTGTTGTCAATCAATGTGATGTAATATGGAAGTCCAAGAGACCCACTTGTTGAACATAGAGTCATGTAAGTCGAAAAGTCATGGAAGTCATTAGGGTGGTTGAAAAGCGACAAGGGTTAGTTTCACCCTTGGCTATAAATACCCCCTATTTTGTACATGAAAGGACTTTTCACCTCATCTCCTCCCACATAGCCAAGAGAGTCTGTAATATTTTCTTTGAGGAGTAATTAGTGGCTCCAATGCCCCACACTCGGGTTAGTGATGTATGGTGTAATGATGTGTCTTGGAACTTTCGCTTAATTCAGAAGCCTTCTAACAGGCCAAGACGTTTTCACACATGTATTGTTACTAATTGTTGTAAGACTAATCTTTAACACTTGTGATGCATGTTTCTTTAACGTATGTTCTACATATGAACTATTTCACTTGTTGTAATAGATAATCTATCAATGGAAATGTGTTGTATATGTTGCTAACACTGTCTCGCCCATGTAGACTACTCTCTTGAACACCAGACAGACCTTTCATATAAAACTTGTTGTAACAACCATTGCACTCATTCAAACTCATCCGTTGAGTGTTGTACATGTTATCTTACCTTGTGTGTTGTGACTGTCACATCTGTGTGGACTACTCCTCTGGAAGTTGTGCACATCCTGTTGTGTTGTGTGTTCCTAGCTGAGTTGGGACTCACTCCCACCCTCTCCTCTACAATGAAAGAACCGTTGACACAAGTGACACTTACACACACTAGGCACGTGAACCTCACTTCTCAAAGACAAAGAAGAGCACTTTCTTGTACTAAAAAGCGAGAGTTGAGGCAAATCCTTAAGACAATGGAAACGGGGCCATCATACCGGATGGGACTCCCACACCAAATGGTGTGAGGTCTAATTGGGAATTCATACCGTGGTGATCCCCTGAATTTTGGCGGGTCCAACACCATCAACATTTCTGGCGCTAGAAGGAGGGCATCCAGTTGTACATGGCTAAAAGTCCCCTCACACTCATTCATCAACCATATGGTCAAGGTAGTAACTCGCACTCCCTCTCACCTACACGCAACTTTGCAGTTGGTTACTCCTCACCTCCTAGGATTGAACACGAGATCTTATATCAACACCTTCGCTCTATCCATCCCATCACTCACCAGTTCATGAAAGTAGTCAGACTGATCCCATGCATAAAACATCTTCCACACACATCTAGGAAGCCAAAATCCACTCCCACGAGAGTTGTTGTATCATCGGTAGAAGAAGTAGTCCTTGTCATGCTTGAAGGTATATAAGAAGCTATTGAAGATGGAGAGGAACCTCCAATATTTTGGCAAGGCGAACAAGGCACTCTTGTGATCTTGGGATCAAACTCTGGTATAGGAGGTGGAGAGGAAGGTAATGGAGGAGGTGGAGGCGGAGACGAGCCAACAGACTCAGAGCTGGAACCACCAAACTCTGAAGGAGAGGAAGAGAATGAAAAAGAATAAGAGATGGCTGACCCAAATCTTGAATGGATGACTCAAGGACCATTGGCTCTCCTAGCTGTTCTGCATAAGTTATCGAAGCGAGCAGAGAGAATGAACATCAAGTTTAACCTTGACAACACAGTGAAGGCATAAGACCACTTAGAAAACTTCTGCCTACAGCTACAGACCCTTGAGGTATGTTATGAAGACATAGCATGTAGATTGTTCCCATGTACCTTGGATGGTCGTGAAACTGCTTGGTATCACAACCTTCCACACAACTCGATACAGAACTGGGGTGTTTTCAAATGTATGTTCCTTGAAAAGTTTGCTGATGACAAGACCCCATCCATGCTACTCAAAGAATTGAGAAGCATTAAGATGGAGGGATTCTTCAATGAGAGGTTTACACGTATTTTGAACAAGTTTGGAGTGGACACTAAACCTCATGACTCCATCACTGTTGACTATTATATGTTCGCACTGCCAACAAGCATTGCACAGTTCATCAAGTGAGTTGCAAAACCAACATTCTTGGAAAGTTGTGATGAGGCTATTGCTACTGAAATGTACTTGAGCACAATCAGAGTCATCAAGGATGGAAAATCAATGAAGGAATCCAAGGATGTGAGCAGGAAGCCCCAAGAAATTACTAGCAACGGTAGAGACAAGGAAGTAACCGATATTGATACCGTCACTCGCATTGTCAAGAACTTGACCACAGAAGTGTCCGAG